>JACATO010000993.1:70000-609544 GCA_018389105.1 Nautilus pompilius | reverse complement strand
TCAGGTTTCACAAGGAAAATACGCTCACGTGGTCGTTCAATCAACGACTTTAACTCGCGTCGGAAGCGATTTCAAGCCGAACACATTAATTCTTTGCGTTTTAGACACCCTAAAGCAGACATTCGGAAAATGTCTCGTTATTCAACTTCTGCCAAATTCCGCAGCACGGAACACTTTAATGATGAAAATATTTAAAGTAACCTGGTCGATACTTGTCAGATTTTATCAGAGCTTTAACAGAATAACATCAATGAAACCAATTTACCATCTGTGTCTTGCAAACATGTTATAAAGAGGATGATTGTTCCTTGTTTGTAAATCTCTGGCATTTTATATTATACTTTCATTCTAATTACCACAAAATATATCAACAGCATCCACATTATGAAGAGGACGCCAGCAGCAGTGTGTGTGTGAGCGCGCGCGTCAGCTACATAGATAAATTCTGTGGTTTTGCTCCCCATTCTATCGTAAAGTAAAGCGAGAACCCAGCGGAAATACATAATCAGTTAAATTTTATTCTAAGTAAATACGAGAAGACGGAATTTGATCCAACTTCTATGTGGGGGGGTTACATAAATTCCGAAACAAGCAAAGAAACACAAAAATCGCAACTCGGCATTTAAATTAACCAAGCTGCCCATACAATAAGAACTCTGATGATACACGGACTCGGAAACACAAATACGTCACCTCACACGTTGTGTCGGTTTGTGGAGGAAGGTAAAAGGTTTCGTGTACAGTTATTTTTAGTGTGAATTGCGCTTTTTTTATATCCCTCGAACTCAAATATGGGAATGAGCTCTCATCAGAGAAAGGTAGATGCTGAACGCCGAATATTTGACAAAGAATAAACTTTTATTTGTTGCTGATGCAAGTGGAGAAGCAGTGCGCTGAATTTTTAAAGGAAGTGTGTCAGTATTCAAAGAATACATCTTGAAAGGAGATTTTGAGAGCAAACGTGAATGAGTCTGAATATAGAAGCTCGTCTGTTGGAGAAATGTCAAAGGAAGATGATGTGGTCGCTATAACGCAAAAGAAGTCAAGGATTTTTCAGAAAACTATCGGCTGAGCAAACAGTTCTCCGAAGGATAATTGATGTCAGAGACAGAGTCCAGTTGTGGATTTTCGTTCGAAATACCATCGAAGATTGTGTGCACACGGAAGAATTGGCATCAACGCAGGCAATGAAAAATACGACCACCGGAAATGATTTACTGGAAGTTGTAAATCAGAGCGTGTTTAAATCGGGATTAGTGCGGCGGGGAAACGACGAATCTGGCCACCCATGGAAGCCAAAACCTGACAGGAAAAACATGTTGTGTTATTGAAAAGAAGTCAACACAAATTCAGAGAGAGGAAAAAAAAAATCAAAAAGACAGAATAAGATTTTTTTGTCTACATCGGGCTATTCATTAAGAGGTCCTCTGCTAAAGTCTTCCAAAACTAAGTAATAGCGTAGACACAATTAGGAAAGTGACCATCTCTCGTCAGACGGAAAAGCAAAGCAGTTCACCCATTTTTTTTTGCCAATTCTGAAACAGATTGCGACAGAAAGCTGAAAAGTTACAGTTGATCACTGCTCAGACTTGCGAGCTGAACTTCTCCGCCGTTTCGAGGATTTTAAAATAACATAAAATAGCCTACATTTGCTATCCTCACCGTTCATATATATACACATAAGCAGATTTTTCAGTGAGCCCACCTTTGCTTAGTGGTCCGGAATGGAACTGACAGATTACGGTGCCCGACATCTTTTCTCTGATCAGTGCGCATCGGAGGCTTAACCGATTTTCAGTGTACAAGTGTAAAACTGGATCTTGAGCTATTATCCCAACGTTTCTATACACCGCCACTAAAAGAAAATGGAATCGGGGACGATAATTAACTTTTGAAATAAAATTAAAATATTCTATATTATAAGTTTAATTAT
The DNA here is from genome assembly GCA_018389105.1 of Nautilus pompilius. Taxonomy (NCBI): domain Eukaryota; kingdom Metazoa; phylum Mollusca; class Cephalopoda; order Nautilida; family Nautilidae; genus Nautilus; species Nautilus pompilius. The sequence continues at coordinate 607,611 of JACATO010000993.1, read as the reverse complement.
TAGATTATGATTTACGTTTTACCTGCCACTGTTAAAGTGATACCTAAATTAGTTTATAGCTGCTTAAAGATTTTCTATTTTTTTTATTTACAAAATGTTACAGCGGTTGTCGAGTATCCAGTTTATCAGTTTCGTCAGTGGCTGGAATGAGTAAACCCTCGTCATGCACGTCGGCATATTAAAAGGCGTTCTATCCAACCGAGCCTGGAAACGACGACGAGAAGGGTTCTTCATTCCATGAGAGCTGTTGTTGACGCTGTTCGTTTACGGCCTCCAAAATCTCGCCAAAACTCAGGCCTCCCTCCAACTCGAGTCACCGCTCAAAAATAGCCATTTAACTATTCAAATATGCTTTCTTTTATTTCTTTTGTAGTTGTGTTGTCGTTGTTGTTGTAAGCTGCACTCTTGGTCAGCTTCCTTGCTAAGCCGATATTATTACTGTCTCTTTTGTAGTAAGCCTTAAGGACGAATTAAATGGGTATCCAAGGCAACACAGCTATGCAGAGGAAATATTACAGTCGGCATCAGCTGATGGCGAAACGTACCAAGAGCTGTCTTGTCGGTAACACCACACATCGTGCTATAGTTTAGCAATAAGTTTGAGTTCCTTTCTTTTTGTTATTAAATGCATATTAACAAAATCTGTTTAAGTGTATATTAGTTTAACTTTATTTATATGCTATTAATATGTAACTACCAGAATTTAATTTTTTCAACGTTACAGATATCTGAAGTATTGTCGGTGGTCATCGCGTCCCACCTAGAGGTTTTATTCTTTAACACCAACCTCCTCAATTGTTTTCACCGATGTTTGTCCTGTCTGTAATCGAAGCCGAAATCAATACCTTAAACAAAAGATCGCACATACGTCGCCGCCTGTCCAACACGGATTTACGTCTTCAGTTAAATACAGGCGTGGCCAGCTTCCCTTCCATATCGCGCAAGTCATCCGCTGTTATAAAAAATAAACTTCTTTGTTATCCCGCCATGTGTCGCCAGCTGCGCCCAGTTATCTAGGTCAAAATAATGCGACTTATGAAAATCAATCCTTGAGCGGCTCTATTCTTTCTGCCATAAACCATCGGCTTTGTGCCTTATAATTAAGCTTCCTCGCGGTTAAACTGCGACCGTCTTTTAAAATATGTTTGTCGTTTTCTTCCATCTAACAGAGGCTTTTTCGGTTACAGCTTAGTTAATTATTACTGTCTCGTTTACGGTAAACACTGCAATAAAAATTTTAAAAAACGTACACTTGAGACACAAAAGAGGAAAGTTATTTATTGTATTAGCATCCGGGAATAAATTTAGCATACATATTCCGCATAAATCTCCAGCCTTTTCAGCGAAGTTGTCCGAAATAGTTAATGGTGTTACACCGACAGTCCACCCCTCTCACGCATTCAGCACCACGATTCTAAGGCATTTATGGTTATTCGACTTATGAGCTCTAAATTTACAAACCTGCGCAGCCTGAAAACTTGGAATGGCAAAGGCTAAGATGTTGAGTATTTTTTTTTTAAATGTCTAATGCAAAACTCCCCAAAACCTTCGATATGCGCGTTCAAAAAGTTGGATTTTTCCTTCTTGCTTAAAGTAACCTTGACCCTTTGTCACTGAGATCATCCTGGTTAGCGGCCATTTTATCTGTCAAGCATCTTCAGCGGAATGAGGACCTTGGATTCATACACAAACCAATTCTAACTTTATAAAAGATTATCTAAAATCAAGAAAAAAAAAACTTACAAAGACGTTTTACTGAACAACGAAAAAAAGGTTATTTTTATTTCACTATTTTATTACCTGGGATGTTCAAACATTAGTAGTTTGAAGTAATAATAAAGAGCAAAGACTGGTATTGTATGAAACCAAGCAGCCATCTTTGATCCTGTTTGACGATTTCACCGCTCTCGTTTACTTTCCATAGCCAGCTGTTTTCATTCTACCAGAATGACTTGATTGCTTGCTCTTTCTTTGGAAAGCGGATGTCTGCTCAACATTTCCTCCCGGAAGCACAGGAAATACCAAAAGTCTACGAAGAAATTTTAAACGTAATAAACATGTAGGTGGACACAACTCAAGTTCTGGAAACAACGCAGTCCCTCTCAAGACTACAGAAAGGCAGATCGCCCTGTATTGTTCGCTAGGTTTATATGCCGGGCTCCATCATTGCTCACAACCTTCAAACCGCAACACATCTGTTAAAGGAAATAATACCTGTTCATACACGTGGAAACGCATTCCTAAAGTTTGCAGATCTATCCAGTGGAGGAGTAGGTACTTACGCTCTGTCATTTCACTTGTAACGTTTTTTTCTTCTGTAGATAAGATTACAGAGCTGCCTGGGAAGAGATCACGTGATTTTTTAAACAAATGAATGTAAAACTGCCGACTTCCGGTCATTGGGTTGAGCTATCTGAAAACATCGCCGTACCGCAACAGTTAACGAACGACCACCGATGAACTTCCGGCTACCATAGAGCGATGCATTTTTGTTATCTACGTCAGTGAGATGCCCGCTACTGCCATAAGCTGCTACTGAGAACAGAATCAGATACTTTTGAAAACTTACCGTGATGAAGACAACTAGTTTAGCAAAATGTTCACGCAACCCCTTTTTTTTTTCTTTTTTATTCCATCAGTCGATGTTGACTGCTTTTTGTTACAGCTCAGTTTCAGAAGAAACTTATTTTAAAATACCTCATGGCTGTTTCAGCATGACGTCACATAGCATAAGTAGCCCACCTTTCAAGTATCAAGATTTTCAAACATGGAGAATGCATTTCTCATGAACCCCTTTGTATGCACACACACACACACACTCCACTCTCTCTCTCTCTCTCTCTCCTCCCCCTCTCTCTCTCTCTCTCACACACATTTACTGCCATTAACCAGCAACCGACCGCAGGAAATATGCGTATGGTCACTCGGTATTTCACAAAGATTTAAATGATTAATATAAACTTTAAAATACAATAATAACACAATAGTTTTGGATGTCAACTGAAGCTTTCCAAACAATAATATGTATATATTCGCTATTTCGAGCCAATGTTCAGAATCTATTAAGATGCAATTTTCTGTTTACTGCTGTCATAATTATAAACGAGGTAGAGATCCGCAGCCCCTGTCAACAGGGAAACAATTTAGATACGATACGACATTGAAGATTGATGTATTCTAATGGTAAGGTTCTAAAATACTTCGTCCATTTGTCAAACATCATTCATTCTGCAGATATTTTAGCAAGTGAGAAAAGAAATCAAATATCTTCAGATCATATTACTTTTTGTCTAGCGTAACAAAGAATAAAATACGTAATATTTAATTCGCAATTATATGCACTTGCGACAATAATAACGATGATTTAAAAGAAATATAAGCATCACTACATTAATCATGATGAACCTTTACTGACCTCTGAAGAATCGCAGGCAAAAAAAGAGAATACCTCTTTATTAATTGTATTTCTCCGTTAATTTCTTCGATTTAACACTTAATTTCGTACTTGAATTCTCGCGCTGACATTTTTCGTTCGCCATAAAAAAGAAGAATTTGAGGAAAACAGGGTAACTTCAGTCTCCGAGAAGTCGTCAGTTCGTTGCCATATGGCGCTGCTACGTTCATTATTGATAGTGATCGATAATGGCAGATCAATAAAACCAACATCGTCTCTCACCTGTCAGCGGGGTTTTTTGCGATGGTGACAAGAATAAAACTGCTGAACTAGAAAATTTAGCCGTTAAAAGTAACCAGCTAACTAAATTATGAAAATATCGATAATTAGTGTTGTTCGATAATCATTTATTCACTTTTTTCCCGCAAAATTATCGGAGAAAGAAACATCAACAGTGATTGGTTGCTCACAGAACGGAAGAGCGAAGACAGGCCATTCTAAACCGCGGTTTGTATCACTTAAATACATTAAAAACCAGTAAATTATAATACACTAAATAAAATTATTAAATGATTTAAAATATTTTTAAAATATGGAATCATGAGTTTTCAAACAATAATACTAAAGAGGTAAAACAAAATTCCCAATTAACCATCCGTATTCGAGGTCAGGGTTACTTCCCTTGAACCCCAGCGTACACGCATGCGCAACGTTAGAAACGGAATTTTAAAAAAGAAAAATTACAGATATAAATTTATATTTTATTAAAATAAAAAATTTTTTTTCGTTATTTACTTTTTTAAATTCATTTAATGTTTTATCATTAGACAGGTTGTAACTAATTTTTGTCACTTTTTTTTTCGTACCTTCACAGAAATCCAGAAAAGATTTGAATCATTTTAAGAGTGTAGATATAAAATTAATTTTTTAAATACAATAAATAATAATTTCGCTTACATTAAATATACACTTAAATACTTGTAAATATTTCCATTCTGCTTTGAGCACTATCATTCTTATAATAATAATAATAATAATAATAATAATAATAATAATAATAATAATAATAATAATAATATATAATAATAATAATCGTGTTATCATTTTCTTATTATTTGTTTTTCCTTTAAATGGTATATAGATCCAGAAGTTTCTTAAATTCATCATAAATGACAAAGAAAAGAAACCTCTGACAATAAATGTATTCTTAAATTTAAGATCCAGCTAGAATAACTAAAAGAAGAGATTGAATGTGTAAATACAAACATCAAGCAAAAAGTCATTTTTAAAGACTACCTTTAAAAAAAAAACAAAAAGAAGAGGCAATCTGTACGTGCTATTTACCTTACCTCAAATATAAAAATAATACGTCATGTTTATCTCACAAAAAAGGATGTCTTATTGTTTCCTTAGAGCAAGGACTTAAGATGAAAGTGAAAGGTGAGTCTGTCCAGCTGGTGGTATGGCATACATTTTCTATTACCGTGCGATTTAATGAAGTTGTTTTTGCAAACGTACATCATCCTGTCTACTAGTTAATCTAGGCCTCAAATGATATGCGAGGGATGCTCTAGAATAGCTAGAACTGAGAGGTTCCAATTTTGTTTCAAAGTAATAAAAACAAACTCATTGAAGTGCCCAGTTCTTGTAGAGGGCAATGGGTTAACGTTTCGATCTTCCTTTTGCGAAGTCACCATTCTAGATCGTGGCTTTCTAAAATTCCACGTTCTTACGCAAAGAAAAATCAATCAAACATTAAAATTCATTCATAAATGTTTATCATTCGGTGGAAAGCGGCCAACAGACTAACGAATCAACAATAAAATATCTTGCTTTGACTTGACTACAAACATGAAGACATCCTGAGTTGATAATTAAAGACAAAAATTCTCAAACCTATTTCTTTTTTTTTCTTTCATTTTTTAAAATGATATGTAAGTATTAAAATAAAATAATTATCATGGTAATTTTAATTCTGGTGCATATATTTACTGAAAAATGTTTTTAAAAATTGTATATTACATGTATTAATCTATATGTCCATGATATTAATTTTTTTAAAATTTTAAACTTGTAGTTAAACAACTGTATTATATACTATAGTTTTATAATTGTATTGTAAACTTTATAATGTATTACATATTGCTACGTGAGTTTAGAAATCTACTCTTTAAACTTATTTTGTCGCACTAGATTCCTATTGTATACTCGCAACTTTTCGCTTTACAATTGTATTATATATTGTTAATGTTTTATTCTATTGTTTGATAATTATTTTGTACTAAGCCGATTTTTCGTTTTAAAAATCCGTTATATACTGTATAATTCTATCATACGCTCTTAGTTATTCGTTTTAAAATTATAGTATATGTATTTTAATTTGTCTAACTTAGAATATGAAACAAAGGCGGTGATTTTTTTTTAGTTTTAACTAGGTCGTCTCTATACGCAACTTGTAGTTTGGTCCAATGCTCTTTCATTGAACTGATACTAAAAGAATACTCTTTCTGTTCCAAGAAAGGGGCCTAAAAGAGCACGGAGCCAGTGCCATAGGTTCGCCGCGTTTTGACTTCTGTCCAAAGGATTGAAATCCAATTATGAAGCTGCTGATCGCCGGGAAATTGTTTCGATTTTAATCAGTCGTTATCCCAAATTGTCTGTCATAGAAATGTGTCCCTCAGATACCTATGTGACGTTTTAAATTCAAACAGCGCAAGACGGAACAGAACCCTTCCCGGTCACCGTTGTGGCGTTTTAAACAAGAGAGAGACAAAGAGTGGTGCTCTACGTCTGCTCGAAAAGAAATGTATCGGCTCATATACCGTCGATCGGTATGTCAAAACCTTCCACGTCAAAGCCAGGTCAGAATAGAGTCGGCCGATTGGCGACACACACAACAAAGAAACTTTAAAAATTCATACCCAGACGGGCTTTCATGAAACCGGCAGCCGTCCACGAGAAAAATGGCCAAAGGGATTAGGATCAGCAAAGCAACGGGTACGAAAAGTGATCAGGGCAAAAAAAAAGCTGAAACTCTGTCCGTATAAATTATGATAAGGTCGCTTCCTGGCGGTGAAAATCTCCCCCCCCCCCAACTTTTTTTTTTCAATCGTCATCAAACTAAATACCAAAATCTACAAAAACAGTATTCTGGAGTCTCAGGTGAAGCCAGAGCCCTGGACATATTAGGAGAAAGTGGCGCCTGCCCACAGCTCAACTACGTAAACGTGACTGTCCTAGAATTTTTTGGGACATAATAACCAAAAAACGGTTAGCCTCGGTCTTCACTCGATCTGAACCGGTTGGATTTCGCCGCTCAAGAGATTCTTGAGGGAATATGTTTGCCCAAAGCCACATGGAAATTTCAAGGCGTTCGAACAGACCTTGCTCCGAGAATGGGAGGAAATCTTTGAAGATCAGCCCGGTAACTCCACTGAAGATTTTCCCCACCGTCTCCAATTTTGCTTTAAAGACAGAGACAGACTCGTCGAAGGCGCCCTGTAAGTCCTGACAACTGCCAAGTGTTAATCTATCAATCTCAAGTCCTACAGCTTTTTTGTGTTTTTTGTTTTTTTTTATTATTAGAGATCATCACAAATGAAAGTCAAACGTCCAAAAGCTGCCAACGTTAGCATTTCCCTCTGTAAGATGGCGGATGGTGTCTCTTGTTAGCTGGTCTGTTTGAACTCTCCGAAAAAGTTAAACCAAAACTAAGCGCGACAAAACAATTTCTTTAACGTTCTCTAAACATGGAAACGATGATGGGGCCTGTCATTAGAAGAACTTCGTATAATCACCAAGTACAGATGGCCGTTTTTCTTTTTCTTTTTTTCTGAAAGGCGCTCAATAAGGAACAACCAAAGATGTCTATCCGTGGATTTCTGCGAGACGTTTACCAGCTCTTGCTGATAAAGGTGAAGACCCCCCCCCCAGCGTTCTCTAGACTGCAGACATTCGTCTTAAAAGACAAAATAGTTCAGAGAATATCGCATCTAACAATGTATAAGCAATTTTAAAAGCCGCCGCGGAGTTTTAAACGGGTTAATTTGCTGCGTATGTATTCGTTTTTTACCGATTTTTGAGCATGTATCCCCGGGCACACATTCCCCTTTTTGTAAATGAACGTTTGGTTTGCGCAAAGAAAAAAATCACGAAAGCTATCTTCGGTACAAGACTCAACCGTTATTAGGTTCCTCCGTTCCGAATGGAACCGTCTCATGTTTTACATAAACCATGCTTACTATAAAGCTATAATGCGATAATGGCTGTTGCTGAGAATTAAATAATTGTAGGAAGCTGCTGGTTACTGATAATATATACGTGCGTGTTAGATGCTAAATCTTCAGTAAAAAAACACCAAGAAAATTGCTCAGTTTAACATCATTGTTGAAACCCTTACGCCCTCTTGGCTCACTAGATCAGTTCCTTCGGAACAGTACTACACTGTCGCTTTTCTCGATAAGGAAAGATTCGCATTCACGAAAGAACTACGTTTTAATTATTTCACGCTGCTATTTTTTCTTTCTTTATTTAGATAACCCGGATGTTTTTCCATAAACCTTTTCATTTAATCTCGGAGTCAACGAATAGGTGTTTCTGTTCCGTTTATCGGACCTATTTATTCCCCCCCCCTGACCGCAGTAACTAGCGCTGCGTAATGTTTCTTTTATCAGCGCCGAATCTAACATCTGCTACCGAAATTAATCTACTTATAAACTGCTTTGGTGCATTTACCAAAGCTTCGTGAAAAATTACTTGTATTTGAGGCTCTTATCTCTTAGAATAAGATCGCCATCTGTAAAATCACAACAGGCAAAGTGAGGCGCATTGTTTGGTTTGCGCACACAGTAATTATTCCTGAACACACCGCCTTCCATTATATGAACAGCGACAGGTAGGCTATCTTCAAAGGAATCTGCAGTCAGGAGTCAACAAAAGCTGGGGGCGGTTGTCTCCCCTCCCCCCGCGAAGAAGCTTAAGAGAAAATTCTTTAATTCGCAAATGTATGTAGAAGTGATAATTTCATGGTCGAGCTGAGTGGGAATTGTGTGGAACTATTCAGCTGCAAAATGAGAATGGATCAAACGGAGAAATTGAACGAGTTAGTAAAGGTTAATGAAGTTTATTTGTACAAGGTGTTTAAGTACACAGAATGGACTTTAAATGGAATTTACTACAGGATTAAAGGCGTTTGTTTCCCAGTGCTGGGCTTGTTTATCAACGCCGTGGCTGTCTGTGTACCACTCGGGAGTTCCTGGAATTATTTCCCTTTTTTAAAACACAACGGTAACGGCGAATATAACTGGTAATAGGTGCTCTTTAACTGCAGACAGCACATGGCGACGCATAACGGGTCAGCTACTGCAAAAGCCGCGAATGTTTCAGCTTCAGCAGTGCAAAACAATTATCAGGCTTTCAAGTCAGCACATGCAGACAGTGTGTTTAATTTCTCGGTTCTACATCGTGGCTGTTTGCCTGGGCTTTGGGGGCGGATTAACTTAAACCTCTGTTCCTTTATAATAGCTTACGAAAGATTAAATGTAGCGCATTTTTCTGGCTGCCGCTAGCCAAGGAAAACAAAACGATGGGGTACAATAATTTATTGAGTGGCAAACGAGAATGGTCTGTGGTAGCCACCACCATCACTATCAATGAGCCAGTCATTCAGTGAAACGCCGTAAAAATGAATTAGCCATTGTACGGATCGCATATTTTATCTAACGCGAAACAATACAGAATCTGGATCATCATCCAACTCCTGGTAACTGCGCAGACTTTGCGTCTGCATTTGTTTTCATCGTTTGTTCGGACATCGCATCTCGAAAACAGTAAAGTCTATATAATTGTAATGTTTTTATCACAAAACTTTATTAACTGCGAATTCCGATTCTCAGATAATCTGTAAATTCTCAAATATGTTGTTGGTTTTCCTGTTGGATTCTTCGTTTTAGCATTGTGCAAGTAATCGCGGCTGTTTCCAGAAAACTGCCACCATTCTTGAACTTGGCGCCTGTGAAGAACTTTTCTGTTTAAACCGCGGGGAATTTTATCTTCGTAAATGACTGCTGGGCGCGCGGGTGCCTCACACAGAGAAACAACTCGACGGAGAAGATATTTATATTTTAAACTGTCGGATAACACCGCGTCCGCGCTATCAACAAAGCAAAGAAGAACTGACACAGTCACGCACTTGTTAAGGAAAAGACAATCGGCATCACGCGCGAAAGGAGAGCGAAAAGTTTTTATTTTTAAAAAAAAAAAAAGAAAAAGGAAAACGATTCCATTTTCCCACGTGAATATTTCGCGGATTTTCAATGCCTGCAACTGTGGAGAAATTAATCAGTGACCGTGATAGAAAATATACTTGAAAATAAAGAGGAATTGTCCTTCTATGGTCTCGTCTTTAGCAGATGGGTGTGATCATTTCGCACGTGATTGCTTTGCGCTTTTAAACCAAGAATCACCAGCAGAGTAGCTCTCCAGCTTTATTCTTATTCGTTTATTCGATGTCTAGAATATAAATTCTGTAATTACAGTGCTTACCGTTATTTACTTACGACGTGTCTACACTTCCCCCCGTAATTATTTACACATCCTTTAAAGCATTTGTTCAAATAAATTCATGGTTTTTATACGATTAGGAATTTGTTCTTGTTTTTCTTTACCAGTGACTTTTTGAAGCTCCCATGAGGGGAACAGCGACCGAGAGGTTCCAGACGTAATTTGCAGAAAGGTTTCGATTCTCAAAACCAGAATGTCGAGAATTCGACATCAGAATTCCGGGTACCGCCTCCAAGAATGCGTTGCTTATAACGTTGAATTTCCATGACTGACAACGAGGATGATTAAGTGAAAAAGATCCACGGATACAGCACCAAATATTTGGCTGCCTTTCTGGTAGTTATGCCACACCGAAATTTGACATGTCTTAAGAGAAAATAAAAAGGAAAAGATTGCCAGGAATATAAGAAAGAAAAAACAATTGCTAAATGTAACGGGAAATGAATGATGAATTCTACATTTTTTAGCTGATACGTTTTAACTCCGGTTACCGAGAGCCGAAGCGAGTTGTGAGCATGTCATTTGTATCGCTACAGGAACTTGATGAATAGCTAGATTTACTTCTTAAGTACATTGCGATACCCACACCTCCACCCTAGCGCTATCTGTAGCTTTATCGACATTATTGCAACTCTTTCTGACGTATGAATTTTAACTTTCAGTTTAAACCGTTGTGGGAAGTTTCTTCCTTCTTTTTGTTTGACAGCATCTGATTTCTTTTTTTTTCAAATGGCCGACGATAAAGGTTCTATTAGGTTTTATATCCTCTCACTGCAGCTTCTTTATATATATACCGTAGATTTCAAAGATACTGTGCCAGTGATAATATGATTGCTGATTAGATACTCTTAAATAAAACAGGTGATTAGTACTCAGACTAAAACTACCGAGTTAATAGAATTTTAAGAAATAACATTTTAGGAAGAAAAAAGACAAACAAAAGAAAATAGTTCTTTTGCATCAGGTATACATTTCAATTGAAATGATACGGTCAACTAATTTCAATATTCATAAAAGGAAAACCTTCCCACGTGTATAAAACTAAGGATTTTTTTTAAAAAGCGGAGTCAGTAAATACGTAGTGATACTGATCTTTGTAATGATGACGAATCAAGCTGTAATAATACGATTATGGGAGACTTTCGAAACGTCTGAAGCTAAACTTTCTGAACAAAAACAAATACACACAAAACTTATGCATTTTTAAAAAATTTCTTACAGAACTGAAAACGTATTTAAAATAGTTGTAGCATCTTAACTTTCTATCTTCAGTTTAACAAACTACGGATATTATCTCATTGGGGTGTCCACCATTTGTTTATTGACAGTTAAAAGATCAAAGCGTCTCTTCTCTCTCTCTCTCTTCTCTCTCTCTCTCTCTCTCTCTCTCTCTCTCTCTCTCTCTCTCTACTTCTCTCTCTCTATCTCCATCTCTCTCTCTCTTTCATCTCATCATCATCTCTCATCTCTCTCTCTCTCTCTCTCTCTCTCTCTCTCTCTCTCTCTCTCTCTCTCTCTCTGTACTGACGTAATCCTCTCTCTCTCTCTCTCTCTCTCTCTCTCTCCCCTTTCTCTCTCTCTCCTCCCCCCCCCCTGGCAGAAGAATAGCTGGAGCGCCAAGTAAGAGAACCGCCCCATCAGTTGGTTTTTAACTCTCGTGGCGGCAACAGATGATCAGATTTATTGAAGTAGCTGTAAAAGATATTTTTTTAGCGAAAAGGCGAAGTAAAGTTAACGACCTCTCGCCATTTATCCGTCGCTATACCGTACCAAGTCTCACAAACTGAACAAGAATTCAATTCAACTAAGTGCAGTTCCTTATCTGCCAATATGCCCCCCCCATCCCGCTTTCTCGCCATCTATTTTCTGGATACAAAAACGCGATTCTGACAAGAGAGATTAGCTTCATTAGCATAACCGAGTAATTAAACTGCACTTCATTCTGAGTTATATTTTTCCGCGCACAGCGACGATTTTCGCCCCTATAATTAACAGCCGGTTGCAATTCGTAACGGGTTTCATACTTCGACATAAACTAAAATTAAAGCGCAAGACAGGCAGTACTCGCATGTACGATGCGCAATAAAAAATAAAAAAAAACGAATAAAATCATTATGCGCAATTATGCGAATGAATCGAATATGCAAAGTTTGCGGAATATTTTATCAGGAAAGTCACTAACCCCGCATTATAAGTAGTGCGAACGTTTGAGCTCGTTTTATTCCGCTGTCTCTAAATATCCACAATAAACCTGCAGCCAAACCTTCCCGTAAATGATTTTTCCTAATTCGCTTAGAAACTGAACGAGACTGTGGTGGGAATTCCATGCCGAAGACTGATGGACGGACATAGGGGGCACCTCAAATACATCCAGAATATATGGTGTCCGGGTAACGGCGTGTTTTAAAGAACGGATCTGAGTCACGATACCATTCTTTAAAGATTTAGACAGAATAAACACTGACGATGGAAGGAATATTCGACCCTCCGAATCCCTAAAATCTTAATCCATATTTTAAAAAAATTTCCCCTTGAAAAGTGAAATTCTACATGTGTACTTTAAATTAACCGAGTCTTCAGAGTAAATTTTCGTTAAAAGTATTTAAATTATTTTCCTTTTAATAACTCTCTCATCTGTTAACAAAGTTTCCAATTCAAGTATATATTCAAACAAACAAACGTCCTTATTTTCACAGATGTAAAATTAGTACCAAAATAAAGCTGAGAATCAGAGAACGGATCCGGAGGGGGAAAAAATACATTTTTGTTTTTGCTGGTTTTGGTCTTTGATTAGTAGCCGAGCTTCAGTTACTAAAACATTTGCGCTACATTTTAGCCTTAATCGTAATAATATAAAACCTGAATGTGGGAAGAAAAATCTACGTCAGAGTTTCGTAAATTTTTTTTTTTTTAAATAGTACATGGGTTGGAAGTAAACTAAGATTAGCTGCGAGACAGCGACGACGTGCGCTGCAGTTCGCTTTTTGTGTGCCCCGATCAAGCACATTAAGGACAAAGATGGAATGAATTCGGAGCAACAGAAGCTACACCCAGCTGGCCGCAACCGTGTAAAGGCGGACAAGCGAGGTGGGTATACGGTTACGAGAAATGAGTTCCGGTCAATGGATCACCCACCGGTCGCAGATGTAAGCAAACGGAGAGGCGAGACCGCTTGACTTTATGGACTGTTGAAATTTAAGACACCGCTTCACACTTCTGACTACCTCAGGCATCCGTCGTCACCAACAGAACAGCTGTGCACCGTTCAATACGACGTCGTGTCCCTAAAGCGCGTAAAAGGTAGGGTACCTCGGAAAATGAGACCGGTATTTTTCGACAGAAGGGGATTGATTTATCTGATGAGCCTCCCGGGGTAGGGGGATAATATTAACTAATTGATGCACTGATCGAGAACGCTTTTGGAAAGCAGCATTAAGACATTCCCTCTGAAAACTTGAGAAATGAGTTTAAATGAACGGTATCACATTCTAAATCCCCATTATTAGAAAACAGGTGGGGGTTTCAAACACGAGGTATGCCTCACGGGACACGAGAAACTACCCCCCCCAACCCCTCAGGCTGTTCATTCGCGTACAAGAAGTTTGCAATTTACTGTCTGAAAGAGAAGTCCAGCATTTTTTTCCCCCGAATTTTCACTAATCACGTGATAAAAGTGCGATTTCTATTGACCTCTCACCGCAAAACGTGGCTGACCATCATGAAATAGCGCCCCCTGTGTGTGTTATCGGGTACTGATGCGACTCATCCCGCAGCCCCGAACGCTCTCGTTCTACTCTAGCGGAGGGTAACCGCGCCGCATCATACAAAGCAACGAAGGACGGCCCTCTTGGAAACTATTATTCTTGGAATTCCTATCTACGTATTTCGGGGCGCCCCTGCCAAACGGTCCAACAAGGGTATACTCTAAACTACCGGTCGGGGAGGGAGGGAGGGACCCGTGGCCCAGTAGTTAAGCTGCTAGAGCGCCAAGGTTGAGGTCGGGTTCCGATCGGTGTAATCCCAGCCGGCCGCGTAGACGAAGTCGGTAGGTCGGGATCTGGTTGGGGGCAGGGGAAATAACCGCCGGAGTTCACCTACTAGCGAAGGTTTTCCTGTTTTGTTTTTTTTTTTTTAAATCTTTCACTTTGTGAAAATTGACGAATTCAAAAACTAAGAAGAATAAAAAAAAAAACATCTTATTTCATCGATTGTCACATTATGCACGTGAGTGACGAATTCGTGTTAATTTTTGCTTTTATTTGTAAAGAAAAAAAGAGAGAGAGAGACTTACGGAGAAAGATGGCGTTTTCTCGTTCTTAGAGGTCGCCAGCAGGTAAGGAAGGTCACTTCCTGTGTGCTGACTCCATCGAAATTTTACCGGTACGAAAACGTTCGGACTATTTGAGCCAAGAGATGGTGCTATCTAGGAACCAGCGGATTGCAGCTGCGAAATAAAGCTAACGACCTATGCGGTTTAATAAGGCGTAGCCGGAATCATTTGAGGGTAAGGCTTTCCTTTGTCCCGTTCGCGATGTAGTGTCGAGACACCAATAAATTCTTTACGACAGATGTGTTTACTGAGTGGAAAAGAAAAAAAAAAAGTACTTGACATCGGTCCTTGAGCCAGCTTCCCGAACTGAGATCCGTAGGTTATTCAGGGCGATTAAAAGAGAAAAAAAACACACCTTGTTTCCATTTTTACCTTAGGCGGGGTAGTGTAAGGTCGTAAGTCAATTCGGCTTCATCGAGACGTTTATGGCGAAATGATTTAAATGGCTCTGAACGCTTGGAAATTAGATGAATTATTTCAAGCTGCGGGCGTAGGTAAACAATGGTCAAGCCCAGATCTGACCCCCCCCGGGGGGGGGGTGTTTCCATCAAAGTGAGGGTAGGTAACACGTGGAGACGACGACTGCCAGCGAAACTTGTCAGTTGTCTAAGCGCTGATCGGTTTTAAATTGAGCAAATGAAAATTTCTCACGCCGCCTGGGAGAAATTATCAGTTGTAATGGTTTTCCACATATTCGTAACCATCACGGTGTTCTGAATTATACATGTGCGGGTTTTACTATATACATGGGGGTTTCTTTTAAAAAAGAAAAAACTGGTCCCAAATAAATTGCCAGATCATGTCACACACACGAGTCATCGGATACTTTGTACGTGCCGCCAGACATTACTTTAAAAAGAAAATTCTCAAAATATAAACCAAGGAAAAAGAAATAGAATAACAAATGAATGATAACACATTTGCTTTAGAGTAGCATTTTCCAAGCATGGATCCAATCTTTTTCAAAACCGAACTTCCAGCCATCAAACTAGTTCAGAAGTTTACGTGTAGTTGTTTAATTTTAATGCAATATTTATCCCGAAAATCAAAACGACCGTGGGTTTTAACTGCATTCCTTCATCTGATTAATGATTAAAATCCAATAATGTATACTTCTAAAGTGTGGGAAACAAATACAGTTGAGGGTGGAGTTATATATTCCACCACCTAGCCTGCTGCAGGAAACTGTTAACAACAGTTTAGTAACCGCTAGTCTACAAGAGAGAGAGAGAGAGAGAGGTACAATCGCAGGAATGCCGTCTCCGACCCGAATGTGCCTTTTCTAAGACTAAATATTGCAGGATAGAAAACACCTGGTAAATAACCCTGTGGCTCACCTTGCGCAGAATCCAGAGGCCGGGTGTGTGTGTGTGTGCGGAGTTTGACATATCTTTCAGTTAGATAGCAGATTCAGCGCTCAACTAATCCGTAAATACACATACAGCAGACAGTTCGGCGTAGCCCTTCACAGGAAATCCGCCTCGTTCTCGATATTCAAAAGCGGGCCGACTAAATACTGCAATTTCTAATTACTACAAACATGGCCGAATTACGTAGAAATGGAGAGAAATCTTTCTTAAGTTTCGTTTTGGAATGCATCTAAAACAGACAAATCACCTCGATACAAATCAGTTTATTAACCGAATTTCCTTATCATTTTAGCATAGAGGGCTAGTAAAAAAAAGAAGACGCCATCTTTGCTTTAATTTTATTGACCGACGTTAGAAAGGCCATCTTTAATGCTCTTTGTTACACGACATTTACTGTACGTCACATTTAGTACCATGTAAATACCACTAAAGCTTAAGTAGAATTTTGTATAACCACAGGTTATCCGGAGTTGTCTCAACGTCTTCTTGAAGACGAAGTTTATTTCAACAGTTGTCTTATTCCTACTCAAGAAACAAAACCAAAATAGACCCATAATAGTAAAGATTATTTAAGATTTATTAACAGCCGTAAGTCTATCCACATGTTTTGTGTTACGACTATATTTCAATAAATATACAGCCAGTTCATCACAAATACTAGCACTTCTAGGCTGGAGGTACGAGTAAGATAGAAACATACGTGGTATTATGGAGGACTGATATTCAGGCAAATTTCGTTTCGTTATTTTCCAATTTCTACATTGCGTTTCAAAACGTTGTATCGTTCACCTTTGTTGTAGCCGAGTAAACAGAGACACGTGAGTCCTTTTCCCCCGTACCCCAGACCACTCGAAACGTGACAAGAGGCGTTCAAGATGTCGACCATCTCCATCCTCGCAGCTTTTCGGCGTCTGACAACAGAGCAGCGGCAAACTGTTGGAATATCAACAGTTCTCTGTTGGAATCCGTGGATGGTAGCAGTCGATTTTGTGGCATGTACTTTGCCTTTAAATACGGCCCCGCAGGACAAAATTTGGTGGGGTCGAGATCTGGAGATCGTGGATGGCATTCAGCTGGTCAAGGTCGCCCCATCCTCCACCAGGTAAAGTGTTCAATTATAAATGCCCGTTCATCTGTTCCACACACCGAAAACGCGACACGTCGGAGGTATGCTGTTGTGTGCGTACGGTGCCGCCATATGTGAGCTTCCCACCGAAATGGATCTTAACGTTGATATATATATAATATAGCGGAGTAAAGAATTCCATCAGAATATTCAGTTAATGTCTTGGCTTGAAAACATCTACGGTTGTACATTATTTCTTAGCCACTTCTCCGATATCATTGGTTGCTGTCGTTTTTATTTATCAGGGGAAAATATATATATATATATAAGACAACTTGTGGCGATTTGTTTTAATTTCGTTGGAACTACGCTCCTAAATTCACATCCACGGGCTTCCTTCCGTCTATTTAACCATTCTCTGTCAGGACCGGTACTCGCTCTGTTCGTAAACACACGGGCGTACTTCTCAAAGATTTAATATATTAGCTAGGCGACTAAGAGAAGAATTCAAATGCCACAAATTGTTGCAAAACTGTCATTGTTAAGGACTGGCAATGATTTAACTAGCATGCATTATAACAGATTGCACGTCTCAGCTGCAGACCAACAGGTATCGGTCACATAGGGCGTCATATGCATCAGTGAGATATAGAACGTATACGCACTTGTGTTACGATGATTTCTAATGTTTGTTTTAAATAATGGGATCAAATAAATGAAAAGCCAAAAGTGAGTAAAAGAGCTCGCACTTTCTTCCATCCCTGTCCCTGCTCGAGCGGAGAACAGATCTCATTACGCGAAATTAACGGATATTAGTAACAGCAGAGAGTCAGAAAATAGTTCATCGACGAAGATTTAATCTTAGCTGGGTTTTTTCCTGTCTTTGCTGGTTCCCCCCCTTTTTTTTTCTTCTTTCCCTAACCAACGCCCGACTACCGTCGAGACAGACTCTAAGCTGTCGGCAAGTAGAGTTTTGAAAATTCACCAAGTAATAGTCAAATATTCGTGAGTCCGACTCTTCTGAACCCGGTCGCTTGCATTTTGTGTTCGAGGGTACGTCACGTGGTGTGGTGTGGCGTGACGTGTGAATAAAACACGAGAGAAACTATACGAATTGGTTTTATCAGTTGGATTATTTTAAGCTTTTGATTTATAAGTTCATCGTTGCCTGGCGTCGAACTATATCTGAAAAAAGTATACGTTTCCTCAAATTCTTCCGATAACATTTTTTTTTTTTCCTTTTTCTTTTATTGCAACGGAAACCCTACAAAGAACCCAAAGACTGGCAAAGATACTTACCAGATTAGTTATCTTCAAAGCTGTCAGGAACTGGCTGTGTTCCGAAGATCTATCAGGGAAATGTTTGATGCACCGGACAGTTGTAATTAACGAAAGGTATCACTAATTATATCAGCGTGACGACAAAAAGAGTCGGAAGTTTGTGGAACTTTATTTCAAAGTTTTTACCGCTGAAGATTATCTTAGTGCAGCTATGTTTGAGCGGAAGATTCTTAATTAATAAAATATGTGGAAACTTTTTTCCCCCTCCCTCACGCAGAAGGCGAGAGTATGAACGTCGTTCGAACCTGAAGTCGAGACCGAATAACTTATGCTGTTTATTTTTCTGTCTGAGGTCTGCGAATATTGCAAGGAAGTTGTTGCAGATAGGAAGCATTAAAAATACAAATAAAAATATCCTCTACAGAGCAAATTCTTTTATTTATGGAAAAATTACAGTATTAAAACTAACGCAATAGATTCTAATAAAATAAAGATATATATAACACCTCAAACGTTTCCTTTAAATGAAAAAATTTAGATGTTACAGTAGCAAGGATCATTGAGTAAATTCATGTCTCCATTTGATTTTGAGGCTCAAACTGTCGCCCAGCCTTTTGATGGCGCATGCGCGGAAGTTGTTATGAAAACTTTGAAAAAGAAGCATGAATCACCATGTATGTCAAGCGGTCACGACCTCCTGATTGTCGCGGTACTAAGTACGAATACAAGGTGGGTGGGGGGTTGATACACAGAAGCTAAGAAACGGACAGAAAATATAACGATAAATGCGGGCGTGTGTGTCTGTGTCTGAGCCGTCGTAGTGAAATGCGACATGCCGAAAACCGATTGGTGGGTGGCAGTACGGGTAAAGGTAAGCAGAATTAGGCGGCGAGTTAGGGTTTGTACGACTTCACCCCGAAACAACGTTTTGGAAAAGAAACGTATAAACCTCTAGTTTTTGTATTGACATTTTGCTGTTGTTGCTTGTTTTTTTTTTTTTTTAATTCGCGGAAACTTTAAGAGATTACTCACCTGGGGAAACGAATGTACCCCACCCAGGTCAATTTTACACAAAAAGCATTCGTGGAGCCTCGCGACTATATCTCTTCGCTGAACACCACGAATGGTTGGTTACCATCTTCTCTCTCTCTCTCTCTCTCTCGCTCTGTAGTGACGTCATATCTCTCTGTAGTGACCTCATATCTCTCTGTAGTGATGTCATATCTCTCTGTAGTGACGTCATCGCTCTCTCTCTCTATCTCTCTCTGTAGTGACGTCATCTCTCTCTGTAGTGACCTCATATCTCTCTGTAGTGATGTCATATCTCTCTGTAGTGACGTCATATCTCTCTGTAGTGATGTCATATCTCTGTAGTGACGTCATCTCTCTCTCTCTCTCTCTCTCTCTCTCTCTCTCTCTTTTTACAAACCTGTAATTTTGTCTTGAGTGCAAATGAAAGTGCTACACTCCGACTATATTAAGATGAGCCTAGATTATTTTTTTTGGTGTTTTTTTTATTAACCAGGACATAAGCAGGAAGTGAATTTTTTTATTTTTGTATGGCGTAAATCTGGAACAGTAGGCCATCAAGAATGACACCTTGACTTGCCAAAACACGTTTATCATGACGCCGAAAACGTAGTTTTGAATTATTTTTTTTTCTGCTAAAGGATGGCGCTATTTAATAGAGGTGCGTCATCTGTCATCGGTAATGATGCTGTGCAATGTACACCTGCTACGATGTGATATTGCCACAGTTGTGTGAAAATTTTGCCTTATCGAGCTTCATTTATTCAGTCATTAGGTGGCACACACCCACCATCGAGAAGAACAAACTTACCTGTAACCTGATCCATTGATTATTTTGCTATTACATCCCGGCCACACCCAGTTTCCTCGACAAGAACCCTTGACTGTTACCCAAGATAACTTCATCTACTGGACAGGTGGCCAGCTTAACACGGCCCCACCACCAAGCCGCCATTTCATAAAGCATAGCTGATGCTGCACTCGGCAAGCCTACTATACAAACGCACGTGATTATTTTACGGCTTACACTGTCTTTTTTAAACAACTATCACATCTTTTGGTCCAAGACACTATTCACGGCAGATGTCTGTAGTGACTACAGCACTGTTACCTGTGTAGCAGCAATGACGCTACAGGTGTTAGTAAGGAAACACGTTTATAAACGGCGTGGATAACGTCACAGGTTCGTCCGAATATTAGCTTTCGTATATTTGATTAGATCTCTTTACTTTCAGTCCGTACACACTACTGTGATAAAGATAAGCAATTACTATCATTAGCTGGAGGCGTCTTAAGAATATCTAAACCGTTAAGTGCATGACTACGCTTCGATACACTGAGTGACCAGCATGGAGATGGCGTTTCGAATCCGTCTTGTATATGCACTACTTCCTTCTTTTCAACAGATGTCATCCATCTGGAGGTTTTTCAAAGAAGTTTCGTATTGATGTCATGATTTCCTTGTGAGGATCTAGACAAAATAAACGCGATATTCTCGTTTCATGTTCTGTCTGGTAAATTCCTGTAACCTTGTTAAAAAGCTACAAGAGAAGAAGAAAACAACAACAACAGAACGTGTGCGAGCGTAAAAGATTGGGTTCAAGAACACAGATATCTTTTGATCGATTAAGATCCGAATTCTTTTTAAACTGTTGTTTAGAGATACGTTATTTTCTCAAGTATAAAAAAAAAAAAAATCCGCTAAGATAAGAATTTAGATTCTACAAAAGAATCGCTATGGGTGGGACACGATCTTCTCTCTCTCTCTCGAACGTTTCGCGTGGTGTGAAAGAGCAGCCACCAAAATTCTTATCAAAAGCCGCAGTAGTCCACACCAACTGTGACGAGAGGAAAGCAATGATATCTAGAAAATACGGCAAAAATTAAAAATCCAGTATAAATATTCTCTTTATTTAGCGATGTGCTTTGCGTTTATTAAAACGTGTCTATTTTTATTGTTTATTCTTTTATATTAAAAGCTATGTATTTTCTTGTAATTGCGAAAGAACGAGGTCTGAAAATACTCAAGAAATACCGGTTAGGGGCAATGAAAAGGAAAGCTAATTTGGGCAAAACCTCAGGGGGGAGGGAGAATACTTATCATGGAGAATTTTTAATTGATCTATAATATCACTTTTAATTAAACCTTTTACGCTTCTATAATACAAACTAGCTAAGTCTAATTTCTTTAGGTTGATCAGCATATTCTAAATATTAAAACCTATAGAAATTCGGGTAAATCTATGGTTAACTCTTTGAAATAATTTCCTAACTTTCCATAAATGAGATAACCCCTATTAGTGCATTATTTACATATTGGACCATAGCTACTGGTATAAAATGGACAGACTTTTGTTTCCTATGTAAAGTATTGTGAAAACTAGATATTTCTCCGTTTATCCGGGTAACCGGTTAATCCAGGGTCGTTAATCGTTGCTGCCCGAAGATGTTGTACAACAGATACTTTATCACTTAAAAGTGATCTATATCCAGTTACCTGCCATGTCTTGGCTGCTGCGTAGTCTCTCGGTGCCACACATGTAAACAGCGGCAGATTTAGACACAGAACACCTCAAGCGTATATCGCTCAGTGAATGTATAGAAAGAAATATCAGAGTTTGTTTTTCAAAAGCTAAACTCTATATACATCCCTGATAAAAATGCGAAAACTCAAGAGAACTGTGAGAGAGTACAAGAAGCAACAATCAAAGCTTAGACATGATTTAACCCTTCTCTGATGATGTTTTCCGACTGCAATGCCTTATTTTCGGTTAATATGAGGGAAAGCCTTATGACCTTGTGTAAACTCGTATACATCTTTCTTGAATCTAATGCTGTTAAAACATTAATCGGTCAGGTTTTAACTACAAGGGATTCAGATTATGGTTTCTAAAGCTAAAAATTACTAATTTAATGTCATTTTAATTTCATTTAACAAAGTCTTTAGTTAACATAAAATACAGTGTACTATATCCAGCTAAAAAAGAAATATTCAAATGACATTTCTCCCAGGTATTGTTAGACGACGTTGTCACGTGTATGCTTTCTATTTATTTACTCTCGGGAGTAAAGTGAAACTATTAAAACAAAACAACTCCGGTTTAATTTTAGGAGAAAAAAAAAAACATTTTCTTTTCCTGAATACAACAAGATGCTCTTTAAATTGAATTAGTCTCTGCGTACGCCAGTAGTTTACAATTCTCCTGATGAACGTAGAGCCGCTGCCAGAGGGAAGAGTGGCTTTATAAAAAAATGGAGTTAGAAGTCAGCATCGAATATGGAGCATGCAGCAACCGTTAGAAGCGAAATGGCACGCAGGCCGGGTCTGGCTACAAAGCTGTGTTAAATGTAACAGCATGGTGGAATAAAGAAAATAAAGTTATGAACATTTTTTCTTGGGGGGGGGGTTGTTCCCCCAGACTATTTGGAGAACTGCTTTATAAAGCGAACTCAGACACGACCATGAAATAAGCATCAAGCATCTTGAAGAAATATAAATCTGGCTAATTAGCTCTCCCGCAAGTGAGAAATGGAGTCTTGAAGGTAGCAACCGGAGATGAAATTACTGCCAGGACACTGGTTCCCAGGGTAGGTATATATTTTAAAAAAAGGAGTTATTTGGGAGAGAAAAAAAAAGCTGAAAGTTAAACAAACTTTAAAATTGGTATTTTCTGAGCATTTGCTGGCGAAGCGCGGGAGCTAGAAAATTCTGCATGTCACGTGTCAGTGACATTCCTAAATACTCAGAGATGGTTCACTCGTATTTTCAGACGACCAAATGTAAGGGGTGCTTCAGTACGTGTGAGGGGACCACACGCTCTCCCCGCTGCGGTGGCCCCCTACAATAGGCTGAAAATCGCTCACTTCATCAGAAAGATTACTTACTAGAATTTTCTGGCTAGCACTGCGGGGAAACCCAAATGGAATCCAAGCAGGACTCGCTAGCACAGAAGGGCGAGAGAAATCCCGCCAGTGTGGGAACAGCATAGCAGAGAGCCAGAAGCCCCGAATCTTGCCGAGAGAGAGAGAGAGAGAGAGGGATGGTGTCAATACACAGAGAGTGATGACGTCATTACAGAGAGAGATTACGTCACTACAGAGCGAGATATGACGTCAGAGAGGGATGGTGTCATTACAGAGAGAGAGAGAGAAGAGGGGAGACGGAGCGCCAACGGTGTGAATTTTTATTAATTAACCGATCGTTTGTCGGAATAAAATTTCTCCTTAAGATCGTTTTTAGAGCAAAATGGCAATAAATCAAAGATCAGAACAAATCGATAAAAGTTAATTAATGTCTTGTCATCAGGATTTCCTGCACGGGCGCAGATATTAATGGCGAAATCGTTCAGAACGGAAAGCCCCAGGCAAAGGGTTATTTACACAAAATAAACAGTTATCTCAGACGTTTTCGAATTGGCAGTAACTGATGCGCTCACTCCGACATTTTCCAGTACCTTCTGCGACGGAATCTTTAACAACAGCGGAGCATTTCACTACTTCGTCTTTAATGTGACCATCAAAGCCAGGCGATAAAAGAATAAGGTAAACGATATCGGTTCGTGACGCAAGACGAAATAAATCCGATTTAAAAAATAACGCATGGCAGATTAAAACTACTTTCGTTTTCCTGTATTTATTCATCTCACTTGTCTCCCGGATGCGCCTACCTTATTCCGCGAAAACATACTCAGTTTTGAAGTATTTGTTTTTTAATGTAAAGGCGATTGTTGATACAGTATAAGGTAACTGTTTTTTTTTTTCTCTAGCTAAGGAAAAGATTAACAAGTAATTATACTATATACTATTCGAATGTATTCGATACCACGGGTAGAAAAAAGAAGAAACAAATGCGAGTTTTCAATTTCCTCCGATAATAGTGGACTGTTTACCCTTCCTTCCCATGCCAAGCGTCTTTACGGAAATCAAATATCGTTTGTTCGCGGCCTTAATCCCATCGGCGCTGAAGAGTGTTTTCCTTCTGTTCACTGGTGGATTAAGTTTCTTAATTAATTTTTTTTTCTTGTTTTCTTTTTTTAATTTGCTGCGTTTTACTATTTTCAGATTTTATTTCCGGAATCCTTTATCCGTAAAAAGTCTGAACAACAACGGAAAGCAAATTGGTTTTTGTGGAAAGCTTCCTCGAGCCCCGATTTGTCTCACTCCACGTCAGAAACGCGATGAATTATTAGAGCTAAACGATGAAGAATGCAAAACAAACACCCAGAAGTTTTGTCCGCGTAGTTCTTGCCCCGCTAACTTCCGTGTTGCGTCCGTCGGAAAACTGTTGAAAATGGTTTATAATGCATCGTTGATTATTTTGGATTTTTTTTTTTTCCTTTCGGGTTTTATGTGCTTTGTCCCTGTCAGAACGTGTTCAGTCTCACGGAACACTGTGGAAAGTCAATAATTGTAGACAATAAGTTTGGACAGTCAGCTTTCTGGACGCGACCTGGCACCTAAA
The DNA here is from genome assembly GCA_018389105.1 of Nautilus pompilius. Taxonomy (NCBI): domain Eukaryota; kingdom Metazoa; phylum Mollusca; class Cephalopoda; order Nautilida; family Nautilidae; genus Nautilus; species Nautilus pompilius. The sequence continues at coordinate 583,119 of JACATO010000993.1, read as the reverse complement.
ACTGTCTGAAGGAATGCAGCTGACAAACTTCCCAATACTACGATTATTTGTGTGCACCAAAGGTTATAATCTAACGTTTTTATTCTATTACTATGTTTGTAAACTCTATTGCGCTGCATTCTTCGAGATGGCTTTTTAAATCTTGCGCTTAGCACTAGATTACGTGTTCAGATAAAGACATCTTTCATACTGGTCCATTTGGCATATGTTACGACAACTACAACCAGATTATCAAGAGACTGCCAAGGCAGTTTACAGCACTGATCCAGGAGATAATGGTAATTTTTTTTCTCTCCAAGAAATGACTTATAAAGAACTTTACCATAAAACAGATAAATCGGCGTTGTCCAACTACACTCTTCTTCTTTCACCTGGAAGCTGTTCAAGTTGTGATATGCTAACCGTTCATCTTACTACAGGCGAAGCATAAACTACCAAAGGCAGCAACTAATCCTGACAATTGAATCCAAGACTAATAGAAGGTTTAATATGCGAACGTAGCGGATAGCCCTGTGAGTACATCACCAGCTTGCCCCGAATGAGGCACGGGCACGTTTATAAATCTCGCTCTTCTGTGCCACTCTCCTTCCTTTAGTCTATCCCTATTATTATCATTAAAGCCCATTCCGTAAGCACTTTATAGATATATATTAGTAGAGAGATTTGGGAAATTCTTGAATTAGTTCCACTTTAGACCAGCGCTCAAATGCCCCCCCCCCACCCAATACCTGGTAACTTGATTGACCATCAGCAGTAATGCTCCCTATCTCTTTCCTGATAGTTCCCTGATATGAGATGTCCCCAAGACCTCGTTGTCAGGACAGGAGATCGCAAAGAAAAATGAATTAATTAACTTAGGAAACAGCTTTTTCTTTTGACCATTTTTATATAATTCCAAAAATGAATGTGTTTTTTTTTTCTGGTGTTCTTCGTAAAAACCAACCAACAATGGCGAAAGCAAGCATTTCAAACTTGACGGTTCTAAATCTTGCTAAAATAAAAGACTAAACTATGCAAAATAGTTTTGCTTTTTTCAATTTTAGTAAAATTTCGTAAAGATATTTTTATGACAAACACCCATCTGCATCCATAATTTAAAAAAAATATATCTACTGATTTCGAAAAAGACAAGAAATTCTGGCAAAAAATACAGTAAAGAACCATAAAAAATCATCATTGATTATAGATTAATAAACTGATCACAAAAGTATGGGGATATTGGAATTTGGCACCATATATTTAAAAGTTTAATAGTACGGCCATGAGTATCAAACAAATTCTTAATTAACTGCTTTTTTTTTGTAAGCAGTAAAGTAAAACAAAGCCCGACGGGAACTCGGCTGGCATCTGAAGGAAAACGATGCATTATTTGAGTATACCAATAAAATCAAACTTCTCAATATTATTCAATTAATCTAACTAAAGCAGATGCGTTTTAGATGCAAAACTGATGTAATGTAAATGTGATTGTTTGACTATTTGTCTAGTGAGGCAGTATCACAGAACATTAAATATTGTATGCAGAAAAAATAATTTAATTAAATGCATTAATGCGACCTGACTTTTTTCTGAAGCTGTCAGGCAAAAGCTCTGTTTAAGGAGCCATTTTAAAGGAAGAATCCCTGTTGGTAATCGGAGAGATGCTGATAATCTCGACTCGATGTGGTTAACTGAAAAGCGGCAGTGTCGTTTAACAGGTATCCCAGCTTTCTGAAGTTTATTCTATGCATTGTTTCCGCCGAAAATGGAATTTCCTGATTCCATGTAGGTCTCCTGAAAAGTCGACTGCAGCTCTTCCTTGGCTGCACCATCCTTCTATCTGGCAGGCGGCAGGCATCATTCTCCAAACAAGTTTGTCGTTCTGGTGGATGTTTATACGATAAGAAGAAAGCTTTCGCAAATGGCTAAAATGCCATTTTTTAAATGCTTGTATTTCTTGAATAAAGATTAGCTACGCTGTCATAGTAAATGGAGCTAAGGCAGCTTGGTTACAGCGACCCCCAGCGTCATCCCGGCGCATGGCGGCTCGCCAACACTGAAATGAACATTGTATGACGTAATAAGAATTAATTTACCTGTTCAGCGTTAAAACGGATAACCATAAATTATTAAACGGCTTCATCCTTGTAAAATAAAGTAACTATACGCCGATTTCTGCCTGTACCTGATTCAAATGTTTTGCTTATCAACCGAGATTAATCTGGTGGGGGGGGTTATCTCCCCCCCAATAAAGAGACAGTACTGGCCTCTAGCAGCCTCGACTTCACGCCCAGCCGTATCAATCAATGACTGTGCTCTAAACCGACCTAGTCTCCGGCGGTGCCTGTCCGCCGCAATCACTGCATTTACCTAATTATATTATCATGTCGACAGTTCATTTTTTGGGAAATGGGTCTTCTTAAAATTGCTGCTCGTTCTCCCCTTTTTACTGCTGTCGATCCGGCTCGGTGTGGCGCCCGCCCCGCCCCTCAGATCTTACAAGCAGTCCCCATAAAGAAGGCATCCCGTCACCTTTCTAGGTAAACAAATCCATCAGGAAAGCCGCTCGAGACGTCAGGGTGGCAACAGCAATGACGTCGCCAGAAATGTAGTGTTTTCTCCTGGGCTTTTGAGACCACTGAAACGACTGCATTATTGCTCTCTCCCCCCTTTGAACAAACACGATTAACCTACATCTATTAGACTCAGATGCAGATTCAATAAACAAGATTATTATTTATGCTGCTAGTATAGCCCAGAAACGTTCACAGTGATATAACATCGACAAAATTCTTTAATTAAAAAAGGAAGAGGTTTTAAATAGACAAATAACGCCAAATTTACACACATTGAAGTCAATCTAATGCACGAAATGAAAATTACATTTTGACAGTATAAGAATATAATTTGCATTAAATTAAATTTGGAATCGGAGAATAGACAAAAGGAAACTCTGACTCTAGAAGCCAAATGCAATAATACGCAGCAACCTAAAAAAAAAAAACATTCAAAAACAACAATATATATTTTTTTTCATTGCAATTAACAAAGTATTACTTGTTTATTTTACTGCCTTTTAGATACGAATCCTGTAGCAACCGTTTAGTTAGATTTATACCTAATATTTTAAAAGATAACGTTGAACATTTTATACTTAATTAACCACATCCATTTGGGTGACCATAAATGTAGTTTTGGCCTGTTACGCTGCAGCGCTACGTTATCCGAGAAGGGCCATGGGATTCATCTATTTACTGCTATCGCAGGGGATTAATTCATGAACGAACGCTGAATATATAAAGCTTTTCTTACAAAAATCAAACTGCTCTAGAGTTTTTAAAATGAGCCTTGATTTAAATGAAATCGAAGTTATTGCATCTCGATATCATGGAGGTGCCATTCCGTGATAAAACCTCCAATTTGCACATTTTAAAATCTGTATCACTCTTAAACTTTTAGCATCTAATGCGGGCACTAATCGCCTTTGGTCTTTACCTTTTGGGTTTTCTTATTTTATTACGTTATTTTCCGCCTAATCGCATTTTGAAATATATTACTAAAATAATTAGTTGCTTCTATTCAGTAAAAGATTTGTCAATCCTTCATGTATTATCAGTATTCCAAATTACCCATTTATTTTTATATGCAAATCTCTCTCTCTCTCTCTCATCATCTCTCTCATCTGCTAGTTATATTGTCTCCTTTCTTCTCTCTCTCATGAACTCTCTCCATCTCTCTCTCTCTCGCTCTCTCTCTCTCTCTCTCTCTCTCTCTCTCTCTCTCTCTCTCTCTCTCTCGCTCTCTGACTCTCTCCGTCTCTCTCTCTCTCTCTCTCGTTTTCTCGCTCTGTTTCGTTTGTTTCCAGTGTGATTAGTCGACGACAGTCAAGATTCTAATCATTGTATTTTTGACGACTCGGTCTCTCTGGATAAAAACCGATATTTGCTATTAACCATTTCTTTTACTGAATGCTAGCTACATGGAAATTTAACGTTTCTAGCATATCTGAAAAGTGACTGGTGATTATGCGATGTAATTTATTCAAACGTCGACTGCGATGGGTATATTAAAAATAATTGTTCAATTTTTAAAAAGAAATGCCTTTAGATACCATTTATTCAATACTAATTAAATATATACGGCTTGATCACTTGCGATACTGAATAATGATTATAATGTAATATACTTTCCAGGCAATTAGCAATTCCAAAAAATTAAATAAAATAAAAGGATAAATTCCTTTTTGTGAATAGGTTATACACTATATTTGGAGAAAGCAGACATCGTGAAACTACAAAGATTGGAAGTTCGTAGTGAATATTTAATTTAAGCCAGTATGGATTAATTTCATGTAAGCAGATGATAAGGATCCAGATAATAACTAAAATCTGAATATTTAATATAGAATAGAAAATAATCCTTAGTATCGACGAGGACAACAAACAATAATAGCAGATAAAGTAACTCACGTTAATTTCGCATTAATGTAGTATGTTTGTTTTTAATGTATAGATCATATTTTGTTAAATATCAGTGAACCTTCCTGAATATTACTCAGTATTTAATAGTGCGCTATTGGTTGCTTCGCACGGTCGACGTTCTTGCCTTAAGACGCAAACAATAGCATGGGAGATAACTCGTATGTCTGTCTGTTACATCATTGATTTTTGAAATTCGAGTTCCCTCTCAATATTTCCACGCGAATGGTATTTTAAAAAAAAATTTTTTTTTCTTCTAACAAACGTCCGTATTCTTTAAAAAAAATTATCTGTAAGTTTTTATTTACAGCAATTAAAAGAAAAAAATATTTACCAGATGACTGATGGGTGCCAGCAAGCGAGAAGACATCGGGAGTTGTTTGCAGTTTAGTGTTGATTTGGTATAGACTGGTTTCCCTCGTGGCTATTAATGTATTCCTTCGTTGTCTCTAAGAAAACAATCCACGATATTTCGGATGAGTAATAAAATAAGGACCAGAATTAAATGTGACTGCCCACAGCTAATGTCAGAACTGAGACAGACGCATGATGCTCTAGGTCCGCTAACCCTAACCCCAAACTCATAGGCAGAAGAACAATACACCATAAAAAGTGCATATGCAAAGAGAAGAAATAAAGGATAACAACTCAAAACGATGGTAAGTAATAACTCCCTATTAATTACGGGAAAGCCTTTATTCTGGAGCGGTTGGAACGATTTTATTCGCGAAATGTGCCTGCGCTTCTATTGAGGAATTATTCAGCAGCCTGGCTAATTTACCTGACGATTCTTGTTTTCTTATTAGTAGTTGTTATCTTTGACAAATTTCTATAGAAAGATCAAATGACTCATAAATCCCTAGCCGTGTATTAAGTTGTCTCCGTTATTTCCATTAAACCGTTTTCAAATAAAAGTCTTCACGTATCTTGATATGAAAACGTTTTTTTTTTTTCTATTTCTATCTTAATAATAAAAAAAAACTGGCAATTGATCCTCCAGGGCAACCAAGTTGTCCTACACAAGGCACAAGTCAACAAACGTAATTAAAGTCCGTCTTTACACGACTTTTACTGGCGTATCCTCAGCAAACAGATTCGACGTGGTCTTGATTAATGGATGAATAATGAGCTTTACTTGTGACACCGCATTTACGTGGTAATTACAGGAAATTAAATGACAGCAAATGCTACGTAAAAGAAAAAAATTTTTAAATGCGATCTCATGGTTCTTTGATAAAGCCTCTGACATCAACAAACGACGACCTTTCACCCACTGATCACGAAACTCAAGACCTGTTTATGTATGGTGTTGTTAACCGAAACTGAAAAGTGTTTGTTCATGTTCATATAACAAAAGTAATTCTGTTCGTGAGAGTTAATAGCCAAATGATTTCCATACATGTGTTTTAGGAAACCGTTAATTATGGAAAAATAGTAAATGAAGAATGCAAGTTTGCTTTTTAAAAATTTTAAATACTTCACAAGATTTTTTTATATATAAATCAAAATCAAACTCGATATAAAAATCTGTAATGAAATTTGCTGAAACAGACTGAAATTCCTTTATTCAAATGCCACATGATTAGTTTAAAACTCTTCGACAAATATATAATAATAATATGTTTTATGTTTTGTTCGTCTATGCTCAATTATAAAACATTAAATTCAATATTTGTCTCTTTATACTTTCTTCTTTAACACCTTTAATCCCGCAGTTTTAAACCTAAATTTGTTATATTCTTTGAGAGATTTCATATTTTCTTTATCTCTGTCCGAAAGGAAGTGTTTTGTCTAACAGGGACAGAAGAAGAGTCTGCAACCGTAAAATATAAAAGAAGGAAGTAGTTCGCTTCAATTTTCTCCCATTTGCTGTATGCGCTTAAGTAATATTATCGAAACCAGAAGGAGAGTTAGTACCTGAACTTGAGAATGCACACATTTATCTTGATAACACAATGGGCCAGGTTTGGTTGTTAGTGTCACGTGATAGAACGCCACCGGCTTTTGTCAAGAGTATCGTTCAAAAGTGTAAAGCATCTTTGATTGGCTGCCAACATTCTACGTGTGATAAGAAGACTTAAACAAATGGTCTCTAGGGTTGTAAGCCAAACTAAAACCAAGTGTGACAAGGCGTTAAGTCTATCTACTCGGCGTGACTGCTCGATGAACATTCACACCAACAGATTTTGTCTCCTTAAGGTAAAATAAAAGCCTGCTAGCAAACACACCTAATTCATCTCCCACAGCGAAAGACATTTCTCCTACGCGAATTCTTTTCTATGCTGAAATTGCTAACAGTGGATAAAATAAATAGTTGCTAAATACTTCATATCGATAATTCGAAGTGCACCGTTTAGTGCTTCGGCGCTCTTCTGAAGTGAAAGTAGAAAAGGTAGTCAGAAGGGAAGCCATGCGTGACGTGAAAAATTGTAAAGTGCATACATGCGAGACGGAGCTCTGCCGCGTAACTGTTACGTAGAGATGGTGATTTTGTGCGTTATGTTAGCCATTATAAATAAAGGGAGACTACTATTCCGTGCCGTAAACATATTTGTGGTCTATTATGAAGTCATCGATGAATGCATAAAAAATATTGAAATTTTATATTACCGATGCTTTGACATATATAGTTAAGAACAAGAGTTTCTGCGTTTGGAATCGAATTCATTAACATACTTCAATAAAAGAGTAAGTTTCATGCAAAGATTGAACGACTCAGTAGACATGAGATTTTATCAGGTTAAAGAAAATCGTTCTGCTTTGAAGAATTAAATACTTATAGTTCAAAATACTGCCAGTTACCCACCAGTCTGATGGTTTTGTTTTCCTTTGATTTTTGATTTAGTCAAACAATAGAAAACTTTGTAAATAATATAGTCATATTAATGACGTCTATATTACGTTTTCTACTCTCTGTAAGCTCGTTTACTCTCATTGGTGCGCTTCCAATACGTTTCGAAAAAAAACAACAAGCCATTAAAGTTCAAATGCGTTAACGTCAGAGTTCTACTGAGGTCAGATTATAGCTAGAAAGGGTTAACGGCGGTGGAAAGTTTCTGCAATCTAATCCGTATGAAAATGGCCTGTTGATTTTTCAGAAAAGAGGCGCTAAGCAGAATGTATTTTCTCAGCTAAATTATCACGAACAATTGATAAATTATCCAATGGAAAAAGATGATTGATTTGAAACAGGAAAACCATTTTCATTTAAATTTAATGATAAATAAAGACTAACATAAAGCGGAGAAGAAAGCAACTCAAAAGTAGAGAGCGTTAAAAAGGAATTGAATACTTCCAGTCAGTCACGTGATTATTGATAAAAAATGGTAAGATAACTTGTCTTTTTGGTGGGAGGATCGACTCTTGAATTTATGTGGTATTATTTTCTTTAAAATGGGTATAAAGTAGAAAAGAAAAAAAACAGTAATTCCGAGCCCTTAAACGCCACTCGATGAAGAAAAGCTTTCAAGAGATCTAATCGTATTTAAGTTTCCAGTCACGACGCAGGCCCTGGAAACTGATACAGGACGCGTCAGGAGAAAATGTAGTAGTTTTACAAAAAAATAAATAATCACAGGTAATTTTTTTTATGGTGATGTAAACCAGTTTAAAAGTCTAAATGATGTATTTTATACTCCAGGTGCTTTACACACCCATGAATCTTTCGGGGAGCCCCTCTTTCCTCCATTATTGCAACTAAGCAAAGTTTTTTCCCACTCTCTCGATATCACTCTCTGTTTACGTACATAAATATATACGCAACTAATCCAAGCACTGCTATGCTATTTTAAAGGCTTTATCTAATTCGTTCTTAGCTTAGTCTTACTTTTTTGTTTCTTTTTTATCATAGAAAAGTACCAGCTGGTATGGAGATTAAATAAATGTGCGCGCTCGTGTATAAAATCATTTTCTTTTCTGATATCTTTTTCTTTCAAATATCGAGTTCACCCATAAGTAATGACAACTTCATTTAATTATCCTGGACCGGGATGATATTAAATGTCATGGAAAGTGAAAACCATTCATTATAAATGTAATTAATTGTCTTTATTTTTAACATCCGTTCGCTCAGTGAAAGAAGTGTTATCAAATTCCTTCCAGTAAATCAATAAAGAATGCTTAATTTTTAAAAAGATATAAATTTATTTAGGAATTACATAACAACAACAAATTACTGGTCACACTTTATAGACAATGTCTGTTATAGTAACTTGGTCGCATAACCAAGCATATTTCTCGCCCTCTGTCTACTCTAATACATTGCATTGCTAGAAAAATCTGACAAAAAATGGGAAATGAAGACGAGCAACGAAGAAAAATTCTTTAGGGTGGTACTTAGGCGGGATACTTTTTCACCATGAAGAGTCTCTGTCCTGCCTGGCATTGATTCAAAAAGATTTTGTCTTTAATTCCATCACAATGATGTGATGTGAACAGATTTCTCTCCTTTGCCGATCCAAATTGTGTCTTTCCACTAAGCAAATAGCAATACTATGACACATTTCCATACTTGACCGTGAGATGAAAACATTGGAATTGACATTCTTCGTAGGTTTTATTTTGCGGCCTCTGATATATGAACTGATCTGGGATGAGTAGATCGAAATTTCTCAAGAGTTTTGACAAACACGTTCTCTGATCAGACCTCTTGAAAATGTTCTTCCCTATTGGGAAAAGTGGTTTCTTTCGTGCTTCACACTCTCCCTAGAAAAGTCGATGAGACATGTTTGACTGATCTTTGACTTATTTGCTTTGCCTGGGTCATGTGACCAAGAGAATTCCTAGAAGGATACGGACGTAGCGAATAGTGGCACATTTTTTTTGTCATGATCTGAAACACAAAGGCCTTTCAGTTAGGTTTTTGCTCAGCATCCTCAGCGAACTTCAAGATTAGATATTAGCCCAAATCCACGAAAAATTTCGAGAAGTTTCTTTACATTTGTCTTTGACTCTGGCCTAGCTTTGAACAATCTGTCATGACTTGTTTTTGCCTTAATGATAATGCATACCGATTATCTTTTATCCAAACATGTATTATATACATAATCAAATTCGATCAGATAATTATTTTATAATTATTTTCCTTTTATATCATGCTTAAGATTCACGCATATAATTTCGGTTCTGTTAGAAATGTGCATTATATATATAAGTACTGTATATAGTTCCTTTCGTTGATTCATATTTTAGTAGTTGTACTTTTTGCTGTTGGAAATTAAATCTATTGAAAGGCAGAAAAGAAGATAAATACCCGTTTAAAAACATGTTCTGTCTTCGATATGAAGAGTAGATAATTGTTTTTCTTTTATAAGCCATTTCATTAATGAAATTTATGAGGGGCTTAATTTTTCCAATAATTGGAATGCTAAAAGATTTGATTGTTTTCCATCAGGGATCTGCAATTACTTTCAATTACTATAAGCCATAAATGTGACATCGTTTTCATCCTTTTTTTCTTTTGCTAAGATGTAATAATAAGAACAAAAAGAATAAAGCTTTAATCTTTCGGGAAGAGGAAATAGTGGTAAATTCATTTTGGGTTGAGATTTTGATGGTAAAAGCACATATTTTGTACAGTTTACGCACACTTCAAAAGAGCAAATTCTATTGTAAGCCTGATCCAGTACGGAAAATTCTAAGGATATTATAGCCTCACAGACATTTTATTGGCGTTTTGCAAAAAATCAATCGCACCACGATACGAAACAATCTAATTTGGAGATGTATATTTGAAAAGCTGAAACCATTCAGACCTTTACTGCGACGAATGTGCGCTTCGTTGTCAAAGACATTCCGGTTAATGAAGATTTAAAACCGTTTCTCAGCTCCCCCACCTCACGTATACCTATTTTCGCGACTTTTCTAAAGACTTAGGACTTGAGTTATGAGAGTTCGCGTCCGAAACGTTTTTCACGCCAGCAGGGAAAGAAGCGAATATTTCCAAACTCTCTTTCACTGCCATAATCATTATTCTTCCCCAAATTTAGCTCTAATGTTCAGTATCCTTTGAAGGTTCATTAGTTTTAACAAAAGTGGAAATTAAAGTAAAACATTATGTTTGAGCAATTGACCATAATATAAACTGAAAAGGGAATTAGTCTGAAACCTGTAGCGTGATCGATATCAGTCATGGGCCTTTTGGAAACCCCTCATAATATAATATTTACTTAATTTCTCTTCTTTTATAATGTTGTTTTACAGAAATTGCGTACCATGATAGAACAGTTTTCTTGTAATTAAGCGCGAAAATTTTATTATATTACAAGGCAAACATCGGGCTTTTCCAAACATAACTACACACAAGACCAATTAATAAAAATAGAGGGAATAATCACATATTAGTCAACCGAGATCATTTACCTCTATTAGATTTTATTAAGTATATTAAAGCTTTTTCAGCATAATTTTCAAATGGAGACACGAATATTTTCATCAATGAACCCAAGGATGTGTTAGGGTCTGAATTTGATGAAATCCAGCTGCTACTTATTCGTGTGTCATACGACACTTTGATATTTCGTCCTGATTATAGGCAAAAGGTAGCGAGACATTGCGACAGGGCATCTTTTTAATACGTCTTTTAAAAACTCCGGATTCTCGACTACAGGCCAACAAATATTCCCCATTTAAAACATGTAAATTAAATTTGAATAACCTATAAAGTCAATTTTTCCAAATTCTAAATAACTCTCGAACTTTATACAAGTTTGCTTATTCTCAGTCAGTAAAAACAAAGCCCATTTTTACCTTCCAGCATAAGGACTCCCAAGAAAAGCATCGATTAATGATTTCTCTAAAGCTAAAAGAAGAACTGCCATATTAATTTATTATTGTCTTTCATTCATCAGAATTAGTTGTTTGCAGTTCAGAGTTCTCTATTGTGTTTATCAGCAATTTCTTCTTCAAGTTTTCAGTTACTGAAGAAGAATTTATATGGTAAAATTATATCAATCCGTGCGCTCTGGTGGCTTCTTTGGCCAGTGCGAAAACCGTAACTTTATTGTGCATAGTTACTTCAACGTGTTCTTATATTATAGTACCCCTGCCTTTCTCAGCCCTCATATCCAAAAGGTCCTTTCCGTCCAAACGTTCCAAACCTAATGCATTGTAAAATGTTCAGTCTAAGGTCAGCCCGCTAGATATTTGAAGAACTGTTTAAAAAAATATGGAAAATAAAACGAACCTTTCTTCACTATTGTAACTCTAAATACTGAAGTAAAGAAAGGGGGAACGAAAGCATAATTTTGCTTAATTATCATTCCTATTTCATAACAGTATTTTTGTGTACTTTATTACTGCTGGTTGTATAAACACACCTTATCTTAGGACAAACTTTTCAGCATATAACATCGCAATTCTTGGTTAAAATTCCGCTTGGAGATTAGCACCGCAGTAGCGAAACGTCTGCATGCCTACTTACGGCCAAGATCCACGATAAAGCAGCGGGCTGTAGACGTCATTATATACCAGCCGAACCATAACAAAATTATAACTGGAATTTTCATGATAAACGTTAATATCAGAAATGTGTGCATCTGGTGGATTATAACATTTGACAGATTATAGAAACTGATACGTCTTTCCAGAAAGGAATATGTCCAGCAGAGATATGATCATAGCATCATCAACAACAACAACAACAACAACAAAATAAGAAGAAGAACCACGATACGTCAGGTTTTGGAGGGTTTTTTTTTTCAAAATGTCTCTGCCCTACCCTGGATTTCTGCGAAAACGTTAGGAGTTAATTGGTCAAAGACTCCACGCGCGAACGCCATCATGAAGTTATCCAGAGTTTAGGGGTATTATCGGTAGATTGATACATCTAGCGTCAGTCAGGGCAATCCGGCGCTATATTCCGCTTGTAAACGAGAATGTATGTGAGCGAATAAGGAACGACTGTTTACTCGTAATGCTCGGAAAATTTCAATTTGAAAATGGGAACAAATCCCATCTACTTCTTCCCTCTGCCAGCACGTTTGTGCGCCAGATTATCACCGCCGAGAACCGGTTCCCCGGACCTGCCCGAGAAACCGTGTACCAGCCAAGGGATGCTATCTACGCGGTCTCCTTTGATTAAGCCTAATTTCCGCTACCGCTACGCTATAATAGGACAATTTTAAAAAAAAAAAGAAAAAAACGACTAGAGAGAAAGGCTTAAATATGTGCAGCATCTTCCCACAAATTAATAAATGCATCAAGTTATTTACCGAAACACAGTCGATTTATTGCCATGTTCGCTGCATTGATATCGGTTCCGTTAGTTGTCTTTGCGTTGACGTGAATCGCTGCTTTTGATTACCAGCCGTCCGATCTCTTTCCGCAAACTGGCGACCTCTCCTCCAGGCATCATTTCCCATGGCATTGTGTTCCATGTGTATCGCGATCAACTTCATCTGAGAGGGAGTGGATCACCTTTCCTTGCGTTGTATAGTACGTATGTATTTTATCAAAAGACACGTCGGTGATTCTACATGAGTGGAAACATTTCTCTCACAGGTATTAAACCACACTTCTGTCATTAAAGAATACTTCTTTCTGAAATCCCAACTTACCTGTCACTTCTCATAGTTCGCGTCTGTTTGTTGATTCGCAGTGTTTTCGGAGTAAATGAGCAACTAACCCGAGAGTGCGGAAAGAAGCTTTGTCACATCGGGGTCCACAGATACAGCGCACGGAACCGCTTATTTCCGTATGAAAGATAACGCGTTGTTTCTTGATGCAGAAGTTCTATTGACTTCCCTACATATATTTCCGGAAGCTGCTCGAAAGAAGCCTTTTTCCTAAAATGGGGGACTTGGTTGTCTTTGCGTGTAACTTTCTTTCGGCTCCTCGACAGTTCTCCTTAAAAGTCCGTAGGCCACTCCACGTATTCAGGCAAAATTGTAAAGTAAATTATAACTCGAAATAAGAAAAAAAGAAATGTTCGGATCGGATTTCAGCCGTCAGAATTTGAAAATAAAAGAGAAGTAAAACAGCACAGGAAGTAATTTGTTCCGTCTGTTTTAAGATTTGTTCTGAATAGTATCCGAATAATTGTCTTTTAAAAAGTTTCCACAAACTGTTTTATAATTAGCCTGAATTTTTTTTTTTTTTAAAAAAGAATTAGTTAAATGTTAATTTAGTATGGTTCACGACGAGGGATTTCATACAAAATTAAGTGGTGTTAGTGACTAATCGCGGGTCCGCCACTAAAATTTAGATCTTCGAGTCGATTTTGACTTAAACGTTGTTTTTGGCCATTTTTTCCGCTGCAGTCCTGCGGTATCAGTTCCATCCACGGTTTTGAAAAGAGTAAGCCCTATTTATTTAAAAAGCAGAATTTTAGCTATCTTTTCAAGTCCAGGGACACGAAACATTGTAAACGTGAGCTTCCTTTCAGCTATGAAACTCAACCGGTTAAAGTATTTACATAAAATTAACTGGAGAAGCCGATCTTTTTTGACAGTGTGCAGGGTTATTTTTTCCTAATTTTTATCTAGCCTTACCGTTGTAGTGGGCGGAAGTGGCGCAAGATGTGAATAGTAACCGGTGTTAGCCTTCACCGGCTCCAGTTTCAATCTCCAGAAATAGAACCGACTGTTTTCTTATTGACTGTGGAATAAAAAATGTTGTTTTTTTTTTAAAAAAGATAAAATTATTCTTATTCCAACATCTTTACTATCTTTAGGGGGGACCTTTCCGCCGTCAGGGTTAGCCATCCGGCTGTATAAACATCTGAGTTCGCCTGATTTCTAGTAAATACGTTTCGAGCCTCTTCCTTCCCACCTCTGGCATCTCATCGGTTTTGTTTCGTTCTCCTTGAGACCGACTGGCGATCGTCGAAGAAAACCGTGAGAGTTAACCAGTGCCGCTGTTGTCTATACCGGGAGACATTACTGGTATGGATAATATAAAGGTGAAACCCTTCCAAAAGGTTTCTTAAAAATATTTAAAATAAATTCTAACAAATTTACCGAAGCAAATCAATGAAGGTTCGCGTTCGCCCGGGCCAGAGGCTGTCTTTCTGAGTGGTATTCAGGAATTCGGGAAAGTCGGTGTTGTTGCTTGACGTGGAACCGTAATCTCATTCCTAAGAAGCGCGTCGCGGTAAACCAGGGTTAACTAGGCCATACCAAACTAACGAAGAATTCATTGCAGAAGTTCGCGTTGTTTCATCCAAAAGTCTACGACTTCGCCAACATTTCGCCGAGACGGAAAGACCGACCAGGTTTCAAGAATGGGACTTTAATTTTCTCTCACCAGTTTTCGCGGTCCATCCAGGAGGCGTGCGGATTGGATGTAATGTGAAGTAGCTCGCTTTTGCTTAGCTTCTTCTGTTGGCGTTGTTTCCGTAAGCATTTTTTCCGAGTTATTGACCCTCCCGGTCTATCGCTCGGATTATAGTAGATCTGACCTCGTCGTCCTGCCAAGTGCTCCGTCCCGAGCATCTCTATCCATTCGGCCAAAGTTAGAGCTGGCTTTACGCTTAATGTTACCGAACTCCCAGTCGCAGGGGGGGGGGATTAGCGACCGAATCCAAGTGGTGCGCGATTCTCCGTTGATGGTTACAGCGCTTAGAATGAAACAGTTGCAAGCAAGTCACTTCCTCGATAAATAGGAACAAAAGAAATACCGAAAGACCAGCTTTCTGTGGCATTTGCATAACTTTAAATGAAAAAAAAGAGAGCCTAAAATTCCACGCGCTCCCTACGTGAAAACGATCGTTTTGCTCCACAACGATGTGACTAGAGAATAGTTAATGTAGTTTCGGGTATTCACGATATCCACATTATGACACCTTGCATAAATCATTAATAAAATATCTAATTAAAATTAGTGCCCCATGTTCTTCCGACTCTCTTCTAGTAGTAGTATAGAGGAATAGCAAATGACACTAACACCTTTTGCATGTCTGTATTTCCTTCTGAGCTGAACTTGTTTTCAGATTTGTTTGATGGACAGAGTAGGGCGATGGAAACAAAGCCATAGTTATCAAGCTTTTATCCCAGCAAAGACAGGTTCCTCCAGGCAGAACGATGCCAGTCATTTTATTAACTCTAAGCCGAAGTTGTAGTCGCTGTTCATTTTCTTCCTTCTGAAATAATTTCAGTTTCTACACCAAGAAACCGAAAAGAATTCCGACTTCTTTAAATATCTTTGGATAAATAATTTCACAGCGACAGAGTGGTTTATAAAATTAAACTTATATACAGTATATTGTTTATGCTACTTGCAGTAGCATTATTCGAGCTTCAGAGCCCAGACAAAATTAACTACCTCTGTTTTTAAATAAATAGTTCACCTTTTTTTTCTTTTTTTTGTTTGGTTAAAATGATTTTAATTTGATACTTTATATGTAAATACAAACATTGGACATTTTGTTCATTGTCCAAAACAATACGGAACAATTGTACATAAACCTTATATACAATGGAGGACTTCTTTGGTGAAAACATGTGTTTTTTTTCATATTACATCATTTTTTATGCTTTCATACCACTTGAGATCCTTTAAAAACTGTATATATTCCACTCAAAAACTGCTGAAAATTAAAGAATACAGTGTCGATGTGATAATGTTTTTACGTACCGTAAAAAAGAGAAAAGTTGGAATGTGTATAAACTATACTTAAAGAAGATACTGGTGTTGGAATATGCCAAAGGTATCATCAAATAATGACATCACAACGAGTCACTCGGGTAATCCCCGGAAACAGAAAGTTTTAGTTATCAAAACAGAGTTCAGAATTAAACTTTTTTTTCCCCTAAATTTCAACAAGAGACTTCTTGCCGTGAGTTGGAAATTAAATACAAATACTAAACATTAAACGTATGCATATTTTAATACATTTTTTTTTTCGTATTGATTCAGTTACACAAAATTAAATTCGATTTTCTAAATATCTGTAAACAGTTCAACTATAAACGTAAAACAAAACTTCGACCAAATTCTTCGGTTTTAATGACTGACTTAGAAAACAAAACAAAAAAATAATAATAAACTCTTTAGATCGTGTCACCTATGAAAGATTGCGAATGTTAAATAGCTTTTAGGTGCCTGTGTGTCAGCTTTAAGAATTGAAATAGCTTTCACTTTTCCACCTGTGGTACAAACGTCTGCAATGCTCGGGATTGGGGTCGTCAATACCTGCCACCAGGTAAAACTAAAAAAAAAAAAAGCAGAAATATATCGTTTCCGTTCACCGGTGCGCATTTGTCTTGTTTTAAAAGGCAGCGCCATTATAGATATTATTTTACTGATGCGGCTCATTTCACCGCGGACCCAGCTGAATCCTTCTTGCAGGGCAGCTTGGAAAAGCAGCGGAAATCCAAAGCGAGTACAAACATTCTTCTTTCCTTACCTTCACTTCTTCCAGTAGTAGAAATAACGTTTCGATATTTCATTGGATCGTTTATATTTATGTATTTATTTATTTCCTTCTCTCACAGACTCTCTTCCGCGACGATGTCGTTGTATTTTTTCCACCGCGCTAGACTAAAGACGCAAGCAAAACACCCCGATCCCCCTCCTTGTTTACTGCTTCTGAAACGCAGCTGTGTTGCGCCTTCCAAATGCCGGCAGTACAAACGTATTATTCACTATCGCTGCGGTTTGTTCAGATTCAGAACGCCGCCGAAATTTAATCTCTCAAATCTCTCTCTCTCTCTCTCTCTCTCCTCTCTCTCTCTCTCTCTCTCTCTCTCTCTCTCTCTCTCTCTCTCTCTCTCTCTTCACCGCGACACCAGTCGGCAGACCTGGCTTCGAACACAACCCGGTCGTGCGAGCCATGTTCTTCGAACATCAAGTACCTGTAATACACGTCACTAAACTTTTTAAAGGACGCTTTGTTCCAGCTGTTTCATACCGACGAAACTTTCGAGTTTTCGCCTCTAAGGCTTAGTGGGAAAAATAACGATGTTGCAAACGATCGCGCTTTAAAAATACCGACAAGTCCGGCCTTTGAAAGAGCCTACAATTCTAAAAGCCTACGCTTTTAACAAAGCACAGCGCTGCAGCTGTGCCGATCTCATTAACCTGAGGTAATGTTCGGACGAGCACCTGTGGCCCAATGGCGTCCATGCATGTAGCTAACGACACGCTTCCAGCTTTCCTCGCTGATCTAGTAAATTTCTCAGAACCCACCCCCACCACAAAAAAGGTTTCAGTTATTCAAAATATTCTCTCGGTACCTTATTTAGTATTTATAGCAGTATAGTTACCAATATTGTAATCTGATACTATTATAGTTCAAATTTGCATTTTAAATTTGTAAAATATATACCGGTAATAATTAATGGCTCATTATAGCTACACCGCTGAATGGATATTTTACTCCTTCGTGTAAAAAAAAAGCCTAGAAAGTGGAAAAAAAATCATAGTGACGAGTAGATTACGATACACAAAGATTTTTAAGATCCTTAAACTGCCGAATATGTTTGTCACAAATATCCAGAAGAGGATCTAGTCTCCTTCTCGCTGCTCACCCTTATAACTGTGCCACCGGACACGATCTGAGCACGAAGAGCCGATGTGGTAGAACAACAGGTCGGACTACAGGGTTCATAGTTAGTGTTATTTTTCTGCTCAACAGATGTCGGCCACGTCGCGCGCGGTCGGGATCAATTGCAAAAATATGGATTCGACTTGGAAATCAAGACGGCCCCTTACAAACTTCAAGACGAAAAGCCGTTAGAAATCACTGCCAGCAACAAACAAGCGAATGCGGTGTTTAGTGCAACCGAATATGAGCAAGACCAGGGGCTCGAGTACAGTTTGGTGCACTTGCTGGGCTAAGGCCAATGGAGTGAGACTCTTAGTCGGAACCTGCAGAGCAGAACAATTTATCGCCTGGAAAGTAAAGTATAGACCGAGCATGTTTCCCAGAGAGGAGAGAGACGGGTGATTTATGTCGACAGTTTATTCTAGACTCGGCGTCGAGCAACAAACTGAGCTGATGTTTCTGTATGTTTAGGAATTTGTTCTTAGCGTGAATTTAACGTGAGCGCGCACACGCAAAAAAAAGCTGCCTTAACTTCCGGAAGTCAAAAACTGGATTTTCTTGAGCGCGCGCGCGCACACGCAAAAAAAAGCTGCCTTAACTTCCGGAAGTCAAAAACTGGATTTTCTTGAGCGCGCGCGCGCACACGCAAAAAAAAGCTGCCTTAACTTCCGGAAGTCAAAAACTGGATTTTCTTGAGCGCGCGCGCGCACACGCAAAAAAAAGCTGCCTTAACTTCCGGAAGTCAAAAACTGGATTTTCTCGTTGTTCGAACAGAAGCAAAGCTAGCGGGAAAAAAAAAACTCTACTTGTGTGTCATTTAAGTCTTGCTGACTGCCAACTGGGGGCCCGTGTCAGCCAACATGGTGTGCAAAATGTGAAAGGAACTGTAATATCTGCTTTAAAATTTAAAATGATAATAAAAGATCTAAAGTGAAGATCGAGTGAAAAGCATCGCAAATATTCAAAACCTGAATTTAAAAAAAAGAGAGATAGCTGTAATTCGTTATTATAAAAGCACCTGTTCGGCCATAGATGAAGCATCTCAACGTCAGTACACCGGGTTAGATCAGTCACCGTGTTCTCTGTTTAACAGACATTGTTCTTACGCAATTAATCTGATGACTAGGGCGAATGACCTCCCTGAAGCCCGAAGGGTTCTTTTTTCGTCACGATAATTAAGTACACCAATTAGATTCACCAACAATTCATAAAACTTGTTATTTATCACTGGGCTGACAGCGGCCGAGTTTTCCAACCGCCGAGAGGGAGATGGCAAAGGAGGACGGGTTCGACGCCTGCTCTCAGTTGACGCCAGCGTTTATGGTAGGCCGATTTGTTGTACCCGCTGGCCATTACCTCTCTCAGCTGGCCATTCACAGACTCTTCGTGGTGCGTAACCATTTCAGAACTGATGTTTTTAATTTCTAAATGAAGAAATGTAATAGACCGAAACATTCTGGATTGGACATTGAGTATGCAATACAAACGGGAAGATGCCACGCGCACTTTGTGCAGGAATGACTCTGCTGACGGGTTAATTTAGAATGTATTTAAGGCAGTGTTCTCTCCCCCACCCTTTCTTTTTTAATTCCACAAAATTACAAGGGTTTATAATTTATTATTTTAACTTGTTTGTTATTTAGACTGTCCCCCCAGAAACGTGGGAATACACACCGTTGTGACTGTTTACAGGAAGAACCAAAAAGTAGAATGGTAAATGTAAATGTTTAGAAAGGATTACTCAAACCCTGAGGGCGGCTCTCGACTTGCGTTCATCAGTTTAAAGGGCACCTGTACGTTACCAGGTAAGGGCCCTCACTTCAGCCCCCACTGTTCTTTGTTTACACGTTGAAGGCTGCGTTTATTGACGGAACCACAACGACAGGAATCGATGATTATAAAACAGATAAGTTAGCAAAATTTAAAAAAAACATTTCTATGGTTTTCTTGAAAGGATAACTCGATATCTCCCCCCTTAGGGCCAGAAGGCTTGGGGTATACGCAGCGCATGCGTCTGTGTCGAAACCAAAAGTTTCGGAAAAACCTCGTGAGGCTGACCCAAAGGGTCGGGGTTGGGAGCTTAGTTTTCCTCCCCACCCCGTGTAACGGGCGAGTTGCGAAGAACTCATAATAAGGGATTTGAAAAATCGAGACCCACGCGTTTGATGATCAGCTATCCCGGCGAGAAACCCCAACGTGAAATCGCCCCGGCTTCGCAGGTCCACATCGTGGTCCCACGAGGTCCAGGTTCCCAGCCAAGCGACTCTGAGCAAAGGACCAACCGCCGCATCCGCGGGGAAGAAGAAGCATCTTTCTTTTTTGTGTGTGTGTGTCATGCGAAAGGAGGAAGTGTGTGTGAAGTTGCATATGTGTGTTTGGGAGCTGGGTCTGTTCCACGACCGGCCGCCACAGCTGTTTAGAAATGAGGCCTTATTTCGACCTGTATTTTGTGTACGTGTTCCTCATCCTAGCGAGGGCAGCGGGCTACCCAACTCCTTCGTATTACACGGCAGGAGGAGTAGGCTTATCCAGCATCTTAACCAAGTTGGAGGGGACCCAGACACTCCCAAGGTCCCGAGACGTCACTCCCTGATGACGACCATTAAAACCGAGTTTATCAGAAACATTGGTGATTAGTTTTATTTTTAATATACATTAATATAGGAAAATCTGTGAGGCTTTAAATTTAGTTAATTATACAACGCACAACAAACTCTGGCGTCACTAATTGCGTGCCCAGTGGAATATCCTATATTTATTGGTGTTTACGATTCAATCTATGAATGTAAATGGCGCTCAGAAAATTCGTGTCTGTAGAACAGTGTATATGGAAACTTTTTATCCTGCATTAGATTATTCCATTGGCAAACGAACAGACGTGAGCGCTGGTGTGCGTGCGTGTAGGATGAAAAGGAAGACACGTTTGGGCCATCTGAAACTCCGACCAACTCTGGGGAGAGGTGTCTCGTTTTCCTCCAAATACCGAAGAAGCGAAGTCGGCAGATTACAAGTAAAACCTCACGCAAATTCTTCTATTATTTTTCTTTCAGCCGAGTGCTGTTGACGAAAGTTGTGTTTTTTATTATTATTATTATTAACATATGGATGACTAATTTTTCACTAGGTTGCAATGTTAAATAACGTGTTTTTGGCAAGACGAACGAGAAGGAGATATTTGTTGTGGTGTTCCGTCCATGGGTTTTGCCGTTTTTTTTTTACAAGGTGTGTCCACCTTGTGCATTCATAGCTACTCGCCATCTGTGAACTGTGAGAACGATCATATGACAAATAAACACGTAAGGGAGGAGAGAGATACGATATTTGTTTGTTCAGCTTACAAGGGCAACAGCCACAGCTGGTGGAGTGTTTTTGCTGCTTAAGACCACGTGGCTTGTACAGACGCTACAGCTGAAGAACCGAAGTGGTGCTTAGATCTTGTTCAGCCCCAAGAACAAAATTCCAGGAAAACACGAGGAAGCTAACGCTACCTTGTCGCTGCCATACCTCGCCCTGTGCGCCACGTGTGGACTACAGCAATTCCGATCTCCCTCAAAGAAGTCGAGTACTGCGCTACTGTTCAGATTGATCAATACCCACACTAAGAGGCTTCTGCTTTTAAATCTGTCCCCCTGTTACGGATGGCTGTTGTAAAAAACGTTTTGAACAGCTACGGTAGTAAACGCGTGTTTGGGAAATTAGCGTCAGGGATTTTCATTGGTCACCGATATATAATCAGCGGCTAATATCAGTTTTGTTTGAAATTCCTAGTGTCTGTGCAAGGGTTCGCAATGAATTTATTGCAAATTAATATGGGATAAAATAATTAAAAGTTGCAAATAAATTAATCTTTTGTTAAATCTGTATGTTTAAATTAGATTTCTAGAGTTTTATTCCAGTTGAATCCTGAATTTTCTTTTGTTATTTTAACTTAGCAATACGTAAATTCAAAATATGAAACCCAAATTCGTTCTCCACTGTGGGACAAAATACCTTCTCTTCATTAATTACACAATTGTTTACAGCAACGTAGTTATTTTAGTATTTTATAAGGAAACAGGAGAGCCATTATTTCTTATACGAGGCTCCCATTTTAAATTATGTAACATCAATTAAATCCTTTTGAATTACTGCCAATCAGTACATGCAGACTTTAATTATTTCAAGCAATTTGCTTTATGTTTGATTAATAGGTTCATTTAAAGCAAAAGTTGAGCGACTTACCGTAAAAAGGTCTACAATAAATTTTTCAGTTCTACGTATCCTTTGGTACTTCAAACGAACTCGTTGTTAAGCGCAGAAAGGCAGGAAGTTTCGGTACCTATATAATTTCTCGATTTCCCAGTGTACCGTATCGAACGCGGTTCTTTATGTTTTTTAACAAATGAATCAAACCCGTTTATAAATTTTCCTTCCTACACTGGATAAAAAGTGTTTCGCCTTATCAATGACTTCCATAGGAAAAAAAGACTAATTAATCAAGGTAATTTATGTAATATTAAGTCCGAAAGATGGCTGATGTTCCTTTAAATAGGATTTGCTAGACTGTTCGTCGGTCGTTGAAGATAAAGTCGAGATGACTTTTAGAAATCTATCATGACGCCTCGTAAATTAAATCTGATTTATATCATTAGACTTTATAATTCAAAACGCAATTTTTGTACATGAAGGCCTGGCTATCGCATTAATAGTTAACCGTTATTTCTAATCTGTTATGCTTCAGTTATGTTATTTATTTTCCAATTTCATCCGTTTCCCGATCAGCATCCACTTGTGTACGCCATTCCTTCAGACAGACGGCTTTTGTCTCACTTACCGGGATTGCATATAAAAGCGAAAAGAATTAGGAACAAAGTAAAACAGCACGGTTCCCCCCCCATTTGTTCGCCAGTAAAATACAATGTCTACTTTGGGTGCCTTTACAACATCGGGTTTGGAACTCTTTTCCTGTGAGACACCCGGCCGCACCGTTTGACGCCAAACACCGCAGCTGAAAACATCATCCCGGGTTTTCTTTTTCTGCAGCAATTACACGATACTCCCTTCTCCTCACAAAGTCTTTAGAAGATTCCAAGACGTCAACAAATAAAGCCTTTGTTTGGCAACCTAAAAGCAGCAGAAGTCCAGTCTCGTGTTTGGAAGCGTCGTCCTCTTCGCTCAGCCAAAGCCCCGCCTCTTGTCATTCTCTACTGATCCAGATTTGGCAAAGTCATTCAAAATTACGTCTCGATCTGATATCGGTACTTTGTTTTTATCGGTTAGTTTTTTTACGTTTGTAGTCCCTCTCGGGAAAATACCTGGCAGGGTTTTGCACTTACCAACCATTACCCTGGAAACACCTCTATAACAACGTGTTCCGAGATCGATAGTTTATTCCACGCACGTAATTTTAGATGTGAATTCCCATTAGATAAGGGTTATTAAAATAATAATTAAAGTCTCATTTAGCTCACAGTCGGGCGACCCCTCAGACAGGTTTTTCTTGAGGGGGGGGTGTTTTAATCAAAGTAATTTCGGACCGAAGTTATCATTATCCAGCTGTTAATGGATAACGCGAAGAACCATAAACAAGACTATATTTACGAGTAATTTACATGAAATCCGCTACCATGCATATTAGCTATCATGTGACTACCACGTAATATCATGTGACTACCACGTAAAAATTACTTTTCCCGGACTGTAATATATATGCTACTTTGCAACAACAACAACAACAACAACAACAAAAAACCCAGAGACACAGAAGTTGATCCATTTGAACGGCTTTCCAAGGCTGGTGCAAAAATAGACCGCCCCAATCTAACAGTACAGTTTCCAACAAAAATTCTAACCCTAACCCTGATGTCTTCTTTCTGCCATCTGTAAAAAAAAAAAAAAAAAAAACTCCAAGCTCTTAGAAACTTCTGATCCAGAACCTCTCAAGGGAGCATTCGATGCTGATAGGCGCTACAGGAGTGCGATGTGTCTGACGGGGAATCCTACTGATTCTATTCGCAGGGGTGAGTAAAACATCGTTCACCAAGTCTGCGTGGATAACCTTATTACAATCTTCGTAAAGAAACGGTTAATAATTAAAGAAACAAACGGCTTTAGTCGCCCATTATAGCGTTTAAATTCTAACCACGGAACCATACACTACTACCGTAGTTTATTAAATCGACAGCGCGTGCGTACTTATATATATATATTTTTAAAACCGATTATAAGATATTTTTTTTTTGTTTTTTCACCAAAAAAAACGAGAATGTCAAAATCTTTCTTTCTGAACTTAGACGACTGGGTTCGACGATTACGTTTTCACGGAAACTGAACTGAATGAAGTAGCCACATTTTGGAATCATGGTAAAAAAAAAATAAATCCATTAAATTTTCATTGCCCATCTTGCGACCAGTTTCTCTGATAACTGTGAAATATCATAGCCCCAGGAAAATAAGCTGCTCCAAAGGAAAGAGAACGCCATGAGGAAAAAGGGGTTTCCTTTTTTGGGTTTTGGTGTTGTTAATTTAGAATCATATTGAAGTTTATGTCAAGGCTACAAATGGAGGAGGAGAGGAAAGTACAGTCTTGAGATCTTTCTCAATTGCAAAACAGCTTTAAAGTTTGATTTTGAAAATGATAACTATAGTACAAATAATACCACGTCTGTTAGCCGCTAACGATGGTAGAATATTTAGAAGAGTTATGTTCAGTTTGCCTTTTTAATGTAGGACTTAGACCCTTCTGTCGATCGACCATTTACCATTCTTAGCGCTGGCGCTACACTGTTAATTTCGTCATGCTCAGTATCTACTGCCACGTGTAGTGGAGTCTAGCAGAAGAATAACGCCACTGTTACAGACCGATGTGAAGCTAGAATTGATTTCTTAGCAAAATGAGGTCTGATGCAGTTTAACGTAGAACCAGCAGCTGTCTATGACTGTTTAGAGTCCTGACAGGTAAGGCTTTCAGTGCAGTAACCTTTGGCTATGACAAAGATGAATGAATAAATAATGATACAGTGAATAATGCTCTTTAAAGAAACGGAATTCTATTAAATAAAAAGAGGCGAGAGCGTAAATCAGGACAAATTTATGTTTTTTTTTTTTCAGTAGCCATACATTATGAATGTGTTTATTGAGTTTAACAGTAATTATAGACATAAAATCTCGCTCTACATTCAAATTCCCAGCCAGTTTGCAATGATTGGATTTTATGAATGCAATAGAAATGATGAACAAAATATTTCCAGGGATAGCCAAAAAGCGTTGGTGGGTCTACTGTAAGCTATATCGGGACAGTAACCTCCATTACATATCTTTAAAAGATTAGCCAAAAACTATTATATTAGATGGTGCAAGTTGATTTTTTACCTGGCGAGTAATTACGAGTTAAAATCTTTTCCATTATCTAGTCATAATTGGTTATTTTGTCGGTATCTTTGTATTCAGCTGTAGAAAGTAAATCCTAAAAGTAGTGTCAAAAATTTAAATACCGCTTCCCACAGTGTGCTTTATGCAATTGATACTTTTACCTCAGGAAGTCAGCTGGTAAATTGATTAATGGTTTTATGACACGAATATCGTGTAAAGGTCCCATACTTTAATGCAGTGGGAACTAGGTGCACATGCAACTTGATTCTCTGAATCTGGACATTACGACAATTGATAAAAAATAACATTTAAATTTGCATCTGAAAAACTCCTAGTATAAAAAACTCAACTCTACAGGTTTCTAATTTCCATATTAAAATTCCGAGATATCAAGTTTAATCTGAAGTTTTCCTGTTGTTGTTTACGGCGCCAAGTTGCTTTGTTTTTTTCGATATGTGTAGGTTGGGTTTGGTTTTTTTCCCCGTTCAATATACGACAGATAAATTATTAAATCGAAGACAGCTTTTCTTTAATGAACGACGGCCATCTTTATTTGCCTGCCTTCAGTATTCAGTCGACAGAGACTACACGCTTTTTCTTACCGAGTTCACGTCAACGGCAGCATCGCCTTAGGCGGAAAGTTGTTTTGCGGATCTTTTTGTAGACCATACTTAAATATTTAGCCCTACTTATTTGTATCGTGTTTTGTTTAAACACGGATACACTAACCACCCATAAATGAGAGAACCTAGTCCCACCCTCCACACACACACACAGCAAACCTAAATAACGTATTTTGACTGTTTTTCGTTACTTCCTTATACTGGGGTTAACCATTTTAAAACCGTAAACCCCTTCATATCAACACCATTACAATTAAACAGTGGTTTAATATTTTCTTAAACATGGTATTCTTAAAGTTTTTGAAAGTCTTTTTTCTCAGGAGGTCGAAAACCAGCCAAGTCACTGTTGGTAACTATCTTTGCCCTGCTAGAAAGAACTCAATGCTCTTGCTCAGTTAAAGCAAACACAAGGAAACCTTCGGTCTCTTTAAGCCTTTAATTACTATGTTAAGGATAAAGGGAATAATCTGTTTTATATACTATTTCACGATCAGTAAAATAGCAATTTTATCTGCTTTTATTCATTATTATACTGAATGCTTTCAGGGAGAAAAGTGTATTTTTGACATGTTTTGCACCAATAAAAAATGTGCCAATAATAGCCTATTTTATACCTATAGTGACATTTAGTTTCTTTCATTCTCTGAGCTGCTTTTTTTATGAAACTAGTGAAAAAACTAGCCATTAAGATCTCGGTGGTGGCCGAAATGAATACATTTTAAACACATCTGGCCACATTAATTGCCTGGATTTTCCTCCCTTATTTGCAATAATTTACGTTTATTTCAGGTAATATGATAATTTGGCAACCAGATGTTGTTGCAATATTTTTTTTTTGTGAAAAATGGCAAATAAAAAGAAGAACAGAGAAGGTCTATGCTGGTTCTTGTTTAAGGCACTTCCGCAGCACCTCGAGAGATGCACTTCATTCCCTCATATCGGTGGTGGGTCGACGGGTTGGACTATTCGAATGTTTCCGTGGGTGTTCGATCAAACCTACATCAGAGTTTTGGGTACCTGGAGGAGATGATGAATAAGCCATTCCCCTTTACTATATGTGTACCATATCTCCTTCCTTGTACAATTGTAGGAGATGTGTCTTTAAAATGACAGTTAGCCTAGAAGAATAGGGATGTTTTCCTTCGAAATAGCCACTCTGGTTTTTCCACCATGCCAGACTGCAGCCCATACCGTGAGACACTCCTGTCTCTATACCTTACTGTGGACTGAAGATCGTCGGGATGAAGAACCTTGTTGTGTCTTCTCGAAACCCAGATGCGACCTCAAACGTAAATCGTTAAAGATGGAATTATCGGCGAAGAATTCGCGTTGTCAGTGCTGTAGCTGAGTTCCAGACAAGTCCCCTAACCAGACCTTTTCAAGCGTTTTATTCTATTGGACAGATGATTCTTTTCCGAGCTGCATATCCTCTGTAGCCAAATCCATGGAGATTACATTGGATCATTATACAGCCTATTATTTTTTACGCAGGCGATGTCTGAAAAAAAGGACCTTGACTGTGGGTGCGGACGTGACGATTGATCGCCCGTTCTTGTCGTGGTGTCACCTTTAAAGACCGTACAAGTCGATTTGCCGATAAAACCCTGTCCGCAGATACACGAGAAACGTGCAGATCTTTAGCTAATTTCTCGCCGACTCTGGTCACGCATTAGACGGCCTGTAACACGACCCAGGGTAAGCAGAGAAATATCACGGGACCCGCCTATTTATCGGTTCGGTGATAACCCACCGGAATTACCTACGCCCTAGACGTCCAGAATATACAAGACGCCATTTGAAACACGTGACGTTTCCGTCAATGGCACTCACCTGGATAGGTAGCCAAACCAACTCGGCAGGATTATCAGCGCAAATCCCTACGACAGCAAGTCGCGATATTTTAACGTCAACTTCCACACCGAGAGTCTAAGTCCGCCGACCCGCGACACTGAACGAGAAACAAACGTAAAAGAAGATGCTCTTCTTTAATATATCAGCGAATGTTGTAAAGTCCACCTTCATCAGTATCATGTGAAGACAGATTATACGACGTATTTAACGAGTCAGTATAGGACATGGCATTTCCTCTACTGCGGGTTACCTAAACACAGCATTTTCCTTAAAATACGCAGACCTTCGAAATTTGTAAAATCATCAATGTCTTCCCCAAGGGAGTAGAATCGAGTATTGCGCACGAGTTAAAAAAATACAAAAACAAAAAAAAAAACATCTGTTCCGCATGAATGCGTTAATCTAAGTAGCTGAAAATCCGTTGTTTGCTGATTATTCTCTTCTTATCGTATCAATTATTTAAAAACGATTATATTAAGTCCTACAACCTCGCTCCATCTGTCTCGCATCTAGATCACCGAACAGATGGCAAAGTCACCCTGAGCCATTTATTGAGAATGACACATTTTTTTCTTTACAGATACAGGTTCCCTGGCTATTTTAACACCGTATGTAATAAATACGGGGATACGTTTTTCTCAGTTATATCTTAAAACAGAAAGGAAATCCTTTCCAAGTAAGAGCTCGTGAAGCATGTTATTATTTGTCCTAGAAAGTGCGTATGAAGACGCACTCTGATATTTGTAATGAATCACAATAAATATAAATGATATCTTGTAAAGTTCCAATATAGAAAGTATCGTAAATCATACAAAATGCTAGCAGCTACCTGACACAAAAAAGGGTTAAAGGCGAGTGTCATCTATCTTTAGAAATATATATTGTTTACTCTTTTTTGTCCATTTTAAAATTGCTGAATCACTGGGTGGGGAAGACAACAAAAGGTAAGCAATATATATTTCTAAAGATAGGCATTCGCCTTTAACCCTTTTCTTGCCAGGTAATTCCGCGACTCGGATAACCCCCGACCAACAGTATGGTGGGATGTTCTAACAATAGCGAGTTGTTTCGTGTTGACGTATTCACCTTGTTATTGCTGGAAATAACATCTGTTTTTGAGGCCAACGTTCAGACACGTGAACGTCGCTAACTTTTTAAATCGGCTTTGTTGTTGTGTTTTTTTCCCCTAAATTCTGCGTTTAATAAATCAGGAGGATTGACCCTTTTTTTTTGATTACTAAAGCAAAACTCTCACCCTGTTCGACGTCTTTAATCGACTCAGCCGAGAAAGGGATTGTGAAACACTATATCGGTAAGGACCATTGCACTCCGTTCGCATTTCATAACTGCTGATTGGAGACTCATATAGCAATCTAGATGTCCTTTATTGCTGATAGGGTCAGAGGTACTGTAATGGCGGGAAACTGCCCTTGTAGAGCTCGGTCGTAGGGGACTGCTGGTTGGCAGACCGAGAGGAAGGAGGGAAAACAATAAAATATAGATTACACTCAGTGAGATATTATCGCTTAAAACCTGTCACAAGCTGGAAAGTTTTGCTGTAAATAGAAAACATTTTTTTTTTAAATATATCCATTTGCTAATAGAAGTATCAGATTTAATCCTCTTTTTTTTGCTTCGTTTTTTGTGGGCTTTGTATATCCCATTTAAGACTTGGCCAGCGAGAGCGAGAAACAGGAAGAAAACACACACACACACACACACACAACACACACACACACACACACACACACAAAAATTAAAAAGTAACATTTTTCTTTCTCAGAAAAATCAAATATAAGCAAATATTTCTCCACTGTTATTTAGATTTGTTGCTCTTCACATTTTTTGCATGCTATAAAGTCTTTAAACGTATTTTAAAATTTTTATTAAAATAGATACAATATAAAATATATCTTTTAATATTTATTTTAACGAACTGTTGTCTATTTAATCTTGCATATTCGACCTTCAATTTATAGACAGTCGCTTGCTCGACTTAGTTCGGTTTTAAATGTCTTACACAAATTCTCCACAAAGTAGAAATGCATACTACCTCTGCACTGACATTCTTTTTCAACTATGCACATTTACCGCTGGCGATGTATTCTATTCATTTACAATCCCAGTGCTTCTTTTAAACATTAAGCTAATTTATAGTTATTTTCCTTAGCATTAGCAATTATAAATAGCCTTGAAAATTCAGGAATGTTGTACGTTCAGACCTATTACTTATCTTGAAAATCTTTCTCACGCCTATTTTTAAACGTTTCATGAACCAAACTAGTCTAAAGTTTCTTTAAATAATTCAGAATATTCCAACTGCTTAAAGCTGAAAGGTTTCACTTCTTCTAACAGGTATTATCCTCCCTAAGATATGGACTTGACACCCGTACATTTTTGGCCAGCCAGTAATTTTTATTATATTTGCTTTTAGGTCAGACATAAAGTCTTTAATATCGATGCACAACTTCAATAATGAAAATTTATCCCTATTTATATGACTCCAAATACGTGGGGAAATAGCAGTTTGAAAAATGGATAGGGGTTACCTCAACCAATAGGAAATTCGCATCAACCAGAAATTTTTGGAATTTTTCAATTACGTTCTAGATGATTTCTGATTTTTCTTGTTATGCTCTGGAAAATGGCGTAACTTTCCTTCCTCTCAAAAGAAAATTACCAGAAATGACTTCATAACTTTTCAATGTATAGAAACATTGCATCCATGCATCAGCATCTTTATTCTTGTTGAAGTAACCTTTCAGCAAAAAAATAAATTACTTATCTTTAACTGTGCGAATATGCGAAAGAATGAGTGAGTGATCGTGACAGATAATTGCTATATACCCCAGCTGACCACTACATTACGGCCTACACGTATGTACCGAATTAATTATGACCTGCGATGCAGATTCAAAATAGGGTGATCGCGATGCGCAAATAATTTTTGCAGCACTCTGTATATAAGTTGGAGTCAGTCTAACATCTGTGTTGGGGGGAGAAGGAATAAAAGCATTAAAGCGTGCGAAAGAACCAAAAACAGCGGGTGCAAGTCCAGTGGGTGCCACGAGGATCGAGACCGTTCGTTGGTAGACTGCTCCAACAAGACATCGGTCATTCAAGTTTATCGGCAACAGTAAGAATAGTATTTAAAAAATGTCTAAAACAAAGGGGACAGGGTGATAGAGGTCCGGCCCTCATTAAGCAATAGACAAATTCGCAAACATCTGCTGCGTGGGAAATACACCCATCTCCGGTCGCACTTTCCGTCAGGAATGGTGCGACGAACGGACTCTAACAGTAGGAGACCAGTGCGCGAACGAGTGACTGCAGCCACAGAAAATGAGCGATGTATTTGACAAAAAAGAACTGGCTAAAAGTGATGAGGTACGACAAGTCACAATTCACCCTTTTATTGCGCAGATGAAATAAAGATTTTCAGAAACTCAGACGAATTATTCGACTTCAGTTGTCTGGTCCTTGTGCGCAGGCATCTTGTAGTGGAGTAATGGTTTGGAGCATGTATTTTTTCTCGCATACGATGGGCCCCTTGGTCCCTTTAAATGCTATGATGCATTTGAAGGCTTACCTCAGTATTATTTCCGATTACGCGCATCTAGGGATGCTTTATGCGCACCGAGATGAGGAAAGCCGCTACTTATCAAACGATAATGCCCCTCATCCACTGTATTTATGCTTTGTGCTTGTAGTTTTGAAGAACATGTAGGAAATTTCAGGCATCTCTCATGGCCAGCACAATTCCGATAACTCAATCTGAACTGAGCATCCTTGGTATAAACCTGATGCTTACCTTGATCCATACACGTTAATAATAACTGGATAGGTAAATATCCCTCAGGAAACCTTTTAGCGCCGTATGGATTCTATGTCACGTCCTGTCGAAATAGGCCGGACACGGTCAGAAATAGAATAATTTAAAAAATTTAACATTTTTTTTTTCTAAGAAAAGAGAATTAACAGGAAAGGCTGTCACTAAAGGAAAAACTGGTTTGGGCAATTTTTCAAGAGGAGGACAGATTTTCCTTGAATGGAAGATTAACTAGAGAAGTTTAGAAAGTGTTTTCAAGAAGAAACTGACAACATCTTCTGAAATATATGTTTTGTAAGGATGTACCTCAGATCACACATCACAGCTATAAAAGACAGCACTTTCTGTCATTCAAGGAAAAAAGTGGGGCTTCGATTTTGTAAGAAATGCCAAAAATTGGCGATTAGAAGATTGGAATAAGGTGATATTTGCGATGAATTCTCACTTAGTCGTTGTGGTAATCTTACTGCTTTGAGATTTAGTAGAAAAACAATTGAAAGATCTAAATTAAACTATTTAACAGCCAAGAAGCATCCAGAAAGTGTCCATATCTGAGTCTTTTTGTCTCCTAATATTAAAGGTAATTTTTCAATCCTACCGGAAAGGGACATCAATAAATAAAAATTTGTATTTGAATAATTTTAAAACAAAGTTTTGTTTTGGAATTTACTAAGAAACTTCGTATTGATGTCAATTTTTTTTGTATTGACGAATAAGCCACCATACCATTCAGCAAAAAAGTCTTCTTTTGGTTAAATAATAAAATTCTATAGTAAAAAAAATCAGCAAAAGAATAAGAAAAGCTAGAAAATGTAATTTGAGGCTTGTTATAATATTTCATCATAAAAACACCATGAAAAACACTACTTAAAATAATGTCAAGTATAACGAAAGCAGTTATAAAAAAGGTAATTCGCCAAAATATAAACAAAATCGAAAACATTGTAGTATTAACTCAATTTTCTTGTTATTATTTCAGCCAAGATTTGTATTTTATTCTTTATCAGATTTGTTGATGAATACATGATAAAACCAAAACTATTTGATTAGGCTATGAGTTTCATGTTTATATATATATAACTTGAAAATGACTGAAGAGACTAAAAATAATGTCTAGTCTGTTTATTTTTAAGGTATGTTACATATGAGGCCTGATCAAAAGGTTTCCAGACTAAATTTATTGTAAAGAAATTAACTACACTATGGGGATATTAAACAAGCGTCACCGACTTCACACATTTGGCAGGAAGCCGCCATCTTGTCTCAGTGTTGAGTGGCATACTCTTTTGTGCAGACGTATTTATTTTTTGATCCCTCTTGTAAAATGTCTGACTTGAAGAATCAATGTGTGTGCGTGTGTGTGTGTGTGTGTGTGTGTGTGTGTGTGTGTGTGTGTGTGTGTGTGCATCAGACTCTGTGTGTGAAAAACAGTAAGACAGCCATGGAAACCTGTGAAATTCCAAAACCGCATTTGGGGAATTTCGAAAATATTTTAGTGGCATGGTTTTCTCGGTTTATAAATGGCCGGAATTTCGTCGACGATGATCCACAAGACTGTCACATCCAGCTCTCTCGATACGAGGCCAAGCGCAGCATTCCACTACTTTCTCCTTCCGCTGTATCCACCAGGGTTTGGCATCAACTGGCCATTTTTCTTTTCCCCCCCAGATTGAAACACATCTTAGAGGAGAAGAGATTTCACGATGTGTCCACCATGATCCAAAATGCAACCAGGAAACTGAAATCCGTCCAAAAGGAAAACTTCCAAAGATGCTTCATAAAAATGGCAGGACCGCTGTAATCAGCGAGTTCAGTCAGGAGGAGACTACTCTGAGAGGATACATTTAATGGACTGCGGTGTCCTTTAGTTGTGTAATAAAACCTGCATTCGTTATATTTATATATTAGTTGATATATATATATATATACACTAACTGTAATAACTGTCGACTTAACTATAAATTAGTTAATCAAACATGAAGGATTATATTTCAATGAAAACAATCTTGTGCGTCAAAAGTGTGAAAATAACACTTTTTTTTACATATATGTGATATGGTGATATTTATGTGAGTTTATATATTAACATATCCATTTATTAATTAAATATGGGATACTTCATTCCATAATTATGGGCGCCAGAATCGAGCATCTGCGTATTTAAAATAGATTTAAAAAAAAAAAAAACATTCTAATCTTACTATTTAATGACTGCAGAACAAGAATCGGGAGAACTGTTAGGCGATATGTTCACGTGACATTTACAGACTTCTTCTATCCCGATGATGGACGTCTGACATATCCAACCTTTGGAACAGTTCCGTCGCGCCACACGTTGGCCCGGAGAAACGCAGACCCCAAAAGTCCCCGTGAAGCGTTCGTCAGACCATTTTGGCAAACAGCTAAGGAAAAAAAAGAGCAAAAGATAAGAGTGCCTTCGCAGATGAAATACACCTGCAAAATTAGGGAGATAATCCGGAGCAGGTGATAGATAACCTGATAGGTTTCGCTTCTAAACGCATAGAATCTCTGCGCGATGCGAGAGAAGCTGTTATCGGTTACTGAAAATGAATGTTCGCACAGTTGCTGCACTTACGTGGTAGAGTGAGGGCGGGTGTGAGAAACATATGGCGTTTAAAATGTTATGCCAAGGATCTGCACCATCTTTGATGTTTAACGCTACGGAATTACCTCATCAAGATGATCGCCTGTTCGGCTCAGTCTGTTAAAGAACAGGAAAAGATTAGTTCTGTCTTCGTGTCTAGTGTGTTAACAGGAAAAACAAAACAGTTATTATTATTATTATTATTATTATTATTTATTATTATTATAAACAAAGAACTCGGTTCATTTCCACATAAAGCAATTTTGGTTGTTTTTCTTGTCTTGATTAATCTCGGCATATAATTTCTGAAGTTATTTTAAAACAGAAGTGGTCCTTCAGTCCGCAGATACAAATGATGAGTGTTCAGAGAAATGCGGGAAGCATATTTGGCAAAAGGCTTGTCAAAATGTCTGGCTGTCTACAAACACTGATAAGAAAGATAGATTTGCTCGGCTAATCAGATTGGCGAAAAACAAGAAGGCACCAAGTCTCTAGCCGATAAATAAGGAATGGGGGAAAGATGTAGCATATATATATATATATAATTTCCTCTCAGCTCCCTGTTAACATCTGCTATCACATCATCGTTCTCCGAGGAGGCGGTACGATGCAATAGTATAGCCGAATGCATCTGACTCACCATCGAAAACTACTACACATATCCAAGAAGGTAAACATAATTTCGAGTTAATGCGTCTAGAATCGTTAAGCGGGTAAAAATGTTGAATATAAATATTTAGTCGGGTTTTTAAATATTCTTAATAAATACTACTACTACTACTACTACTACTACTACTACTACTACTACTACTACTAAATAATAATATAATAATAATAATAATAATAATAATAATAATAATATAATAATAATATAATAAAATAATAATAATAAAATAATAATAAGATAATAATAATAATAATAATAATAATATAATAATAATAATAATAATAATAATAATATAATAATAATAAGTTTAATTTAAAATTTCTTTAGTAAAATCAAAACCAAACATAGTTGTGCTGTTGCTGACAACAGACTTCAAAAGTTTGAAAATTCAATAATATAAAGTCATAAGTTTTTTTTCAAAACTTTAGTTAAAATAAAGCAGTTACAGATTTTGAAATATTAAAAAAAAGGGGTCGCTGATGAAAGAAAGTCTGTAAACGTTATTGGTCAAATCTTTGATCCATCACAAAAAAACGAAGAAAGAAGCTAAAACAAAGAAAAAAACAATACTTAACATTTTCAGATTTTTGTTTTGTTTGTTTTTTTTTAGTTTATAAAATTGCTGGGGAAACGTAAGTGCAAAAACCTTCGTACTATATTTCACAAACGAATATTAAAACTCAAGGGTAGTATGATACGCACATTATACCTCATTTATGCCGTATTGGTCACGTGACAGAAATCGGTGTAAGCGTCTTATCGTTGCATGTTTCATATCGGATGAAGTGGTACCGTTTAATGATAACCATTTTCCGACAGTATAACGCGTTGACTGCTGTAAACCTTTGTATGCTAATGAGTAGGAAAAAAATCTGTCAACATTTTCGCAGCAAAGGAAGGGATGGTTACGTGAGGATATGTCGCTAGACATCTGGCAAGCGACGATCTGAGCAATAAATACGTGGATAACGTCATTAACTATTGCCTGCATCGAAATCAAAGTGTCGTTGGACATTACTAGGCGAGAGAAGCTACTCCACTCAAAATACGGATTTAGGACACGAGCATAAACGTAAATATGCTAATTTATTTAATCAGACGTCAAAATGGAGGGGAGAAAACTAAGTACTCTGTATATCTGTAGGATCAGAGAATTTTCTAGTCTTGGCCCTTGTCAGATCTGTTTTATTTTTATCCAGGTATCGCAGCTCTCGACTAGAGAAAGGTTACGAGTAAATCTGGTATTAATTGTTCCAATAATTTTCTCTCCTGGGTTAACATCTTATTAGCAATATCAGTTAGTAAGTTTCTAAAACTAAAAATTCATTCCTCTGTTTTATTTTTCGCTACGCTAGCCGTTAATTTCTTTAATTTAAAATTTAGGCGTAACTTATTTCAACTTTTAACAACATCACCGGCTGCGGAAACCTTTTCTTTTACATCGATATTTAACTCTTCTCGTACCAATTATTTCGGTGATAACTGAAACCAGACTATGGAGATTTTTTTAAAATGCTCGTAAAAGAAGAACTTGTTATCGACAAAGTTGCTCACCCCTTTGTTTTTTTGTTGTTTTTTTTTGGTACAAAAAAGGGGGGACATTTTTTTTAAAAAATAACGCGATACTGTAAAAATCCACTTGAAGAAAAGAAAGAAAAAGTATATCTGCATGTTTGGATTTACGTCTCGTCTAGAGTTCTTGAGAGTTCTGACTTACTAAACTTTCCTGCTTTTATTTGAAAAGATTTGAGTTAAACAAAACGGTAGACCGCGAAGTTTGGATGCCAAAATATATAAATGATTCTTTGTCTACGTATTTGATAATTTTTAATTAGTGTATTTAATGTCATTTGTAAATAACAGTACCTTGTGTCAAATCTATGCGAACTAGGTGCTCCTTAAGTGAAAGTTGACGCGCCGTGATAGAGTGCTATCACGTGCCTGTAAAACGGAAGAGAGCTGAGAGCTGTAAAAGAATTTTTTTGATGTCTGCGATCAGATAACGGGATACCAGACTTTGTGACTTTGTCAAGTTCTCTCCATCTCTCTCTTCTCTCTCTCTCTCCTCTCTCTCTCTCTCTCTCTCTCTCTCTCTCTCCTCTCTCTCTCTCCCTCTCTCTCTCTCTCTCTCTCTCTCTCTCTCTCGACCAGATAAACGTTCGGAAGGAAGTCCGATATTAATAACAAATGACGTATTGTGAAAAACTTCATCTAATTATCTGTAACTATCCCTTTCCATCCCCGAGTTGACGGCAAAGCTGCTTTGATTTGAGAAACCAGTAACATAAACAGACAGAAGCTGAGACGTAGGCACTCGCCCGCTTTCGGTAATCCGCAGTTTACCATCCGTCCGACTGAGGCGAGGAAGGAAGCTCAACATTCCGCTGATGATATTTGTCTAAGCGATTGCACGCGAAGTGAGATCCGTGAAGGTGGTGAATTAAAACGATTGGCTAAAAGGAAGGGAAATAACACCCGCGGGTCCGCTGCGAGAGAATGGAGTCAAAACTCTTAATAGGAAACACTTTTCTTTATATACGAAAACATCGCTTATTTCTGTTTTCGCCGAACAGCGTGTGGCAGATCTCTTAGTTATTAACCCCCCTCTCTGACAGCATTCACCCAAAGAGCTGGCGGCACGCTTCTTACACGACTTAACCGATGTCTCCTCAACTAAAGCCAAAGCTAGCGATTTTAACGGCGAATCGCTTGTTTTTGCTAAAAGTTAAAAAAAAACCAAAAACAGAAGGTTGTTTTCGTTTAACTATGTATTTGTTTCTCCTTTTTTTCATTATTATTTAGGCTGGACAAAAGCTACGCGGGATTTAAGTGCTGTTTACTACCCTTCATGTTCTTGTCGCCGCGTCCCCTAGCCGGAACACTGGCCGGACGGGGGAGGGGCTGGACATCGAATCGAAAACCGAGGCCAACACGAAAGTGCGCGGCGCAATCCGACCTCGGCCGACCTAACGAAAGTTCCTATTTTTTAGATGTGAAACGAAACCGAGGTGGCTGGCGGGTTAATGGGGCAGCGGAAATATCACGCCAGTAAGGTACACAATAAAAAAGGGGGGGACGGCGGTATCGACCGGGATTCGAACTCAGACCCCCGAACCTTCATGTTTAACGTATTATAAATAACGCGGAATGACGATGTTGGATTTATTGATATCAGTCGTTAAAACCATAGATATCCATGTAGAAAGACATAGTGGGAATTTTGCCCGGCATAAAAAATATCTAAAGAACCCTTTCCCCTTTCAGTTTATTTCGATAACTTGAGTTTTTATATAAAGGCAATGTCGTATGTCGTATATATATATATTTATTAATTATTGTAAAAACAGATGAGCAAAAACATAAGAAAACAAAAAGTTGCTTTTTTTAAATCGTGTTAAAAAACACATAATAATTCATTTAATTTCTAAAATGGTTTGATTTCTAGGTTAATGGTAAATACACAAAATGTTACTTTAAAAAGCTCAGTTGACCTTTAGTAAGTATAGAATTTTAACAATTTAACTTTTGTAGCGGACTGATCGTTGCTGACCTAATTTGCATACATTAATTAAATATCGATCTTTTGCGCAAAAGAAAAGCTCATGTCTCGAAAAGGGGCCGACAGAAAGCTTTGGGAATGAAATTTAATTTAATTTTAGACGAATAAATTTGAAAGTTATTTTGACCTAAAGCAAAAGGCGTAAAACGTTCTATAATCAATGATAAATTTTAAAAGGAGAGTTAAACAGATTATTCGGTTTCACCCCCCCCAAAAAAAGTTTTCGATAATCGAGTAAAACACTTGACGGAATCCTGGTTGCAGCCCACGGTTAATACAGAGAAAATCAAACAACGTCATCATCATCATCATCATCATCATCATCACCTCTGCATTGCCCGGTAGTTTTCTGGTTGACCGTAAGACAGCCAAATCCTATTCAGAGTTGACATCCGCTGCGTCGTCGCCTAGCGTATAGTCAGACTCAAGGTACAGACAGACAGCTGCGTCAAATCTTGTGTTTTACCTCCTTTATACCGCTCCAGCCTAGCGACCCCGGTATTCGTGTCGATATTTCTGTCAACACATTCGCAATGCGAAATACGTGGAGTTGGAGCGATGTACGGATGTTTGGTTACGAAGGCTTATTATATTAACGAATAATTGGTGTATGTCGTAGTTCCTAGGGCTGAACCTGTGCTGGGTGAAAGATCTGAAGGACACTGAAGGGTAGCGGGCAGCACAGATGGCGTACAAAATATTGCCAAATGTTCACTTAAAAAACGAATCGAAGACAAGCTCTCAATAACCGTACCGTCTTTCCTGATAGAGGCACCAGAAGTGTCGGTGATCAATTAAAGTTGATTTAACAGATAACAATTTTTCATAATTTTTTTTTTAAAAATTAAGAAATATGTTTTTCTCTTTGGCAAAAAAAAAAATTAATTAAAAAGTCAAAGACTAACTACTAAAAATCTAAACATGCTGAGCTCCCGCCATTGAGCATTTGGACGCCACTCGAATTTGAACTTACAGTTTTCACTTTATCTTGACTCTATGATATCAAAAATAGAATTTCAAGTGTTAAAATCATGAAAATTCTATATAAAGCGGGAACAGAGGTTGTTGCTGTTTTGACGGGTAAGTGCTATTTCAATTTATTTTGTGTACCACTCACCCAGGATTTTATAACTCAGCGCCAATAAGTAAATGCAATTTCTGAACCAGGAGGGTGACTTCTTCGAATATCAAAGCTGCCACTCATGTTGCCACGATTATTTTCAGGTTCTTAGTAGAAACGACAGGACCCGAAAACTACCAAAATCGATCCCTACTAGAACTCTTCAGGGAAGGCGGCTGGAGGCTATAGAGAGCGAGAGATGATGCTAGAATGGTAGCGAACCGGGGTCGACCGGAAGTCGAACTATGATTCCTGAACCTTGGCAGTCCAGTAGGCTAGCTCACGGACTACCCTGCGGCCCTTGTGCACCTCAAAGTTAAGGGTTCAAACGTTTGCTTAAGCCATCTTCTAAATTTAAAATCTTCTGCCATTTTTGACCTGGTGCAATGTTATGCGAAGTTCTACGATCATTTTGTACAGTATTGTCTGTCTTACCATTGGTCACGCTTTGTTTACTGTGTTAATATTGTAGCACTTTAAATCCTTAGGCGCGCTTTAATCGCCTTATTTGTGTTAAAACAAATAATTAATAAGCCTACGTTTCGAGAAATTTTCTATGTTGCCATCATCAGGGTTTCGTTTTTGAGAATGGCTATTTTCGTGTGCAGGCAGTTCAGATTTTAAAATTCTAAAACTTAGCGACTGACAATAAGTCGCAGGTTCGAGAGCAGTTGGAGTCACCGGAGCACTTCGGAAATCCGGATGCATTCAGTGCAACAAAAAATGTTTGCTGCAATAATAGCAACATTGTAGACCAAAGCAGTTCACGTCACGACGAAAGATCTAAGGTCGCGTAGTAATACAAGTAACTGGTAAAACTAAGGCGAAACTAATCTTCTACTTCTGCAAATAACACATCCTTAATATAGTTCCGCTAAAAGTGTGAAACGGTGGTTATTAAACACACAGAGATGCACTATTTTATTCTAGCTACTGGTTCCCGTTGTAGCACTGAACTCGAATTGTCTCCCTTCACTCCGGCTCTTTCTAATAACAAAAGGCGCCGTTGGTCGCGTGCTGTGGGAATATCTCAGAGCGTGATGCAGCTGTCGACCAGCTAGTTTTTGTTACCCGGCAATATTCCGCTATTTTTTAGACTATCACCATCGTGGTTGCCTTCTTCCATCCCCATTGGGCAACGGAAGGTACTTCCATCAGCGCTCAACACAAAAGAGAAACCGGCTCCTGTTCAGGGAGAAAGGAAAGATGAATGGGCAGAATTTCTCCAAGCTGATAAAAACAACGCTAAGCAGACATAAGTTCGAGAAAGTTCCAGGTGATTAGGCGCTTGTTTGAACACCCAACATTCAGCGTAGACGTGTCTATCGATCTAATTTCCGATAACCGATACCAGGGGTCTTAGTTATATAAACAGTTTGAGCGAAATGATTTTGATCGGACATCTTTAAATTTTGATTCGAAGAAAAGCAGGGGGTTCCCTCATAAGCAGATCAATTTGAAAATGCGCTGATTCTTTGTCGTAGGTGTGGGCTTCGTGTGAATCCGAGAAGCACTGAGGAAGAATGAAAGGAATTACCTGATGCTCCCAACGATTGATTTCACCCTTTTTCCTGCCTTCGTTTCGTTTTGCTTAATTCAGTTTCACTTCTCTACCCTATGGACGACGGTGAAACGTTAAAAATGCCTGCGTTGCTATCTAGAAGCTACCTTAGAATTCGATTAGTCTTTTAAAGAAGGGAGGGGTTAGTAAAGCATATGTGGGAGACGTTGATGGTTTTATCTACTTGTTTTTATGGGAATTCTTACATTATTTCACACACTTTTATTGCGTGTGTTCGCTAACGAGACGAGGCGGCAGCAAGAAATTTTACCGCACGGGGTGAGCTGATCCACTAGTAATTATTTATTAATAACTTTCTAATTATTTACAGGTGTCTGTAACTTCTGTCTACTCTGCGCATATGTGGTCGGCGCCACCTTTGGCGTTTCCACTTGTTTTCCCGAGAGAACGAAGGTAAATATATAAAGTTATGTACTCGAAGCGCGCGCGTGTCTTCCGTCAAAGATGAATTAACTATCGATAAATTATGTAGGCACAAGGTGCTCCTTGAGCTCTAATACGGTTCCAGCTATTACATAGATACAAACCGGCCTCTGATGAGCAGCTTGGGACAACCCGTTCAAAAAGCAACAAAATGCGCTCCACAAAGTTGCCATTACGGCGAAATGGTCGGAAATGACGTCACGGACAAGAGTAAACCGCCGTGGGGTTGTGAATGACGTCAGCGCGCATAATACACAAACTTAAGGTCAGCTCCTGAACATGGGCTACCCAGTCGTTGGCGTCACCCCTGCCAGCCACCTGCGAGGGCTTCCCGTGTCTTATAAAACTCCATGGAAGCCAAGAATAAACCACTGGAAGTAGCAGTTTGTTAAATTCGCAGCTGGCTTCTCCACAGTACTCTGGTTTCTACCTCTCGCACTACCTAGCCAGAAGAGCTCCACTAGGTTCCTTCACTGCTGGTCGGCGGTATCTGACCCCTTGTAGGGAGAACTTCGGACAGAACAGCCCGCGCTTCTCAAACACTAAAAATAACAAACAAGAGAACTTCGGTGAGGTTTGTGCGTACGAAAAAGGAAATTGCTTGCATCGAGAAATGTTATAAAAAAAGGAATTTGAAGCTACAATCCATTTTTACTGTGTTCTAGAAGCTATCTTCTTTTTTTTTTTAATTTGTTTTATTCCTAAACTGAACCTAAAATATCTTATTTTGTAAGTGGTAAGATTCAAATGAGATTTTGGAAACCCTAAAAAAACTGAGCAAGCATCAGAGATAATCAATATTTGCTGAACTGAGATTAGAAACAATTAGACGTCTGCGGGGTCCGGGGGGGGGTTGAACCTCATCTTCGCGAAGGCTCAGCTTCCGTTTCGCCTATTATTAGATTACCTTGAATTTTCTAGCGATTCTCAATTATAATCCAGTTTCTTCGGACACAATAACAGGTTGTCGTCATTGGCCTAAAGTAATCCGAGGAAAATGTCGATCGGCTCGTATTTTGGGAATCAGGTTAATTCAGGAAATGTTATATTTTTCCCTTTTTTACAATTTTCAAAACACGGTCAAAATTGAAACAAAAATGCCATGGGGAATGCAAGCATTTGAAAAAAATAAGAAGTTAGTAAAACCCTTAAAATGAATTTTCGTAAAATGGCAGCGAATTAAATTACTTGGACTCCGCTGATTTACTGTCAACACGCGAGTTCATTCATAGAAAGACGGACATTGGAGATTCGGAATACCCAGGTTAATTTATTAGTAAGTGAAGCAAACTCCTGATCAACAAATTTGGACGTTTAGATGTAAGTAATCAGCCGCGTATCAACTGAGATATTAAACGAGAGAGAGAGA
The DNA here is from genome assembly GCA_018389105.1 of Nautilus pompilius. Classification (NCBI taxonomy): domain Eukaryota; kingdom Metazoa; phylum Mollusca; class Cephalopoda; order Nautilida; family Nautilidae; genus Nautilus; species Nautilus pompilius. Next base: position 540,201 of record JACATO010000993.1, on the reverse strand, counting down.
GAGAGATATGACGTCAGTACACAGAGAGATGTGACGTCAGAACAGAGAAAGAGAGAGATATGACGTCAGTACATAGAGAGATATGACGTCAGAACATAGAAAGAGAGAGATATGACGTCAGTACACAGAGAGATATGACGTCAGAACAGAGAAAGAGAGAGATATGACGTCAGTACAGAGAGAGATTACGTCAGTACAGAGAGATTGAGAAAGAGAGAGAAGACATCAGTGCACAGAGAGAGATATGACGTCAGAACAGAGAAAGAGAGAGATATGGCGTCAGTACATAGAGAGATATGACGTCAGAACAGAGAGAGATATGACGTCAGTACAGAGAGAGAAAGAGAGAGAGATGACATCAGTACAGAGAGAGATATGACGTCAGAACAGAGAAAGAGAGAGATATGACGTCAGTACAGAGAAAGAGGGGGGACGGATTCCGACGACACTCATAACTACAGTAACGGCCAAAATTAATGCATGACCTGAAATAATTGTGATTTTGGCGTTTACTCGCATGAAAGGGTTCTAATAGGAACTCTGCAGTGGGAAGGCCGCTTTCGTCGGCTCGGTTTGAGAAAATGACACAAGGGGGAGCTTTTCTGGGGAATGAATACCTTGTGCCCCCCGAAAAGAGGAAGCAGGTCCCAGGAAGAACGCGTGTTTTGACTTTTTGTTTCTGAATATCCTTTAGTCAAAGTATTGTAAAGTGTGCGGGTTTATCGGAATTCTGGGCTTTTGTTTGTTTTTTTTTTAAAAAAACGCGAAAAAATAATCTCGGCCATCGCTGTTCATGTCATCGACACCGTTGACCGTTTCTAGGAAACGTGGATAAAATAAAAATCGCTGGTGCTGCATAAGTGATTTTTATTTTTCATTATTACATTTTATGTCATATATTGATATTTAGATTACTCGCTTCACTGATCGCTGGGAAGGATGCTTAATAAGTTTGGTAAATTCATCTCTCTCTCTCTCTCTCTCCAGTATAAGTCTGACGACGAGAGCTTAAGAGAGATAATCGGGACTGAGTGCGCTTCGTGAAACTGTCAAAAAAGAAAGAAAAACCATTGATTAATCTTGCTGTTTGATTTTAGTTTTTCGTGTAGAGAATTTATATTTTCGAAGGTTTTCGGTCTAACGTTTCGCCAGATCTCCTGACCACGTGTCGATATAGTGCAACACGGACGAATTTTCATAAACGTTCGACGTTAAATTCCCGACTACTGCACTGAGATATTCAGGAGGGGACTGTTCTCGTAAACTGTGGTTTATTCCTGTTCATTTTCACTCTTTTCTACTTTTCCCTACAGAGCGAAACCGTCTCCGAGTTATTTGACTTTCAATAATTACGAAAAACACAAGTAAAACAAAACAGTGGGAAGTCCATTAAAAACACGGCATGTCGAGGACGTTGTTTTTGTTATTTAACATAGAGGGCGCTCCACCTCTTAGAGCGAAGAACAAGCCATTTTTTTTTTTACTTTTTCTACTTGTGATGTAAACTTTTAATTTTTGCTGTGATCCCATCTAAGCCCTGACGAGTTTCATACGATACAACGCTCGCTGAAAGAACCTCCGAGAAGTATCAAAACCATGAAGAAGGCTTTGGATTTTACTTCCACCTCCTGTTCATTTCCTGCTGGACCGACTGACGCCAAGACCTCAGGGTCGCACCATCCAGCCGGATCCATGTGGCGGCGTTCGCTGTCGTCACTCAGCCAGACGGCTCCTTCAAGAGTAAATGTACAGTACATCTAGTACAAAAGCGATTTCGTCACGATGATGCTAATCGAGATGTTCCAGCGGACAGTAGCAAATTTCGTAGCATCATAGCGCAGTTTGTGCTTCTTTTTTTTTTTAAAAAAGAAAAAAAACAAACAACCTTTTCGATATAAAGAGAAAGTGGTTAAGAACTGAGTTTCTAGCCAAACCAGAGGTGTTAACGCTATTCTTATTGGAGCCGCAAAATACGTGAAGTGACGTCATTAACCTCTGACCTCATTGTTTTTCTTCTTCTTATCTCTCACCTGCTACCATTTACTTCTAATTATCCGCTTAAAATTTCGTTCTAATAACGATTTCCAATATTGGAAACTTTCTTCCGCAGCAGTTAGGGTATTCTTGTTTTTATTTTATAAATAAGAATAAGAGAAAATAGTACGCGGTGCGGTGCCCTGCATCAACCTAAGCAGCTTCCTGTCGATGAGTAGTCGGTGCTCGCTTATCTTGCAATACATATACATCATCGTGTCGTGGTGTCAGTTGTTTAAAATGTTAGTTAGTTACATCATAAAGCTATATATATATATAAAAAAAACAGTTTAGTTTTACAAAAATAAACAGCTCCAAGTAATTAATAAAATCACGAGATTTCACGTGACCAGCGGACATCTTTCCCAGTTCGGGCAGCGGAGGAGGCGCAGATTGCGCTTCACCCGGAGAAACAAGATATGGGCGACGCGGTTTTCGTGTCCAGCAAATGCGATCGCGGCAACGGTGTGTTTCCGAGACTGGCGAAAATGTTTCTGTTCAATGTCTATCAGGGATCTTGTTTTCTTTTATTTACGGGGGGGGGGGGGAAACAACAGCCAAGCGCCAAAAGGGCTGGTGTGTGTCATCCAAAATCATTAAAAAGCTAAGCGATCTATAGCCGACAGCAATCTTGAAGCGCCTGAGAGTAAAACCAGCCTGACTTCGTTCTCTGTTATTTAAATCCTACAGTCATTCAGATGTTTGCTCAGGTCTTTATAAGAAAGACAAACGCATAAATACGGCTGTGAATCTGCTTACAACGCAAGCCATTCGCGGCTTATTGGATTCCAGCCGATATCGGAGAGATGTCAACAATGTACGGTGCTTCCTGCGGCTTATCGAAGAGAGAAAATCTGTTTTCGGATATGGTAAATTAGTTTTTATTCACCTTACTGTAGGAAACTTTGCAGTGAAAAAACATTTAAAAAAAATAAATTTTAATTACTTTTACGACTGAGGGTGTCCTTAATAGAATTACTATGAACAAAGAAGTAACACAGTTTCTCGTTCGGCAAATTATTCATTGACGACATGATGCAATTATAGGACATAACTTCTAAACTACAAAATAGAACAACATTCAGGATTTTAACTGTGGGCCATAATGGCTTCTTTACTTTATCGGAATAACTAAAACCACTTCATATCATCATAAACTATTGGAGTACTAATTGTGAAGAACGTCGGTTGGAATTTTAAAACATGAGGATGTTCGGTATGTATCATGGTGTGCTGTAGCTATACCACTGTATTCGTGGAGGTGGGGTCGATTTGGCCGAACCTCTCTGGCAGACTTTTTTCTTCTCCTTTCGCTCTTCGCCAGCCGGCTAAGTGGGTTTGTTCCGTACTCTCCGGTTTCTTCTTACATTTAGAAACAAAGAACTCTATTGGTGACTTTCCCTTTCGAGAGATATATCTATGTCTTCCGGTCTGGATTAGGCAACACGGAAGAGAGGACTTGTATCTCTGTCTAGATTCTGGCTGTTGGGAAAGATTTGCCAGCCCCTTGAAGCAACCAAACTCGTCCCCTCTTCCACAGGACAGCGCACCACGGGGGTTCGTATGTCTGCCAAACTAATAGTTTGGAAAGCTTCGTCTCGTTTTCGTTTTCTTAGACAACTCACTGAGAATAATTCGGCGATTTATTTCATATTTTCCATTTCCACAAAATCTTGTTTATATCAATTACGCCGAAAAAAAATATGTCTACAACTGAATGCAATAAACCGTCCGAGTATAAGTCAATACCGCCTAATATTCCATTTAAATTATGCGCAGTTTTCTTTCATTATGCTAATTAACAGTCACTAAAATAATGTCATTAACCACAATAGAGAAACCAAGTTACTAATAAAATCTGAACGTGATAATAATTCAGTGCTGATTTTTATCGCTTTTAATCTATGCTCGAGATTATCCCTTGACACGTGCAGTAGTTAATAGATGCTGTCAAACTAAAATCTACATAACTGAAAACATCAAATCGAATAATATCCGATAAAAGTCAGCATCTTACGTATGGTAGAACTGATAAATACAAAGTTTACCCAATTAAAAGCAGCTATCTCCACCTTACAGGGGATAGATGGATTCACATTGCCGCTCCCGTCCAATACTCAATTCGCGTACCCTTGAGTTCTGGCTACTTTGATGCCATTCTTTTTTTAAATTTTTTTAGCTATACGATTTATCCGAGTACTGGTGGCCTGACAGCGACCACGATATGAGAAGTACCACACATTCTGCACTTTTCCATCACGCAAGCATCCACAGAATCCAATAACCACTGGTACAAATGCTTTATTCAAACAAAGCTGTTCGCTATTATTCGGTCTCTTCTGTAGTTCGCAATCTCTGATGCAGTATTGCGCGTCTGCTTCGGTGACGTGGTGGACGCACCTCTTAGCGGCCAGGTGAAAAGCTAAAACTCGGACGGCCACGCCCACTCACAGACGGAACTCCTAAAGACTTTACTGGAACATACCGAAAGAGTTTGCACGACAGCTGGCAGTTTCCAACGTTCGAGCCCTAACAAACTAATTTGTCCTAGATGTCATGATTATAAACTTGCCAAAGTTGTACCACTGGTTAATATTTAAGAAATAGTAGCCAGCCATCTTATGTCAATTTAGTATTGAAGATTTCCAAAGAATTAAACAGGGTCCACTCACCCCTTATTTGATAAGGCTTTTATTCGAGGCAAATAACCAAACTGCAGAAACAAGGTAAGCAGTGAATATCCTAGTCGAAAAATTAATAATATTCAGCGTGAAAACTAATTGCTTATGCAGAACTCGTGTAATCACCTTGATTTTACTTAGCTTTCGACACATGACTAGAGGCACTGCTATTATTATATATATATATATATATATACACACACAAAGAAGTCAAACATTTTGTAATATAAAGCAAGCTTCCAGATTCGAAATTATCGATCTCCAAATAATTAGATAATTTTTCCTTAGCGATTAAAGCTTCTAGGCTCTGTATAAAATCGCATTTAATTGAAATACGGTGAACCTTAAAAAGATTACCATGTTATCTATATTCATCCCAAGGCGATCGCATCAAAGAAGCCACTCTTCTCTCGTGAAATAATTTACAACCGCATCTAAATTTTTCCCCCGTTGGAAGCTCCCGTGAGCGGTGAACAGAATTTCCATAGTCGTCAACTAAACAAATAATTACATTTTTTTTAAAAAATAAAAAAAAAAAAACACGAATAACTAACTGAAAGTTAACGTCTAAGACGGTAGAAAAAGAACAAAGTCAGAACCAGGACGTTGTTGTCGTAGGCGCCGAGAGGGAAAGGTGCTGTGGCACCGGCACGAGGAGTTTAGAAAGAACTAATGAGCTATCCTACTGGTAAGTAGTCTTCTGGGAGAAAACCCACGCCGACGGACTCGTACAGGAAAGCGATAAAAGCCAACAAAAAAAATGCTATTGGAAGGGGATACGCCTAGCCAGGGTTATGGTCTCAAATTCGGGGCCCTCGGCCATGGCAGGCCAACTTTTAATTTAACAGAAGACAGGTAAAACACTGCTTTGAAGCTCTCAGAAAACAGCCTAAATGGAGAATAATGGATATCATTTTAACAGAAGAATACAAAACCGATAAGCACAGCATCCGTCATGATATAAGTACATTTTTTTTAAAAAAGCACAATTAAATCGCACCTTGGATTAATGTCTTCTATACTGTAATTGTACGAGAGAGCGCGTGGAAGTCAACATCTGTGTATATTTCCATGAAATTAACAGTAACATGCCGAGTGAGCTTTCTTTTTCGAAAAAACGACGAATCCTTCATGGTATTTCTTATTTTTAACAAAAATTTTTAATATGGAAGTTATCGTCATCAAACCTGAATTATTTTTGAAGCTGAAACTAACGTGTCAGCATATTGTTACATGTCCATAATCTTTTAGCTTATTTTAGTGTCAAAGAATCCAGAGAGAGAGACGAGAGAGAGAGAGAGAGAGAGAGAGAGAGAGAGATGGAGATGGAGAGAAAGAGAGAGAGAAAGAGAGAAAGAGATGGAGATGGAATGAGAGAGAGAGAGATGGAGATGGAGAGAAAGAGAGAGAGAGCGAGATGCGATGGAGAGAAAGAGAGAGAGAGAGAGAGAGAGGGGGGTAAAAAAGGGAAGTAATTGTGTACCTTTAAACGGAGTGAAGTCGACTACCCCGACGTTTTTCAGACGAGGGTGGAAAGTTATGGGTGATGTCTCCTCTATACAACCAGGGCGGGTGGTTCGTCATCCCCCACTAGCTTGCACAAATAACCAGAGAACCCACCTCACGATGACCTTTCTCTGTCGTCGCCAGCAGTAGAACCGCACCGGATGAGAACTGGGTTTTTTTTAGATGCACTGATGCTAATTTGAAGTAGATGTTTCCATATATTTCTTTCTCTTTTTTATAGGACAGTGGGAATATCTCAAACCTGCCACCGGCCGACCGACAAGTCTTCTGACGAATGTTTATCACGTTTTCTTTTCAGACCCGGTGAGGCTGTTAGCCTGTCTACTTCCTGGTGTCTACGTTGTCCCGCATATTGAACTGTCGCTACCAGCGAGATGCCGGACTGGTCTCATTAAAAGACATAGTCATTGTCGATACGCTTTGAAAATAAGGTTATTGAGCGTTACTATGAAAAACTGCGTAAGGGAGCTGAATTCTAATGATTCTCGATGATCTCAGCAGCCTCGATTAGAATTCCTAAATCGAACAGCCAACGAAGGCTGCCTCTCGCTGGACCCGACCGGTCCGAGCCAGTGTTTTCAAGATGTATTTTCGCTGAAAAAAAATATCCCTTTGATCACAAGATTGAAAACCTAATCAAAGATGCATATATACTAATGCACAATCCCTACTTGACTCATCAACAACAATATGGAAGACGAATTTATGCCGAAGCCCACTAACAAACTGTTGGGTTGGCAATGAAAATTCTCTCCCTAATTGTTAGTCGATGCCAGTGCTGTTAACGACTCCTATAAGAATATCATTTCTTACTGATATGTTACGAATAATGGTATTTATAGGACCTGGACAGCTAAGACTCGTGATAATATTCCTATTACTATATCGAGTTTATATTGAATCGTAGGCTTGATCCGTTCCTTTCTTTAAGACACTTATCGATGTACAGCACTTCTACCATTACCTGTCCTGCCAGCCATGCCCGAATGTCAGAACCATCTATGCTTAACTCGAAGCTGCTTATACCGCATCTCACTAACATCGATAACAGTTCACATCATCATGTTAATTCTCGGAGTAGGTTTGGTTGATGATTCTAATTATTACATACTCACAAATTATCAAAGTAACTCCAGCACAAGTTACTATTTTAGTTATTTTAATAATTCTATCGCTACTTTACTGTTGAGTCTTCTTTTATTTTTATGGAAAAACAAACATTAATCTGGTACACCAAAAGTTGAATTGTACTTCATAATCTGAAACTTAAGCTTGATATTTTAAGTAAGTCACATGATAGTTATCACCAAATACACTTCTTGAATATGCATCACTCCTTTCTAAAGATTCTTTCAGTAAATCTGACCATATTAATGGCGTCAATTTCATCGATGAACAAATCTAAACTTAGCCATCTTCTGTCAGGAGAACAATAAGAAAATAATATACAAATAACGTACAATTATAAAGAACAGTTGTTCCGGGACCCTATAATACCAAAGACTGGAAATCAGCAAAACTAAGTTGCTGCCTGTATCATAACTACCCCAGTTAGGTGGAAACCGTTTCCAGCAAAATATCTTCTATTCCTCAACCATCATATCCCAGTAACTCAAAATCAGGGTAATTCTGTCTTGCTACTTAACTGTACGGCTGATACTGGATTTTCCAAGGACTACCAGTGGTTTAAACTGTGAAATATTTCAAATGAAGCCGTGGTAAGATCAAGAGGGGCACCTGTTTCCCACTGGAAAGCTGATGGCGATAGTGCAATAACGGCCTTAGTTTTTGTCCGATTCACCATACTCATTGGTGCGGGGTGAGTCGGGAAAGAAATAAGAAGTCTGACCGCGCCCAACCGAAGGCCAAAAGCTGGGAAGAGAGTAGCAATATTCGAAAATACAGCACAATCCACTCGCAATGGGTGTGTGTATCCTCCTCTGTAATTCATCCTATGAACATTTTCTTGTCATTCCTTCTGTCGCCAGAAGAATTTCTAAGAACGTCAATAGTGGCCCCACTAAAACCTATTCCATCGACTCCATGTTATGCCCACTTAAATGGGTTACACTAAATATTTTAACTCAGCTACTTTCTGTACCTACCAACAGCTACTACCATAACCTATGCACTACACCATTCAGACCAAAATCTCCATCTTCTCACCGGGATAACCTACATAACAGATTTTCTCTATCCTATCGAACACAAGCGATAACCTCATATTTGTTTATTTTTAAAGATTAATAAAGTTTATATTTACACTGCTGACCTTCAAGTACATGGAGATTTTCAGATAATATTTAATTATGCAATATTGATAATAATTCCTCCTAGCGGATAATGTACACGATTAAAAAATTATTGACACAATTAAGATAAGTAAAGTTTATATTTCATGATCTTTACTGATAAAGATGAACTCTCTGTGATATTTCTAGGGCGTTAATGTGTTGATTTAACCACCGATAACAATGAGATAATTATTGAACGTTAGATGCTGAGGTTAAAAGAAACAAACCTGGTTTTTAATGCACTTTTAAAGTTATTTATTTATTTTACTGTATTGTAAAATAACCTGAACCATGCTCGACTGTCAATTGAAGAAAGGAAGTTAAAGCATCACCATATTTACTCTAAATATTAGAGTATTTGATTATATTGCTATATTCGATGATCAGCTTGTTCTATAAATAATTGTAACTAATACAATGAACAGGCTTTGCAGCGCTATAGTAATTGCTGAATGTATTCAATATCAAAAATTATAATAGAAACGCGACTTTTCACAATTTGGACATTATGATCTCTTACGAATAATTCGGCCACTTTGCAGGTATTGTGGTTCTGCAATTAGTTTGTTTGTCGTTGGGCAAAAGATTCCACGAGGTCGGTGCTGCTGTCAAATTACAGCTGATTATTTCAAAAATAGATACAGTAAATTGTGAAGTTGAAAACAGGGTGTCTCGATATCTAGAAAAGTCTCGTCTTATTGCAATTACAGGGACGTTTTCATGCATAAACCTCGTTCAGTTCACCAAATAGCTATAATTTTTCACGATGATCGTTATCTTGTCACTCTTGCGATTAGAAACCGTTTTTCAACAGAACGATGACAACAATACGGACTCCAAAGACAAACCAACCATAGAATCCTGACTAAATAACTGGACACAGCCTTTATGCCGGTGGTACGTGGTGCTGAATACAAGTGCACCTCAAATCGAATTCTCGAAACAGAGGTTTGAATCTTAGGTGACTTACTTTTTCATCTAAGGGAATCGAATCTGTCTGGACATCAACGATCAACGGGGTAGAGATTATAAATGAGTTAAAGGACCATTTTCTAACTGTGCAATTAATAAGCAAGAGAGGTTTTGCGTGGGGCGACTGATAGCATGGACTGGATTAATGTTTGCCGAAAAAATGACCTTGTCATCATGAAAAATGGTATCAAATACAGGGATGAGCTCATTACGCATTTAGCTGTCACACTGGTGATCTTCTACTTCCTGGAGAACAAAGCCTATCATCGACGTGCACATCTTGTCAGCGCTGCACTTCAGATCCAAAACATCACCTATTCGCTACGCTACGTTTCTGCTCTGGTCGAACAAAGATGAAGCATCCCACAAAACAGGTGGATCATGTTACTCGGTAGACATCCCGACGTTTACAAACTGGTATAGAAGCCATTGGTAGTCACACGCCTTATTCAAACTCCTTTCTGCCAGTGTAAATTTGTCTGTGATAATTTTTAGACTGGAAACGTATCATTTTGCGTGCTTTTCTTCAGAAAACCTTTTTTTCCGTCGAATATTCAACTCGGCTTCCGCAGATATCAAGTTTTTATTATGGAGATTCAATACGTAGACCTGTTCGAGCAGAATGTCAACACACGAGATGTCTCCACATCAGCTCTACGGGCTTGAGGAGTGTACAAAGACAAATCAATAAACATGCACACAAAACTTTCAAAATAGGGGTAATTTTATTTTAACTGAAATCACGGAGAAATCAATCATAGCATCAGTTGAGCACTGTTCGAACCTATCTACAGAAAATTCTTAATTGAAGAAGTTGCTTGATTTTAATGTATCTTTCTTCTCTGTCTAGACGGTTTAAAAGGTCAATAAAAAGAAAGATTCGTATGTAAATATCCAGTAATTGAACAGAAAACATCAGAATGAAAATCAGATTGAACAATTGTCCATTTTGTCCTTTTCAATTTGTCGTAAAATTATACAGAATGTTTAAGTAAAGAATCTTTCCTTACTGCTTGAAGACAAATATGTAAGGTATTTATGATGACCAGTCCAGGACATCTGTCTCTCTTTAGCAAACCACTGTTTATAAGTAATTATTATGATGCTTCAAAATATTGATAAGATAGATGGTTTATAAGTTGGCCTTTGTGATTGTTCAATGATGAACTTTACTACTTAGTAGTATAGAGCATTTAGTTCGTTTACCTGTAAATACGTCTTTACTGTGAGCTCTAATGCGCAGGTAACTATCTGTATTCACTGCATATATAATTAATGAGCAAAAATAAATGGCGTACAGAAGTCTCCACGTCTCGGTTACTAATCTTTATGTTCATTATACTATTTGAATTCCTTTCTACTTTATATATTTGGCCATCTGTTACACAGTTTATATGAAAACGTTTGGGTGGCCAGTATTTTCAACGGCTTTAGGGACAATGTATTTAACCACTTTTAAGTCGAGATAAGCGTTGATTTTAGACAGGTATCATCGCCGATAGAAAGACGAGGAATAACAAAAACAAGCACCCTAAACCAAGAAAGCAGGGCCTTTAGAGGAATTCCATCAGTGGGTACAAAGTTTCTTTCGGGCCCCTTCCATTCTCCATTAGTCATCCTGTTTTTATCCACTGCGATTTTATGCCAGTAGCTGTATAGCCCGCAATGCCAAAAGGGGTATGGAAGACGAGAGAGGGGTGGAATGGAGTGCTCTGTTGATTTTCTGCATTTGAAGCCCTATGCTCCTATACTCCCTCCATGATAACATAAATAAATGTAAATAAAATAAAGAGATCAGAGAGAAGAAAGCACATTTGTTTCGAACAGTGTTTATGCTACAATACAGATGAGGAGAAAGAATTGACATTGAAACATCCTTTTATATTGCGATGCCGATCAGATCATCAGAAGACATAATTATTAGTACAAAGTCAAAAAGGTAGATAGGCTTAGTATTTACTTTGAAAAAAGAGCTTTCCTGGCCATTTTTTTTGTGAAAAATTTCGAATCACAGCATGAAAATTAATTGTTCTGGCAATGGTTTTATTAAATATTTAGCCCGGCCAAATCCACAAGACGTTCCTGAAACATTGTAGACATTAAATAATTCTTAATCAGCTTGAGTTTGCTAAATGACCTCTCTGCAGAAGATACTGTTGCTGGAATTGTTAATAGTATTCTTAAGCTAACACAAACATTTGTTACTCTGTTAACAAGATCAACAGATCTAATGGCTTTAATTGTGCAATTTACAAAATTTGCTTTATGTACTAAGGGTACATGTTGCATTTTTTTTCAACCGGGGCCCCTTTTAGACTCCGGGCCATGGTATGATGTACCAACTGCACCCCCCCCCTCTCATATGCTCTGCAAGAAAGTATCCATTCTGTTGACATCACGAATCAATGTCAGGGAAGTGGTAGGGAGAGGATACTTTCTCCAAAATAACGCCGATTACCTGTTTTGTTGATAAACATATTTCTACAATTCTTGTTTTATCCGTGTTAACCGTCGTATAAGGTGAACTTCTAATCTGTTAACCTCTCCTCTATTCCTTTATTTCCCTGGAGTATCCACAGAAAATTATAAGCAGGCCTTCATCTGTTCCGATAGATTTAACAGAAGCAGAGAAGCAGGTTATAACTTTAACACTGTCAGTTGGATAACCCAGTGTGGGTGTCTCCAGACAAAGGTTCTCCAGCTTTTATTGTCGGCGAGCTTGTTTTCAACGCAGTATTACCGAACACAAAGGGGCGATATCTTATTCAATTAACACCTATCCATCTACACGATGCTATCGCAGCTTAGCGACTAAGACCATTTTCGCCAATAGGAAAAATCGACCAATCTCTGCGAATCCATGTACACAGAATGCATTAGTATCACTTCATGAGCTGACACATATGCGAGCAATTTGAACTAATTTCCATCCACCTGGCTGCTTAATTCAGTGGTTTACAGGCTCCTGACGAACGAGTCTGACCTAATTTGAACTTTCTCAAGTCCGTGTCGAACTCGTCCGCCGCATTCCCTCCATTTCGATTTTTCTTTCTCTCTTTCCGCTCGCGGAGTTTCCTTTTTGAAGAGGTGAGACTAATTCCTTGTCTGCCAGCCAATATCAGGAAACCTGGGGGGGGGACCGTATCAATTAACGCATGTGTTGGCGATAGCTGAAAATACTCTCACCCCTTCCCTCTTCGTTTCTTCCTTTAATTAATTATTACAGGTTTTCTTCATTATTGCTGACGACGTAACCCAGGGACACTGTTACCCGTGTAGCACGCACTCTGTGACCTGTGGCTTTCTCATGTCCGGTCATAGCAGAGCCGTTAGGCCGGGGAACCACGCAAATCGCAGACTTCAGCTTTAATACCGAATTACAAGCGTTATTATTGTTAGTATTATTTCTATCGACTTACCTGCGTGATCCCTTCCGATTTCTTTTTTAATAATATCGCTGATATTATCATGATCCTGAGCTATCTTTTCGTCATACTTAAGATTATGCATTGTCTTCAGTTTGCTTCCGAATCCCGAAATCGCATGGAAGCAGAAATTTTCCATTATAAAGTCGAACCCTTTGGAAAAATAAATCAGTTTAACCTTTTCCCAATCGTTTTCCAGGTTCACCGCTACGAGCGCATCGGCCAAAAATTCAAAGCTCCCGCCTAATCGGGTGATAGTTGGAAACTCGCCGTTGGGGCCCTTTTTATTTCCGAAATCGTGCGCCAACCCCCCAGGGGAAATCACTGGTATATTCCAATGGGGGGCATAGCGTGCCACGGGAGCCAGTGCGTAATCGCAGACGGGCCCGAAGAAGATATTTGCAGTCTTTACCAGGTAGTAATTAATAGCCGACAAAGCTCCTCGAGTAGAGTCGCAGTTCGAATCGTTGTAGTTGACAAAGAAGTTTATGTGCTGGAAGTCGTCACTGGAGTGAAGCTTCTCAATAGCTATGGAAATGGCCGGCGATACGTGATCAATAGAGAACATACGGCTGTTATTTCTGGGTAGAATGACTCCGATCTGTACCTCAACACCCAGCCCACCTCGGTGTTGCAGAGCTAGGACGAGAACCAGGGCTCGCGCGATTAAACAACTCCACGTGCCGACCCGCCCCATACTGAAATGGACACAAATCATTTTCATCTCACGTTGCGGTCGCACGAAACAGCTGGCGGCTGGAGGCTGAGAGAGACGCCGTGATTGCTAACTTTCAACAGCACAACTTTCTAACAGGCGAGGGGATAGAAAGGAACGAGCACTTAAACGGTTTGTTTGTTGTTGTTGTTTTTTTGGTTACTTTGCCCTCGTTTTTTCTCCCTCTTCGTAAATAGCTGGGTAGTATTTGTCTTTATCCACCATGCTGACTGACTGTTCCGATTCCCACACCGTGACCGCCACTTGTCTAACCCGAGCAGACTCGAACATTGTTGATGCCTGCTTGCACTATTACACTAACAACTCGTTCCGGCAGCCGGGCATGCGCAAACTCGACATCGTACACTTAAGTTTTCATTGCACTGAACATTTAGGTTCCACTTGTAAAACAAGAGTATCCCATGACAAAGCAGCCCTCTGCTTGCTTTTCTTTCTTTTCTGGTTAATATTTAAAAGCTATGAATAATCTCTTCCCCTGAACCGAGAAATGTGTACACAAATAAAAAGAAAAAAGACAAATACAATCCAATTTGAAAAATTCATTCTAATAATTAGTGAATAAAAAGTAAAAATTGATAGTGTATGATAACTTGTACTATAAATATACAGTAATGAAGTATATCGGCATAACCAAGTAAGTAAATAAATAATAAATAAACAGGTGTGTGCAAAATTAAAGTGGATTTTCTAATGTTCGTATAGAGAGAGAGAGAGAGATGATATCAGTACATAGAGAGAGGAAGAGAGAGGGTGGAGAGAGAGAGAGAGATGATATCAGTACATAGAGAGAGGAAGAGAGAGGGTGGAGAGAGAGAGAGAGGGGGGGTAAAAAAAGGGAAGTAATCGTGTAACTTTAAACGGAGTGAAGTCGACTACCCTGACGTTTTTCAGACGAGGGTGGAAAGTTATCGGTGATGTCTCCTCTATACAACCAGGGCGGGTGGTTCGTCATCCCCCACTACCTTGCACAAATAACCAGAGAACCCACCTCGCGATGACCTTTCTCTATCGTCGCCAGCATTAGAACCGAACCGGATGAGAACTGGGGTTTTTTTTAGATGCACTGATGCTAACTTGAAGTAGATGTTTCCATATATTTCTTTCTCTTTTTTATAGGACAGTGGGAATATCTCAAACCTGCCACCGGCCGACCGACAAGATTTCTGACGAATGTTTATTACGTTTTCTTTTCAGACCCGGCGAGGCTGTTAGCCTGTCTACTACCTGTCCTGCCAGCCATGCCCGAATGTCAGAACCATCTATGCTTAACTCGAAGCTGCTTATACCGCATCTCACTAACATCGATAACAGTTCACATCATCATGTTAATTCTCGGAGCTCACCAGTAGGTTTGGTTGATGATTCTAATTATTACATACTCACAAATTATCAAAGTAACTCCAGCACAAGTTACTATTTTAGTTATTTTAATAATTATATCGCTACTTTACTGTTGAGTCTTCTTTTATTTTTATGGAAAAACAAACATTAATCTGGTACACCAAAAGTTGAATTGTACTTCATAATCTGAAACTTAAGCTTGCTATTTTAAGTAAGTCACATGATAGTTATCACCAAATACACTTCTTGAATATGCATCACTCCTTTCTAAAGATTCTTTCAGTAAATCTGACCATATTAATGGCATCAATTTCATCGATGAACAAATCTAAACTTAGCCATCTTCTGTCAGGAGAACAATAAGAAAAGAATACAAAATAACGTACAATTATAAAGAACAGTTGTTCCGGGACCCTATAATACCAAAGACTGGAAATCAGCAAAACTAAGTTGCTGCCTGTATCATAACTACCCCAGTTAGGTGGAAGCCGTTTCCAGCAAAATGTCTTCTATTCCTCAACCATCATATCCCAGTAACTCAAAATCAGGGTAATTCTGTCTTGCTACTTAACTGTACGGCTGATACTGGATTTTCCAAGGACTACCAGTGGTTTAAACTGCGAAATATTTCAAATGAAGCCGTGGTAAGATCAAGAGGGGCACCTGTTTCCCACTGGAAAGCTGATGGCGATAGTGCAATAACGGCCTTAGTTTTTGTCCGATTCACCATACTCATTGGTGCGTGGTGAGTCGGGAAAGAAATAAGAAGTCTGACCGCGCCCAACCGAAGGACAAAAGCTGGGAAGAGAGTAGCAATATTCGAAAATACAACACAAACCACTCGCAATGGGTGTGTGTATCCTCCTCTGTAATTCATCCTATGAACATTTTCTTATCATTCCTTCTGTCGCCAGAAGAATTTCTAAGAACGTCAATAGTAGCCCCACTAAAACCTATTCCATCGACTCCATGTTATGCCCACTTAAATGGGTTACACTAAATATTTAACTCAGCTACTTTCTGTACCTACCAACAGCTACTACCATAACCTATGCACTACACCATTCAGACCAAAATCTCCATCTTCTGACCGGGATAACCTACATAACAGTTTTTCTCTATCCTATGGAACACAAGCGATAACCTCATATTTGTTTCTTTTTAAAGATTAATAAAGTTTATATTTACACTGCTGACCTTCAAGTACATGGAGATTTTCAGATAATATTTAATTATGCATTATTGATAATAATTCCTCCTAGCGGATAATGTACACTATTAAAAAATTATTGACACAATTAAGATAAGTAAAGTTTATATTTCATGATCTTTACTGATAAAGATGAACTCTCTGTGATATTTCTAGGGCGTTAATGTGTTGATTTAACCACCGATAACAATGAGATAATTATTGAACGTTAGATGCTGAGATTAAAAGAAACAAACCTGGTTTTTAATGCACTTTTTAAGTTATTTATTTATTTTACTGTATTGTAAAATAACCTGAACCATGCTCGACTGTCAATTGAAGAAAGGAAGTTAAAGCATCACCATATTTACTCTAAATATTAGAGTATTTGATTATATTGCTATATTCGATGATCAGCTTGTTCTAAAAATAAATGTAACTAATACAATGAACAGGCTTTGCAGCGCTATAGTAATTGCTGAATGTATTCAATATCAAAAATTATAATAAAAACGCGACTTTTCACAATTTGGACATTATGATCTCTTACGAATAATTCGGCCACTTTGCAGGTATTGTGGTTCTGCAATTAGTTTGTTTGTCGTTTGGCAAAAGATTCCACGAGGTCCGTGCTGCTGTCAAATTACAGCTGATTATTTCAAAAATAGATACAGTAAATTGTGAAGTTGAAAACAGGGTGTCTCGATATCTAGAAATGGCAGTAATGATTCAGTCCGAGAAAGCGTATTTCCATTTTGGAAAAAAATCTTGAAATGGAAACATATATATATATATAATATGTGGGGTACTGTATATCCAAGGATACAGTTTACACATCGGAATGTAAGTAAAACGTGATACGAGTAACCGATAAGTGTTTGTCTGTAATTAACATCTACTGGTTAACTTATTGTCCTTCGTGCTGCTGCAGAACGAATTTTTAGAAAACGATTTATGTTTAAGAATAATGAAGACGGACTAATAGAAGACGTCATCTAATGATGCGGGTGGAATCTTTAAAAACAGCCATTACACGGTGTTACAACAAACAAGGCAGCACCAAGGTTTTCAATTTCACGGATATCTTTGCTTTCCTCGATGAATTTATCGAGCCACCCTGCTGACGATCGGCGATACGAAAATCCTACGGTACGGTTTCGTATTATTGAAATGTAACGATACTTTTAAATTTCTTTTTTTTTTCCGCTTTAGTACGAATGCATTGCGATATTTCAGCATTTGGTGTTTAAAAAATCAGAATGTTTTGTTGTTCTTTTTAATTTATTTAAATTCATATCGTTTCCAAAAGCGCGCGCCTTATATACACGCAGGCGGTCTTCTAGTGCCAGAGAGATGGACAAAGGGCCCCGTCGACTCTGAAGAAGGATGGAGAACAGCCGGACGAGAAGGAAAACAACGCATTCAGTTTCTTGTACTGAAAAAAGCAAAATCCCGCCAATAAGAAACTTAGAAAGCCGTTAACGTTTCGCACTCTCTGATTACCTAATTTCTATTCTTAATTGCCTCCTTTAGTTCCTCGGTCGAAGGGCAATCAACCTACATAATTCTTTGTGCTCCAAAGTCCGTTCCCCGAAGGCCGGCGGTTCGAGGACGCGAGACGAGTAGATAGATACCGAACACTTCGAGAATTGCCGTTTACCGGAATAACCGCCATTTTCTACTTCATCCGTCCGGATTTCTTATGCATCATGTCGGTCCTTTATCAGCTGAACCCAGCTGTGTTCGTTTAGAAGAAGGGGGAGAGTTAGAAAAACGATTGCATTGACTTTTTGTCAAAAACAGCAGGATGCTTTTATCTGGATCTGTCAATGAAACTGGCTGTTTAAATATAGCCCTGCATCCGCATACAGAACAATACTACGTCACGTGTATTATTAGTCCCGCAGCTAAATGGATGAGGAGGCAGAACTGATAATATTTAAATCGGAACTCAACCATCCAAACAGCGTTTTATTTTTTTAAAAAATAAATAAAATTGGCAATCCCACTATTTATAGGCATAGCCAGATCCCGTGTTTACTGTTTAGCATTTATCATCGAGTAATTCAAACACGCAGACAGAACAAACAATGCTGGTATTTGCTTTCCTTTAAAAAAAATTTTTTTTCTTTCCTTTTAGCAGTAATGGAAGGGCGTAACCGTTGACCCTTTACCTACCAAAGTATTCGCATAGACGTCTCTTCCTGTTTCATGGCTACGCGATTTCGAGAACAACATCAGCACGTAGAATTAATTCTCGGTGTATTTTCACTTCTGCACGGACCAAAAGTGACTGTGACCTCCACAGAACATCTATGGCGAAGTCGGTTTTTCGTTTATTTCCTTACTCACTTCTCGATTATCTCCCGTAAGTATCTCCTCCCTCCCCCAACCCTTTTCTTCCTATAGCCTGGGAAATGCTGTAGTATATTATTCTACGCACAAACTAGGTGACTTGTTTCAGAGCGGGACGGGTTTGGGGTTGTATACTCAGCCGTATCTCCTATATCTCCCCACCCGTATCTTTTCACGCACCGCTGAGGCGCCAGTCATCAGATTAAAGGTCGAGTTTCCGCCACCGAAAACTGGCGTTAAGATCACTGTTCTGATCGAGTGAGGAAAACTCCCACACACACCTAAACTCTCATTATGCCATAGTATCTCCCGGGCGAGTTTTCGTAAAACAGAAGCGTATTCTGCGGAATTTCAGTTTTAAATCGTTTCAAACCCCATAACATCACCAGAAGAACTTCCTTATTGATAAATTTATGCTTTGAACCCAACCCGAAACTCCATCGCTTTAAATTTCTTTCAAGACAAACAGACAGATTGTCATCGGAGAAAAGAAAGTCATCCTTACATGACCGACAAGAATATCCGAAGAAGCGTCTTCAAGTAGCATTTACATGAAATCTAAGCATCAAACAAAGGTGATCATCTTGTTCTCCATGTCAGCCAGTAAAGAGGATGAAGAAACATCTGACTTCTCGCATCTCTGTATTGTGTACAAAGAGATTTTGTGTTTACAGTATCGGAAAGTTTTCATGTTTAGTGCGCACAAATCGCGTTTTGCCTTTCCTTTTATCAAGCTTAGAACTTAACCAATTTTTTTCTGCGTCTCATATTACTGTAAAAGTAGGAGGTTCTTCAGGTAAACTCACTCCTTTAGTTGATAAAGATTCGTTATTTCACTTTATCATCCGTGTTTAACGTCAGGGCAGTAAATATTGTGTTATGCATTAACCACATCTTCCAGACAGATTGCGTTTGGACACAAAAGTTCGCCGACTGGCAAATGCTATCAAATAAAAATCACTCATTCAGTAATTACTCTAAACCGCACAAACGCCAGTGAATTAGAAAATCAACCAGCAAAGACGGTATTTTAAATAAGCCAACTTTATATACAGGATATTTAGAATATCTTCTCCCGACTTGGCATATGGATCAGTAATTCCTCCCTGTTTTTCATCGTACAACTTCCAGAAGGGACCGATAGTCAGCTCCAATAGAAATTAGTTTCGCAGCTAGAATATTTCCAAGGTCTTTCTAAAAATTTGGTGCTAACAAATTATAGCTTGAAGACATATATTCGTGCTAAACAGCTTAGAGAGAGAGAGAGAGAGAGAGAGAGAGAGAGAGAGAGAGAGGTGGAGATAGATAGAGGGAGGGAGGAGAGAGAGAGTGGAGATAGATAGATGGGAGAGAGAGAGAGAGAGAGGGAAAGAGAGAGAGAGAGAGGGGTGGAGATAGATAGATTGGAGGAGAGAGAGAGGTGGAGATAGATAGATGGGAGGAGAGAGAGAGAGGTGGAGATAGATAGATGGGAGAAGAGAGCGAGAGGTGGAGATAGATAGATGGGAGGAGAGAGAGAGGTGGAGATAGATAGATGGAGGAGAGAGAGAGAGGTGGAGATAGATAGATGGGAGGAGAGAGAGAGAGAGGTGGAGATAGATAGATGGAGGGGAGAGAGAGAGAGGGGAGAGGTGGAGATATATAGATGGGAGGAGAGAGAGTGAGAGTGTGTGTTTCCACGATAGCAACTCTTTTACTTATTAAGCATGTTAATAACATGTAAGCCTTCTTCTGACATCAACAAGATAAACACTGTTCCGCATTCCAAACTAAATAAATAGCAAAACATTTTCCTTCACAGATGTAAATGCTTCGTCATTCCGTTTTCTTCTTAATTTTCCAGACACCGAACACTTTGTGATAAATACAGATGATGTGCTGCAGTAATACATTGTAAAATTAATAGCCTAACGTTTTAAATTTGAGGCCTTTTGTATGTTAATCTGAATACATGTAGAATATTTTTGATAAGATGTGTAATGTAACTTGACATTGTAATGTATGTTAGCACAGTTTTTCATTTATCCACCTATAGTTTTGATTTACACAAGACGTACAATGTATTTACTTCATTTCCAGTGATTGTCATAAAACCAAGCAGCTTTATGTCGAATGTGCTGTCTTTTGTATTTATAGTCTAGTAAATGCCATGCATACACCAGACGTTTTTGGTCTGTAATAACATTGAGTAAAGCTAACCATTCGTCCAGTGTTACTGAGTCACTAATCGGCCTTGGTGATTATATATATAAAAAAATTACATATAAGTAACGATACTTAAAAATTATGCGTTAATTTTCAAGTTATATTTTTATGATATTTAAATTCTGCTACTCATCTATTTATTTTCAACGCATTTGAATGTTGTTTGTTTTTAAAGAGTTTTACTGAAGTATCCTAAAAACAGATTTGGGTAGCTAGCATGTCAGACAGTTTCATATCTGTCTTCTGGAAATCTGGCTGAATGCTGCCAATTGGTTCGTATTCAAAGGAAAAGAATGTCCTTTTTATTGGATTACATAAAACTAGAAAGGTATGTTTAAATGCTATTTGCCCTATTTCTATTGTTTACAAATAAATAGTACACAAAACTTAACTTTTATTCAAGTAATTAAGGAACTAGCAATGGAAAGTTCATCTTGTAATAACATTACAAACTGGAACAAAGACAGCGTATTGCAAACGTCGCCTTGTCTTTGGTATTTAAAGTTTCGATTGGACTTTCTTTAGACAAACAAAGATCGAAGAAACAAACCGCTTGCTTCTGTTAGCTTATAAATTTTGCTATGTCCATGCACAATGAACATGAAACTTTATTCATTATAAATTCTCAAAATACAATTTACAGATTATTAATTACTTGACCTTGCGTAGTATAATATCTAAGGAAGTTCTGAGTGTGCCGAGTATAAGAATCGAGTGTTGGCGCATTGTCTTGCATTTTTCTACAGTTCTTCATGTTTTTTACAAAGTATCGTTCCATCAGATTTTGTTGTTACTTTAAAAGATACCGAGCACTTAGTCACAGAAGAGACAAATGTATGAGACAACATTAAACTGGGCTCCGCTGCGCAGTCAGGGAAGCACTATATTGGTGTAGAAGAAACTGCTTATTGTTCTTTATACCTTCACCGTGCAAAACCTGGTACGGATTTTTTTTTTAATTTTATTTCAGAAAATTCTAAAAGAAATGAATAGGAAGTAAGTCTCAAAGCGATGGTTGAATCCAGATGGGTCTCTAAGGCACCTGCAAGCTGGCATATCGCTGTCTTCGTACAGATTTACGATTCTCTTTGGACTAAATCGTTCGAAATTTCTTGACCACTGCCGGAATTCTTCCATTATGTCTGCTGCAAAGGTTTCAATATTTATCTCTATTTTCTCGATCACCACACCTGCCCTTCAGCGCCCTAACCGTCGGAACTTCTTGGGTGATGCCGTAAGGGCAAGAATGTCTCCTTTCGTTCGGTTTTCATACATTGATAAAACTCCGCGTAATTACTTAGTATTCTCTCTCTCTCTCTCTCTGTACTGACGTCATATCTCTCTGTACCGACGTCATCTCTCTCTCTGTGTACTGACGTCATATCTCTCTCTGTACTGACGTCATATCTCTCTGTACCGACGTCATCTCTCTCTGTACTGACGTCATATCTCTCTCTGTACTGACGTCATATCTCTCTCTGTACTGACGTCATATCTCTCTCTCTCTCTCTCTCTCTCTCTCTCTATCTCTCTCTCTCTCTCTCTCTCTCTCTCTCTCTCTCTCTCCCCTTAACACAAACGTTACGCGAGCATCAGTTTCTAAACTTTGGTTAACTTAACCGCGTTTTCCCCATAAATTAGAGTGACAGACGGGAGAACGAGTAAACATAAGACGTGCGTGTTAATTTATTGGCTCTAAAAACCGACTGATGGCCAAATAACGCAGAACTTTCACGGCCCGGGAGAGGGGGGGGGCGGGGCGGCGCCAACAACTTTGTCTGAGAGCTGAACGAACTCGATGACGTCGGCCAAGGTTGGTGGTTTAATGTCAGCCAGGAAGCGCTCTCCGCCGACTCTTCTTTAACCTTAGCGAAGGTATGCGGCCCTGATAACGCTGCTTTCACACTTCTGGAATCTATGAGTGTGTTTACAGCTTTTATAAATATCATTTTGTGGATGTTTCTTCTCAGTGGGTTGATGGAGGGAAATTCACGTCGTGAAGATGATCTAAGTACGGATTTTTACGTCATATTGTCTTTACGTTAATATATATATATTCATATTTTTATAATTTTATGTTTTGGCATCGTCACCCCCAGCCATTCTCCAAGCGGAATATAGTCTTGTCTTGTTATAGAAAAGAAGCGTGCCCGAAGAGCGACTCGGTAACATTCGTAACAGAACTACGATCGGTTTTACCCATAAACTGCTAATAAACAGCTGTCAGTTCTTTAAGAAAAATACATGTATCGATTATTTCTGCTGATGAACAGTCAGCCCTATAATTCGGAATTTTCGTAAAGTTGTATTTTCATAATTACTGACAATTAATGGGTTAATCTGAAATTATATATATATAGCTATTTATGCATTCACATTCTTATTTGTGGTTGATACAAATCATCCAAATTTTAATTTTCGAGGTCAGAAGTCTAACTATTACAAATTCCGCCAGATTGTTTCCTTTTTCGCGGTAACAAGCTTTCACGATATTCATAATTAATCGTCCGGAAAATGGCTCTGCGTGTTTCATATCAAACAGAAAAGGGAGATAAACAGCTTCGCCCGCCCCCCGTCCCCCGGCGTGGTGGGTTATCGATTCCTTCCTCGGTAGCAAAAAGTCATTTCGAGTAAATGTAATAAAACCGAATGCGATGCAAACGAAATACTGCAGCGCAACAAGCAGAAGATACCAAAGAATATAACAAACTTGACAGTACAGTCTTTCTTTGTTAATTTTGATTTTTTTTGTTTCTATTTAAAAAATAAAACGTAAACCTAACAGATATTAGTTGTAATGAATTGCTGATGAATCGGCGTTTAACTGGATCTATAAATACAGTTCCCAATAAAAAATAAGTGGAAAAACACGTGCCCGGCCTACGGAGCTTGCGTTCTAACAAATTCATACTCCGTTTGAAGAAGATCTGCATATTTTGGAAAAAAAGTCTGACATAACGTTGCATGTAAAACATGTAACAGTATAATCATTTTCTCTAGAACAGAGCGAATATGGAAAATTATGAGCAAATCGCTTCTTCCACAGTCATTCTGAACATTTACACAAATCACATTGCTATTTTCTCTACAGCCTGGCCACGCGTGTGGTGTAAGTCAGTTTAGAAGTGCCTAGGTGCCGCTCAACAGGTATCTTATCGGGATGACTCAAGGAGGATGACGCAGACTGCTGTTGCCCTTTCGGCACATTGTTCCTCGCAGTGTCAATTCTAGAGCACTAACAAATTACCGACAGACTCACCAGGTCATGGAAAGACCTCGTTCAAGTCACCCGATAGCTACAATCTTTCACGATGATCGTTATCTTGTCAGTCTTGCGATTAGAAACCGTTTTTCAACAGAACGATGACAACAATACGGACTCCAAAGACAAACCAACCATAGAAACCTGACGAAATAACTGAGCACAGCCTTTATGCCGGTGGTACGTGGTGCTGAATACAAGTGAACCTCAAATCGAATTCTCGATACAGAGGTTTGAATCTTAGGTGACTTACTTTTTCATCTAAGGGAATCGAATCTGTCTGGACATCAACGATCAACGGGGTAGAGATTATAAATGAGTTGAAGGACCATTTTCTAACTGTGCAATTAATAAGCAAGAGAGATTTTGCGTGGGGACGACTGATAGCATGGACTGGATTAATGTTTGCCGAAAAAATGACCTTGTCATCATGAAAAATGGTATCAAATACAGGGATGAGCTCATTACGAATTTAGTCATCACTCTGGTGATCTTCTACTTCCTGGAGAACAAAGCCTATCATCGACGTGCACATCTTGTCAGCGCTGCACTTCAGATCCAAAACATCACCTATTCGCTACGTTCTGCTCTGGTCGAACAAAGATGAAGCATCCCACAGAACAGGTGGATCATGTTACTCGGTAGACATCCCGACGTTTACAAACTGGTATAGAAGCCATTGGTAGTCACACGCCTTATTCAAACTCCTTTCTGCCAGTGTAAATTTGTCTGTGATAATTTTTAGACTGGAAACGTATCATTTTGCGTGCTTTTCTTCAGAAAACCTTTTTTTCCGTCGAATATTTAACCCGGCTTCCGCAGATATCAAGTTTTTATTCTGGAGATTCAATACGTAGACCCTGTTCGAGCAGAATGTCAACACACGAGATGTCTCCACATCAGCTCTACGGGCTTGAGGAGTGTACAAAGACAAATCAATAAACATGCACACAAAACTTTCAAAATAGGGGTAATTTTATTTTAACTGAAATCACGGAGAAATCAATCATAGCATCAGTTGAGCACTGTTCGAACCTATCTACAGAAAATTCTTAATTGAAGAAGTTGCTTGATTTTAATGTATCTTTCTCTGTCTAGACGGTCTAAAAGGTCAATAAAAAGAAAGATTCGTATGTAAATATCCAGTAATTGAACAGAAAACATCAGAATGAAAATCAGATTGAACAATTGTCCATTTTGTCCTTTTCAATTTGTCGTAAAATTATACAGAATGTTTAAGTAAAGAATCTTTCCTTACTGCTTGAAGACAAATATGTAAGGTATTTATGATGACCAGTCCAGGACATCTGTCTCTCTTTAGCAAACCACTGTTTATAAGTAATTATTATGATGCTTCAAAATATTGATAAGATAGATGGTTTATAAGTTGGCCTTTGTGATTGTTCAATGATGAACTTTACTACTTAGTAGTATAGAGCATTTAGTTCGTTTACCTGTAAATACGTCTTTACTGTGAGCTCTAATGCGCAGGTAACTATCTGTATTCACTGCATATATTAATTAATAGCAAAAATAAATGGCGTACAGAAGTCTCCACGTCTCGGTTACTAATCTTTATGTTCATTATACTATTTGAATTCCTTTCTACTTTATATATTTGGCCATCTGTTACACAGTTTATATGAAAACGTTTGGGTGGCCAGTATTTTCAACGGCTTAAGGGACAATGTATTTAACCACTTTTAAGTCGAGATAAGCGTTGATTTTAGACAGGTATCATCGCCGATAGAAAGACGAGGAATAACAAAAACAGGCACCCTAAACCAAGAAAGTATTCCATTCTGTTGACATCACCGAGGTCAATGTCAGGGAAGTGGTAGGGAGAGGCTACTTTCTCCAAAATAACGCCGATTACCTGTTTTGTTGATAAACATATTTCTACAATTCTTGTTTTATCCGTGTTAACCGTCTTACAAGGGGAATTTCTAATCTGCTAGCCTATCCTTTATTACTTTATTTCCCTAGAGTATTCACAGAAAATTTTAATCAGGCCTTCATCTGCATCGGTCTGCTTTCAACTGAAGACATAATTAACGCTAGCATTCTAATTATGATGGATTTAACAGAAGCAGAGAAGCAGGTTATAACTTTAACACTGTCAGTTGGATAACCCAGTGTGGGTATCTCCAGACAATGGTTCTCCAGCTTTTATTGTCGGCGAGCTTGTTTTCAACGCAGTATTACCGAACACAAAGGGGCGATATCTTATTCAATTAACACCTATCCATCTACACGATGCTATCGCAGCTTAGCGACTAAGACCATTTTCGCCAATAGGAAAAATCGACCAATCTCTGCGAATCCATGTACACAGAATGCATTAGTATCACTTCATGAGCTGACACATATGCGAGCAATTTGAACTAATTTCCATCCACCTGGCTGCTTAATTCAGTGGTTTACAGGCTCCTGACGAACGAGTCTGACCTAATTTGAACTTTCTCAAGTCCGTGTCGAACTCGTCCGCCGCATTCCCTCCATTTCGATTTTTCTTTCTCTCTTTCCGCTCGCGGAGTTTCCTTTTTGAAGAGGTGAGACTAATTCCTTGTCTGCCAGCCAATATCAGGAAACCTGGGGGGGACCTATCAATTAACGCGTGTGTTGGCGATAGCTGAAAATACTCTCACCCCTTCCCTCTTCGTTTCTTCCTTTAATTAATTATTACAGGTTTTCTTCATTATTGCTGACGACGTAACCCAGGGACACTGTTACCCGTGTAGCACGCACTCTGTGACCTGTGGCTTTCTCACGTCCGGTCATAGCAGAGCCGTTAGGTGGGGAACCACGCAAACCGCAGACTTCAGCTTTAATACTGAATTACAAGCGTTATTATTGTTAGTATTATTTCTATCGACTTACCTGCGTGATCCCTTCCGATTTCTTTTTTAATAATATCGCTGATATCATCATTTGGCTGAACTAATCTTTCGTCATACGTAAGATTTTTTGAGGACTTAATTTGGTTCACGAGTCCCGAAATCGCGAGAAAGCAAAATCTTTCCATTATAAAGTCGAACCCGGTTTTAAAATAAATCAGTTTAACCTTTTCCCAATCGTTTTCCAGGTTCATCGCTACGAGCGCATCGGCCAAAAGTTCAAAGCTCCCGCCTAATCGGGTGATAGTTGGAAACTCGCCGTTGGGGCCCTTTTTATTTCCGAAATCGTGCGCCAACCCCCCAGGGGAAATCACTGGTATATTCCAATGGGGGGCATAGCGTGCCACGGGAGCCAGTGCGTAATCGCAGACGGGCCCGAAGAAGATATTTGCAGCCTTTACCAGGTAGTAATTAATAGCCGACAAAGCTCCTCGAGTAGAGTCGCAGTTCGAATCGTTGTAGTTGACAAAGAAGTTTATGTGCTGGAAGTCGTCACTGGAGTGGAGCTTCTCAATAGCTATGGAAATGGCCGGCGATACGTGATCAATAGAGAACATACGGCTGTTATTTCTGGGTAGAATGACTCCGATCTGTACCTCAACACCCAGCCCACCTCGGGTTGGCAGAGCCAGGACGAGAACCAGGGCTCGCGCGATTAAACAACTCCACGTGCCGACCCGCCCCATACTGAAATGGACACAAATCATTTTCATCTCACGTTGCGGTCGCACGAAACAGCTGGCGGCTGGAGGCTGAGAGAGACGCCGTGATTGCTAACTTTCAACAGCACAACTTTCTAACAGGCGAGGGGATAGAAAGGAACGAGCACTTAAACGGTTTGTTGTTTGTTGTTGTTTTTTTGGTTACTTTGCCCTCGTTTTTTCTCCCTCTTCGTAAATAGCTGGGTAGTATTTGTCTTTATCCACCATGCTGACTGACTGTTCCGATTCCCACACCGTGACCGCCACTTGTCTAACCCGAGCAGACTCGAACATTGTTGATGCCTGCTTGCACTATTACACTAACAACTCGTTCCGGCAGCCGGGCATGCGCAAACTCGACATCGTACACTTAAGTTTTCATTGCACTGAACATTTAGGTTCCACTTGTAAAACAAGAGTATCCCATGACAAGCAGCCCTCTGCTTGCTTTTCTTTCTTTTCTGGTTAATATTTAAAAGCTATGAATAATCTCTTCCCTGAACCGAGAAATGTGTACACAAATAAAAAGTAAAAAGACAAATACAATCCAATTTGAAAAATTCATTCTAATAATTAGTGAATAAAAAGTAAAATTGATAGTGTATGATAACTTGTACTATAAATATACAGTAATGAAGTATATCGGCATAACCAAGTAAGTAAATAAATAATAAATAAAACAGGTGTGTGCAAAATTAAAGTGGATTTTCTAATGTTCGTATAGAGAGAGAGAGAGAGAGAGAGATGATATCAGTACACAGAGAGGGAGGAAGAGAGGAGAGGAGAGAGAGAGAGGAGAGAGAGAGAGAGGAGAGAGAGAGAGAGAGAGAGATGATATCAGTTATCAGTACACAGAGAGAGGAAGAGAGAGAGAGGGTGGAGAGAGAGGAGAGAGAGAGAGAGAGAGAGAGAGAGAGAGAGAGAGAGAGAGATGATATCAGTACACAGAGAGAGGAAGAGGAGGGTGGAGAGAGAGAGAGAGAGAGAGATGTCAATACACAGAGAGAGAAAGAGAGAGGGTGGAGTGAAAGAGAGAATACATAGGATGGTAAAATGACTGTTTTTACAACATATACCATTTTCAATATATATATCTTTGTATACACAGAAAAATTATTATTAATAATAATTCTAAACACGCTAAATTAACATATATTCCCCGTTCCCTAATTCTGTCAATGAAGGGGACATCAGTCAAACTGTGGAAATAAACGAATGTGTACATACCGGTAAGAAAGAGCTATTCATGATGAAATGAAGTAAATTATAACAATAATAAAAGCAGTAGAATTATGGAAAATGGAAAATTGAAAAGCAAATAACGTATAAATGAATATTATTTTTATATGGAAGTAAATCTGAAAAATCAATGCGAACATAGAACCAAAAGATAATTATTTTAATAATAATAATGGCCATTCATATAATACGAGGTTGAGAGAATATTTTATTTAGAATTTCTCATGATTTCAATGTCTATAAATGAAGATCATTATCATAATATTAATCAGTAATCATTTATTGTCAAAATTACCATTATTATTATTATTTCCACCCATTAACTTCTTGTCGGTGCAGCAGAAAACGGTTCAAGCTATTTGTCTGCCCCCGATGTAAATAGGAATTAAAATGACCTGATTTAGCCACTTTGCTCGAAAAAATTATTGGTATATTTAATTTTTTGCAGAGTAATCAGAATTGCTTTTTCATAATTAAATGCATTGCGAAAGCTTTTTTTTTTTAAATTTATTTTTCAGATAAATATTTGCGATTTGGCAATAAGTAAAATTCTAGATGTCCGAGTGAACAGGATACCGATGGATTATAAGGGGGAGAGAATGGCTCGGTGGAACAAAGCTGACAGACTAAAAACGATTAGCTGTATGCCCTGTCATTCTCAATTTCAGGAAGAGCAGCAGCCACTAACCCTAACCCCAACCCACACGTAGCTGCCTTATCAGAAACAAAGAACTTGCCGAAGTCTTGCCTTAGTGGAGCGCGTGCAGATCCCCTGTAGAAAGTACTGGTCTGAGGACTTATGCCCGAAGATTTTCCCGCAGGTTATGAAGGGGCACAATAAGACTGGTGACTTCACACATTCGGAGTGGACTTTCGTAAAGTTGGTATCCATAAATATTGAGCTAAAACAACAACGAAAGCACACTTTTCATAACACAATTCTGTAAAATAAACTAAAGTAAAAACAAAAGTTTTAAACAATTGCATACATTCAATTATAAGGATATAGGACTATCTATTCACATATTAGGGCTCAACATAGGATAAATCGTGAACTTTCAATGTCTTACTGTGCTCCACTATATATATATATATATATATTATATTCTGGCTAAAATTCTATTATTGCAAATAAACAAAAGTCCATGAACAAAATTCGATCTGTGACCCTGATCGTTTGTCAGAAGCAGAATTATCCAACAGGTATTGCGCCAAGCGTTGCTGATTTTGCCCCACAGTGTAATCTACTAACCTGCTATGAAACTACACGTGAGCAAGTAAGGAAGCAGAATTACTGTGGCAGTGAATAGCACAGCCAGCCGAGCCATGAAAATGGTCGTCTTCTTTTTTATTATTATTAAATAAGTTCGGTTTAGATTGGGTGGGAAAGGCGGTTCGACTCTTTCGTTTAAATATCCCCGGTGGTGCACAAATCCTCTACGAATTAACATCGGTGAACACCAAAACAGTCTTTGTCGGATGATGGCGTCAGGGGGGGGGGATCCCCGAGGGGTAGGTTCTGCAATTAGCTCTACTAACAAGGTGGTGAGATATGCCCAAGTTTCCATGGGTAACGCGTCATCAATAACTTTCCCTCCTCATCATCTCTTTTGAAACCAAACCAAATAGCGAGACGTCTTTTGGAGTGTCAGTAGTTATTATATGAAGTCTATTTTTATCGGTAAATATGAGTAAACATTATGTACTGTACAGGTGGGGGCCTGACTACACTTTTTTGAGATACCATAAAGATCTGTTTTTCATGCTTAATGCTTAAACATAATGAAACAAAACGATTTATGTTGACATTTTCAGATTTTAACACCCCTCTCTCTCTCTCTCTCTCTCTCTCTCTCTCTCTCTCTCTCTCTGTATGACGTCATCTCTCTCTGTACCGACGTCTCTCTCTCTCTCTCCTCTCTCTCTGTTACTGACGTCATCTCTCTCTGTACCGACGTCATCTCTCTCTGTACTGACGTCATTTCTCTCTTGTTACCGACGTCATATCTCTCTCTCTCTCTCTCTCTCTCTCTCTCTCTGTACTGACGTCATCTCTCTCTGTACCGACGTCATCTCTCTCTCTTCTCTCTCTGGTTTTTGAGTGTAAAATGATGGTTATATTTCTGTGATTTGTTTGCGACATTAATAAAATGTAATTCATCATTCGATCTTGCAAGAAGCATTTCTGTTTCTTTCCATATCACGTGTCTACTAATGCAGTAATTCTGAGTAGACTACACGATATTCGCTGGTATTCACAGACGAAAAGATGACTAGATTTGTGACTGTATCAATGTCTTTTTCGTGTTCCATTGTCTTCTCTGTATTATATATCCATCCAATACTTCAACAGAAAAATGCTTTTCACTCTCGCTATACAAGAAAACTAACAAAGGCAGTGATAACCTTATTAAAGATTTTTAAGGTTGTGTGCTGGAATTCATGTTTAGATAGATCCATTATGACAGCTCTGGGGTGTCTGTTAAACTAGGTCAACTCGTCGGCGAATGAAAAGAGAAAGAAGATCGGCCTTAAACGTTCGGCAGACAGGTGCGATCTTATATA
This sequence comes from Nautilus pompilius, assembly GCA_018389105.1. NCBI lineage: Eukaryota > Metazoa > Mollusca > Cephalopoda > Nautilida > Nautilidae > Nautilus > Nautilus pompilius. Next base: position 508,778 of record JACATO010000993.1, on the reverse strand, counting down.
AGCAGGGTGGGTTCACACGAAGTCAAAATATGAACCGGTCAAATGTATGCTCCACTTCCGGAATGAGATCTCTGCATGCTTATTTACTGATGCAATAAAGAACAGGCGTATGTCCAGAAAATTTAAAGGCAAAAGTTCTCATTGTGGTTGTGCATACTAATTACTTATGACTTATTATTATTATTCATTTTTTTTTACTAGAGTATAAATTTAAACTCTGTTCACTGGGCTTTAAAGTGGATGAGTCAGTACACGTGCAAGATTCACCTTATAAGAGAGACTGCAATTTACAGATAACGATTGACTTTGCAATCATACACTTACTTTAGTTGATAAACTGGACCTTAGATGCAAATGCGTTTTTTTTACTTGATATTTGCCGGCTTGTACTGATAGAGGTTGGATTACACGCCATTTACTGTCAGCACATTAATTATGTTTGCCGGTCTAGTGGACGGGATAACTAGTACTTCAGTAAAGCAGCGGTTGAGGTGAAATGGAACACTTAACTTCATATAGCGGATTATAGCCGTCGTGAAAATTTTATCACTTTTGATCAGATGAAGATAACAGGCCAGCATCTCTTTCGCTGTGCAAATAAGTATCTTCATTTCGTTTTTAATGGCTGACATGTAAAGCCAAGATACCAATCTTTATGTTGTATTTACATAATGTTAAATATGAGTCAAAATCTACTCAAAGTAAGCTTTTTAACTGTCAGTCATTTAAAAAAAAAAATTACTTTCACTCTCCCTAACATTCTCTTTTACTATCCATTCCTCACTCTCACCCTCTTTTGAGCACTTTTTTACTATCTCTCTCTCTCTCTCTCTCTTTGTACTGACGTCATAGCTCTCTGTACTGACGTAATATCTCTCTATTTTGTAATGATGTCATACCTCTCTCTGTATTGGTCTTATCTCTTTCTCTGTACCGACGTCATATCTCTTTCTGTGTGTGCTTACGTCATATCTCTCTCTTTGTAATGACGTCATATCTCTCTTTGTACCGACGTCATATCTCTCTCTGTACCGACGTAATATCTCTCTGTACTGACGTAATATCTCTATTTTGTAATGATGTCATATCTCTCTGTATTGACGTCATATCTCTCTCTTTGTAATGGCATCATATCTCTCTGTGTGTGCTTACGTCATATCTCTCTGTACTGACGTCATATCTCTCTTTGTACTGACGTCATATCTCTCTTTGTACTGACGTCATATCTCTTTCTCTGTACTGACGTCATATCTCTTTTTGTACTGACGTCATATCTCTCTCTGTGTGTGCTTACGTCATATCTCTCTGTATTGACATCATCTCTCTCTGTATTCTTCTCATCTCTCTCTTTCTGTGTACTGACGTCATCTCTCTCTTTCCATCTTTTGCTCTTCCTCATTATTTGTATCATTTACCAAAGCAGAAAATTATACTGAACCCAACTCCATATTTTCGTTAAGCGGAAGTCATATAGGAAGTATTTCAAAATATTGAATATTTTCTGGGTGACATCGACATTAAAATGGTATATACATATATTTTTCTTTTAAATCATTTAAAGGTAATTTGTTAGATGATAATAAATTCGTTTTTATATTTTAGCTTAAAAAGGAGGTAAAAATATTTCTGTAGCAATCAAAATAGAAATGCATTCTTTTTTTTTCCAGTTTTGAAACAAGAAAACCTATTGATAATAAATACTAGATTGAATTAATTCCTTGATTAATTTTTCTGTCATTTTTCCATTTTTGTTAACATATTAATATAGCAGTGTATTAAAATACTTTTCTGTTTAATAAGATAAAAATTTTACTGGGTTTTATTTCCTCAGTTATATTAATAAGTTACGAGTATTCTATCTCAAAGTTATTTCAGCTGATCTCTCGATGCAATATCATAGATGTTTGTTTGAGTTGCTTTGAAGAAGAAGAAGGCAAGAATGCGGTATACAGTACGCCAACTTTCGTTCGGCTCGTGTGGTGCAGAAACACGAGTTTCAATGAATCATTGCAGTCACATTGAAAAAAATCTATTTGGCATAAGAACATTAAGTTTGAAAGAAAGGCTTTAAAAATGTTGTCTTCCATTAGAAGGTGGATATTTTAAGTAAATAAAAAGATAAGAAGGGAATAAGAAAATTGATCTCGTTCCATTGAGTTCTTGGACCACTGGTTAGGCTACTTCACTGCCAAGGTTGGGTGCCATGGCTATTTCATCCGGTCGTGCGGGTATCTTCTAGCAGTAAGAGTTTCTCCAATATCTAAAAATTAAGGATTTTAGTAGATATTTTCCTGCTGGAGTCGACAACGCCGGCTCTTTTATAGTGCAGAATACGTAAGACCGTCAAGGCGTTAGCCATTGCAGTAGTACCCCTTACCCAACTGGGCTGTCTGCAACGTGGAGAGACCGTCTGTGCTTTTCAGACCGTTGTGCGCCATAACTACCGATGAGTTCTCCAGGTTATGGCTTCCTGGTCCTTTTTTATAATTTTTAATTAATTCCAATTAATACTTTTAATCATCAGGAGCGTACACCTTTTCTTTAATGAATGCAATCCTTGACTGGTATTTTGGTACCTAGCTGTTTTCAGTTCTTGCAGGTATTGTAACTAACAAAACCAGCCAATTTACCGAAATGCTTTAAGATTATGTAAAGTTTTCAAAGTCATTTTGTAAAGCAAAAACAAAATATATAACTTTTAATCATGAAAATAGTCTGCTTCCTAAATGTAAATAAGTTAATCTTCCGCTTTTCTAAACCTTTCTTTTTGGCTCACAATAGAATTAAACATGACAAATATATGTATAAATGTAAATCACTAGAGTTAAGTTTTCAAAAGTTTCACGTATTTTATAACATTGTCCATGAGGTGAAATCCCTTTAAAAGGTGTTTTTCCTTCGTTATGTAATAATCTCGCCCCAACAGTTAGCAGAGTGAAGTAATTAAACAAATTAAAATAAAGGATAATTCTTCAATTTATCAAGAGATGCGAAAAGATGTTGAGTATTTGTCTTGGTAAGCGACCAGACACGCGGCGGTAGAGAAGACCGAAGATGGTTGAAGCAGTTTTAAAACAAATTATTTTTTCCTAGAATTACCTAAAAGAAGGCTATGGGACATCAGGTATTATAAACTAGTTTAACAAGAAATAAACCACGTATAGTTATTATGATATAAATAATATAATACAACTTCAGAAAAATTTAAGGCATTTCTTTTTTGTCAAAGTGTTACAAGTTGCCCCAGGTAGGGGTAGTTGTGACACATCGGGGGTGGGAGAACTGGTGCTCCCGAGATTATATACAAAAAACAGTGATTTTTTTTTTTCTGTACGTCAAACTTAATTTAAAAAAAAAAACTTTAAGCGAGTGAAACCGACATATCTTTCCGTTAAAGCTGATTGCTCGCGATAAAACGGTGACTTCAGGTACTCTGGTTGATAACGTTAAATTACGCTTCAAGAAACTGCCCAATCAATCAGGTCCAGCACAATGAAGCTGATAGAATGTATTATAAATATAAATTCTATTGTGTAGAACTTGCGTGATAACGGATTCACCATGGCTTGAAGTCGTAACGATAGAAAGACGAACACTGGGGCACTGACTGTTGAAATAGGAGGTAGCATCATGGTCGTGGCTCGCCATTCGCTAGGATGCAGATGGCACAGTCACGAGTTCAAACCAAAGAGCTTCTTTGTGATCGCGCAAATCCAACATAAGAAAGTTCATTTTCATCTCTTTACTCGTGAAATCGTTTCTCTATTTTTAATTTGTAAAAGTTATCCTTATGTACAAGGACGACACTTTATAGGTCATCTACTTGACAGTTTTCTTAAATATGGTTTGGACGTCAATCGATCAGTTGTATTAGTCGAGAGAAAGATCATACTAAGATTTCAACAGGTGTAGTAAGGTTTTCTGCTATTTTAACAACCACGGTGTTGCCCAGACTTTCGGAGTTTCTCTACTTTTCGAGTGTACTGACGTTTAGAGAGTTTAGTGCACGAAAACAAGTTGCTTATAATGGTGTGGAAATTTTGTTTATAGCAAAATAAAAAAACAACAAAAGACGCGCTTTAACCGTATTATGACTTTTAAGCAAGAATTCATTAATGATTGGCTTGAGAACTGAAGTCTCACTCGGTTTGACGTTTGTATGTACACAGTTGAAAAGCGATGATTTTACACATTCATTACTAACGAACTACTAATGACACAAACATAAAACTGATATCACTATACAGAGGAAAGTCTAAAGTTGTGTTTCGTGCAAGAACAGGTTTAGCATAACCATCAGGCCGATATAACCATGAGGCCGATACAACCATCAGGCCGATATAACCATCAGGCCGATATAACCATCAGGCCGATATAACCATCAGGCCGATATAGCCATCAGGCCAATATAGCCATCGCGCCGATATAACCATCAGGCCGATATAACCATCAGGCCGATATAGCCATCAGGCCAATATAGCCATCGCGCCGATATAACCATCAGGCCGATATAACCATCAGGCCAATATAGCCATCGCGCCGATATAACCATCAGGCGGATATAGCCATCAGGCCGATATAACTATCACGCCGATTAAGCACAGCATGTATCTATATTCACCCGCTGCACTTGCCCGTTTTTTTTCAACGCGTCTCGGCTGATACGATGCTTGAGATTCCGGGTCGTTGTTCTTTAGGTCTTCAACAGTTCTTGGAACCATCTTGTGGGCTTACTCTTTAAAGATAGTTACCAAATAAGAAGAAATTACATGAATTATGGTCCAGGCTTGACGGTTGCCAGCGGAGTCCTTCATCAAAACGTAAAGAGGAACGGATTAGGTTAACACTCCCACTAAGCCTGGAATGGAGATAATGATCAAAGAAATCGTCCGTGGTGTGTGGGCGAGCCTCTTCCTGTTGAACTGATTCCCGTATCATTGGAAAGAATGCCTGCATAATTTCTGAGTAACCATTCCCGTCGAACTTTGCTATAAAAAAGAAAGGCCTTATCACTCCATGTTTGAAGAAGGTACATATTTTGTAGATGAAGCGGCGTTTCGCAGATCTTATGCTGGATTCCTGCCGCCCAAAATTTCACATTCCGTCTTTGGCATCACAAGTCACGACTCGTCAGAACACCGTGGCACGTCAAGAACGGGAAAATCAGCCTCCATCAACTTTAGAAATCTTTCGCAGAGATTGACACTTTTCTTTACCTACAACTTTTAGTTCTTGCACAACAGGAATATTTTTTTTTTTGCGGAAGAATGATTTTTCTAAGAAATCTCTCCAGTACTGATAGACGACGCAATTCTTGGGCTGGTTCCACGAGTGCTGGTGATAGCATTCGGTCATTCTACACGTTACCTCTGTTCCGAAACTGCTGAACAAACCGATGAATGGACTTACAGTTTGATACTCGTTAGGTAATGAAGTCCTTGAACTTCCTCTGTGCTGTCACGACCGACATTGTCTCAATGAACCATTTGACAATTTTCATTTTCCGCTGCACAGTCAGCCATTCTTTCCATCTAAACGCGCCACCTGTGGACAACAAATGAAACAGGACACTTTATGGACATTTCTCTGTACAGCGGTAATACCAGCTTTGTGTTTGCGTCTGCTAATATTTTGTTAATAATAAATATGTAAAACCATAATTTCATCTGGAACAACCCGTGCAAAACCGTTTCCAATTACTATGAAGGGGCAAGTTGGTAAAATCTATGCGCTGAATTATTTTTAATGCATTTAACAAGGATCCTGTATGCGAAGTTTCACGACTGTTTCGAGAACTATAACTGCACTGTGTATATATATATATATATAAGAGGGAGGGAGAGAGGATACTGATATTGCACTGTACTGTGAGATTTTTCCATGGTTAAACGTCAAAGAAATGTAAATTAAGTTGTTTCTAAAACATAAACGCTGAATTTATCTGCATTACTTCTTACCGGTTTGTTAAGTTAAATTTTTTCTTTTATTTATTACTGGTTCTGTCATCGGAAAGGAAGAAACAGCAGTAACCAGACGAATTTATTTAAAAAAAAACAAAAATAAATTAAATAAATGAAGTAACCTTTAATAATGTGTATTAAGGTTAATGATGATGATAATAATAATAATACAAAACAATAACCAGCCATGATATTATACTTTATGGATAACAACCACAATGAAGAAGGAATACGAAACATACCACGCATCCAAATGTTTAGGGCGAAGTATTAATTAGCGTCTTTATATCAGGTGGCAAGCAACAGAGAATCTCTTCGGAACAATGCGAAGTTAGCGTTAAAAACCAGATTTGGTCACGAGAACAAAGATAACTATGTTAGAGGTTGTTCGAAAGTTGAGTCATAAAGATCTCATCGCTAACAAGAACGACGATCGCTCGGGGTGCGATAATACCAGAGTATTTTGAGAAAAGCTGTTCAGATCGTATTCTACCGAATGGTCAGAAAAGTAGCTGGAACTGCATATAGATGTGAGTAATATTGCTATCGCATAAGCATATTTAGCTTTTCATTTAGAGCAACAACCGCTTGCTGTAGTACATTGCGTAACAATAGAGATATTACAAGTTGTCTATGGAGTGCTGCTGCTTAGTTAATGTGTCAAAAGAAGAATGTGCATAACTTGGTAGACGCGGCTTTTTCACGGGAAGTCCTTAATAACGCCCACAGTGAAAATTCCGCGTATATTCACTTGTTCGCATTAAAATGTAATGAGAAAAACGGAATTTCGACTTGGAATATTTCAGGGATTCTCAAAAGATGAAGTCTACATCACAACGTGGCATTATCTGGCTTAGACTTTGATGAGGAAAGCAGGACATGGGATCCTTCGCAGCGCGCCCTCTGTCTATGACGTCTGCTGCTGAATATCGCCCATCTGGACGAGAGAGCGGTGAGTTCCTCGTTCGGATAGTTTTCCGGTCGGTGCTAAAAAGAATATCCATTTGCTGGAGATTCCAGGCGTCAGAATCTCGCACATGCCAATTTAGAAAGAAAAGAAAGAAGGGAGAGATGTCCAACTTTTCCTGGATTTCACGTCCTTCTTGATGGGTTTGACCGACGCCAAAGCAAAAACCTGACTTTCCCCCTCCCCAGACTTATGACCGAGACGCAGAAGCAACAGGGTTAAAAGCAAAGTTATCACTGTCTAAAGATAGTAATAACATACGTATCCAGAACATTCCATTAACTCATTCAAAAGTGTCGGCCAAATTATCCATTTAGACTTTTTTCGCTGAGAAGCCTTCAACTCCCATCCTAGTTAACTTCTATTTATGGGAGGTAACGAGCATCGTCCTCATGGAGGTTCAGCAGATTAATCTCCCTCAAATCAGCCAGACAACATCTGATTATGCTTAAATAATCCTTCCCACGTTCTTATAGTCTATGTATTTCTGTTACTGCAAGTTATTTTTTTTTTTCTATATTTGAAATACGATGTTTGCGTCGATCTTAGGCAAAATAATTTACGGCAGTAAAGCTTCCAGCATCTTCCTTTGTAAGATACTCAAGGCTGAATATCCAACAAGCTTGGCGAAAGTTGGATACATTTTTGATCTAGGAGGCACCGCGATCATCTGACGCTAACAAATTTTCAAGTTGATATTGTCTATTTTACGTAGCTCCGGCTTTCATTTTTCATATTTTGATTTATTCTTTTTTCTTATTATTGGCATTTGCTTTGGTTGATCTAAACCGTTCTTTTGCACGACATATGCAGCGCGTTTGATTTTATCCCAACCGGTTCTGAGCCTCTCAGCCCCCTCGGTTCGATTTCACCGGTCGTTCTCCTGTTTTAGATCATCGTTTCCCCCAACGGTCGTGCGAAACGTGCGGACAGCTGTTCAGTTTTGTCCAACCAGCGACTGATCGCCGAGTTTACGAGCTTTCGCTAAGGACAACAATTTGGCCATGCGAGAAGTCTACTCTTCCATCAAAACTTTCGCTTAGACGTCCTACGTTAAGAACTTCGGTAAGTGCGAACTGTTTTCGTGCAGCACTGTATCCAATCTGCTTTTATTGTCTCGTCTACAAGAAGCAAATTGTTGTTGCGTATTTATGCAAGACAATTTCACTAATTACGTGTAGAAATTTATCCCTTCTGCGGAATCGGCACCCGCTAATGATTTGCAAAAGTTTCATATTTCATGTGCGATTTTTCTCTGGATTTTCAGGATTCTAATAACTAAACAAACAGGATAAGGGCGAGATTTCTCTCCAATCTGCTCGTGTTGGCTGGTTACTCGTTGACTCGTGCACATCGGTGATTTTACCTGGTCCTTTCCTGTCTTTGGACCGGCTGGCAGCACGAAAACAGCTACCAGAAGTAAAATAAGTCCAGTATAGGTGCCTCGATCTCTTTAAGTTGTCTTCCGCCCTTTATGGCCCACCTACATTTTTGTTGAAATATATACTAAGTATTTAGTCTTATTGTTCATATTAATGATTAAACTACCAAACAAAAGATTTTATTGCACTCACAATGAAAAGAAACTCTGCTATTTCCATTATTAAAGTTACCATTAATTTCATTACGGTTATCAGTCTGGAAGGTGCCATAATTAAATAGCAAACACTATCCAAAATTTTAACTGAAAGGTACATTTTTAAACACTTCAACTGCGTTGTTGAGCGATGTTCCACTGAATTACTTACAGGTGTCTCTAAAACAAATTAAGTTTGCAATATTTTAATTTTACACCAAGCAAAATTGAAAAATAAAAACAACGTGTAAGTTTTAAAGAGTAAAACGCTGTGTTTATAAAAGAAAATCAGACAATTGTTCAATAACTTCCCAGTTTCGTTAATGCAAAATAATCAGGTCTCTAGACTGAACTCTGCAACGCCACGTTACACAGATTTTAATATACGTAGGCACGATAATGCATTTATATCTAAGGAAAATGCCTTTTTTATTTTTAAAAAAAAAAGTTGTCTGGAAAGTAATTTTGAAAATTCTGGGACCACTTCTGATTTTATAAAATTTTAGGCATTTCGACAGTTCTTCTTCGTTGTCCTCCTCACGCCAGATGCCGCGGTTACGCCACCAATATTCCGTATTTTCTGTAAATGTTTTCCGTAACTTAAGTGGCGCCCGCTTAGTGGCAGCACCGACGTTTCGGAGTTTCGCTCTCACGATCCACCCACGAGACGGAGATCCAACCTCAGAAACTGGATTGTTGATTTACTGTCAATGGGAAACTCGCCAGCACACATCCCATAGAACCGCTCGCGCCGGACGGGATTTTACTCACGAGAGTGGTTGGACCCTTCTCTCCTGGTTTTGAAGCCGTCCGCCTCAAGACTGCGCCTGTTTGAGTCTCTATTCGAACTTAACCACAACAAGGTGAAGCCTTCTAACCGTTTCCTTTCGTGCTATTCTATTTCATAGAGCAGCGCTCCCTTGGAGAACTTGTTCTCCTGGTGACGCGGAACTTTAGCCAATTTATAGATCAGGCGTCCGAAAGACGTAATAGTAAGAAAAAGTAAACAGTTTATAAGACAAACGTCAGGGTAAATCTCAGCAATTTCGCCTCCGGAAAAAGGAGTTGTTCTGACCGAAAAGTCGACTTAAGCAGAGAGCTGAGGAAGCTGGAAGGAAGAGCCGACCGCACACATCGAAAAGTGCCCAGCTACAATTTCCTTTAAAACTACACCCTGTTTGCATATTTTCACCAAACATCTGGTCAAAACAGGAAAAGGTTGCTTTTCCCCCTACCTCACACTGAGAACAGTAAAAACAACTTTACAACAATAAATTTTGCAAACGAAAACGTTGCCATTGATTGTTAGTATCTTTTGTTTTATCTTTTGAGAGAGTAAAGAGTATATGATAGTTCCCTCGTAAATAACACGTGATATAATTACATGTCATATGTGAAAGTGAAACGGTCTGTTGTGTAGTCTATGTTTTGATACAGTAACTTTCGCTTTCTGATTGGTTGTCCTGCAAGCAATCAGCACGTGCCAAACCTGTAGGAAGACTATGAAAGTATGGACAGCGATATAATTGTAGCGTGGTGAGTGTGTGGTAATTACTATGGCTGCTGGCAAGAAATATCACATGACAAGCGAATAGAAATCAGAGGCTTGGATAGCGAAGACTGCTCCAGACGGCCGATTGCAGCCCGACTTCATGCTTCAGAAGGAGCTGTATGCGAGACTGAGGAGGAGGATACGCAAAACTGGCTCTGTTGAAAATAGACGCGGTGGAGGAAAAATGTCCATACTCCTCAAAATTGATCTTAAATATCTCAAGTTGTGTTATCTACTGGTAAATAACGAACCAGTAGAGAGCTTGCAAATAAACCAAAAGTACGAGTGTGCTCGTATCTTCAAGAGCATTACGATACATATTAGCGCGAACTGAGTGGTCTCATTGGATGTGTAGCTGGCCCGAAAATCTTTTCTGAGAGAGAGACAGCCAAACTGCAAGGCTGGTACAGGCAGCAGGAATGAAACAGCGGGGTGACCAGACCTGAAAACAGGTGCTCGTTACAAATTCGGCAATAATCAGCGGCAGTTTGTTCGAAAGGCTGACCTGGAAGCGGTATAACAAAGAGTGTAGAACAGCTACAGCGAAGCACGGGGGTGAATCAATACAATTGTGGAGCTGCATATCAGCCAAGGTTGCTAGAGATTTGCATAAAATCGAAGATATGCTGATTGCTGATAGATAAAAGCCGGTGCTCACCCATCGATTAATTTTCTTATGAAGATATATCATTAGACTGGCATTGAACTTTCCAACATGACTGACTTTAAGCATACAATTAAATGGTAAAAAAAAAAAAAAAAACTATCTGGCAGGTAGAGTAGGTTGATGGGACACTCACAAATACGTCTCGATCTGCATGAAGTCCTAATATGAAGAACATTCAAATTGTATAAGCTACTGAGAAACTTTGCAAGGTGATACAAAATATTTATAACATTAAACCGTCATACCCTAATAACCTGTATGGAAGTATGAAAACATTTTGAAATCAATTTTAGAAAATATAAAAATCTCCTTTGGTCTTCAAAGTCCAGGGGATACAAAAGTCCGCAGGGTTAGGGTTACTACCGTTTGGTGTTCGGTTTTCAACGCTATAATTACTAATCGCATATTCCCAAATGCGTGTGAGAAATAATTAATTAAATAAACTCATATTGCCTTTACGAAGACCATCGTCCTCCATTTCGTGTTCTTCTTGAAGTGAGACTGAGATAGTTACGGTGTCAGAAACCACGCGAGCGCCATTTACGCAGACTTCCCGATGCACAACCGTGACGCACGAAAAGCTGTTTGTGGTGTCGCGCAAGGTATCGCACTTTTTGCGCCTCTATATACACGAATGGTGGAACAGGGTCACACCTTTACTTTTATTTTTACTTCCTTTTTTGGGGGATACTTTATAGCTTAGTTTCGTTTGGTTTTTGAGAAACAAAGGAAAAATCATTCGTCTTTCACTATGATTGATTTATCAATTTTAAAATTATTTTATATTATCCATGTTGACTAAATTTGTCGGTAATTTACTCCGCTCATTAAAAAAACATTTCTGTCTACTATTTAGCCGTATCAAAATTTTAGGCTGCTCGCAATTTGGATGCCAAGAATTAGCAATTTCCCATAGCTGAAATACGTTGTCCATTTCCACACGGCTCACAACCCCTTAATTACGTCTCTACCAGGTTTATTCTTAGACTTCTGAAGATGTCCAACAAGGCTTATCTGCTATTTATAGTTGTTGTATATATTATAAATAGTTACATTGAAAAAAATTCTGTTAACTCATGCTAAACTCTTATCGATTTCCTAAAGTAGATTTTAGCGTTCGTAAAACTTATCCAAGATGCTGATAGACCAGCCACTTAGATAACTAAATTAAAAAAGAATTATTTTTTTTCCAATTTAATATATGCTGCCGGCTTTGTTAGCAGCTGAAATGCATTGTTCTTCACATTAATGATATCTCTTTTCGACCATCATAGCACCTCCATTAGAATAAAAGTTACACAGCACTTCCCTATCTTTCGTTTCATGACTGAACAGCTTTAAGGTGTCCATCAGGACTGCCGACGACCAAGTGGCTAGATGACTAAACTGCTAAGACTGAAAGTTCGAGCCCGAATCCCGATCGGGACTGAGTTGGTTTGGCCCAGCCCTTCTTTACCAGCCAGCTACCTGGGTTTAATCCACGTCTGCAAATGTAGGGTTATAGTAAGAACGTGCAGCCGTGAACACCTGTCCAAATCGCCATCTTGGAATGCCCCGACTACCCACCAAGTGCTGCCCTGTTCTCGGCTGAAGTAACCGCGCCGAGGCTATGCCCGATGGCCCCGTCCCGAAATTATATTTATTTATGTTATAACTTTGGACCTGTCCGGTTTATTCGAGCTAAACAAACCATTTATCTTTTTTTAAAGGAGAAACAAATAAACAAAAATACTGCATTTCTCAAACGAAGTGCGTTGTACTGCTCTGAAATAGTACTAATTCCACTATTGCAGTACTAACAGTACTAAGTCTACCACTAGTACTACTACATTATCAAGATGACCAATAATAATTATATTTTTAAAAATTGTAGTAATTATTCTTTAAGGAGTATCATTTCCAAAGTTTAATTATGTATACTTTATAATTTGTGCTAACGTTATTTAAATTTTTAACCCCAGGACTTTAAACCCGTTCCCATAATTCAATGGACCGATGACGTCTGGCCTGACGTAATGCGCTCAGTGTCAGCTTGGCGCAGCACACGCCGGCTCGTTGGGCTGTCGGTCGGGATTTTCACTCTCCTATGACCTGCACCTTCATTTGGCTGTCTCTAACCAGCAGCACGATTTCTCTCACTCTTCTATATAATTCTTGAGTTTTCATCCTCCAGCTGGTAGAGAGCTAGTAGACCCCCTCGTTGAAGCAAACGGGGTCTTGTCTATGTTTGAACGACCGAAACCATCCGCACCCCTTAAGAAACTCCGTACTGTTGGAACGGTTCTCTGATACCCTGCTCTTTAATGACAAATGTATAGAAGCTACCAAAGACAAAGGAAACCGAAACTCTACCCACCCGAGCTTGAATTGAATAACGGAACATTTACCAATAAGTTGAAGGGACTGCACCTCGCTATAAATGTTGTGGCGATTAACTTTGTACAAATCGCCGACTTGGTTTTCACCAACAGGTCTGCAGACCTTAACCCTACCACGCCCACTGTTCTGCACCCAACTAGAGAGAGCGGTAATAAAAAATTACTTTCAACTAACGCTCGTGTGGCTTGACGATGTACTCGCGACCATTTCTAAAATGTCCAGTTAGACTTGTCATTGTTTATCTTTTTTACACGTAATCACTTATTTTCATCTTAGATTTGGAATTGCTAAATTGTTTTTTTTTTCAATTTGGTCATTTTATCGTTGATAATCTGAAGAACTACGAAGCGATGCGCTTTTCAATACCTCAGCCTGACGTTAGTATTAAAACAAATCAGGTTGGCTGTGACTTTATCAAGCAACATTTTTAAAGTCTGTGATGATGCAAATGTTGTGGCCACGAATGAATGTTTGATTTTAGCGAGACGTAGCGAGCTGATCAGTTAAGTCTTCTACAAACTATGATTAGCTAGTCCATTATATGTTTCCAGTCCAACACTCTTGTCCTTTTTACTCTCGTTGGCAACCATAGCGATGGTTTTATTACAATGACACACTCAGTTTAACCTGCAAATATGAAAGCTTGGCTTTCTGTTGTCCTGTTGCGGCTGTTTTTTGGGGGGTTTGCGATGTTTATGAAACATTTTTATAAAATATTCCAATTTTTTTTTTTGTTCATTGCAGTTACTGTCTTGCTATTTCACTTTCAGACTTCACCTATCAACGAAGAAACCGCAGCACACGTTTTAGAGATATATGACTGCTCGTAACCTTGCCGAGTCAAGCATTTACAGGCAACTCGAAGTGTTATCTCTACTATAGGCTAGCATCGCCCTCGCACTACTGAGGCATATGAACTTACCTTTAATTCCTCTCTCAAGTCAACTCAGCTTGTCCAATTGATCTGTGGGTAGATTTAGGCTGGTTCACTCACAGAACACTATTTTTGGACAGGGCCCACCATCTAGATATAACTAACGTTTGAGACCTTCAATTACGTACTATTTCTGATTATTCTGTTGTAACCAATAATTTAAATGACATGGATCGATGACTGCTGCTTTTTTCATAAATTTGTATTTGCTCTCAAAATTTTGGCTGATAGCGTGTGTGTGTATGTCTATGTGTGTTTGTTTGTCTGTGTGTGTGTGTGTGTGTGTGTGTTCTGTGTGTCTCTCTGTGTGTCTCTGTGTGTCTGTGTGTGTGTGTCCTGTGTATGTGTGTGTCTGTGTGTGTCTCTGTGTCTCTTGTGTTGTGGTGTGTTCTGTGTATGTGTGGTGTGTGTGTGTTCTGTGTGTGTCTCTCTGTGTGTGTCTCTGTGTGGCTCTGTGTGTGTGTCCTGTGTATGTGTGTGTCTGTGTGTGTCTGTGTGTCTCTCTGTGTGTGTGTGTCTCTGTGTGTCTCTCTCTGTGTGTGTTCTGTGTGTGTCTCTCTGTGTGTGTCTCTGTGTGGCTCTGTGTGTGTGTGTCCTGTGTATGTGTGTGTCTGTGTGTGTCTCTGTGTGTCTCTCTCTGTGTGTGTTCTGTGTGTCTCTCTCTGTGTGTGTTCTGTGTATGTGTGGTGTGTGTGTGTGTGTCTGTGTGTGTGTGTGTGTGTGTCTGTGTGTGTCTCTCTGTGTGTGTCTCTGTGTGTCCTGTGTATGTGTGTGTCTGTGTGTGTCTCTGTGTGTCTCTCTCTGTGTGTGTGTTCTGTGTATGTGTGTGTGTGTGTCTGTGTGTGTATTAAAAGTCTTCGACAGATCTCTTCACTCTGTGGTTGTCACCGAAAGCCGATTTTCATAACTGGTAGTGGTTCATGAAATGGCCCCTTTCTTCACAGGTGCTGATATAGAATCATTCTGAAACATGCTGAGCTTTCGCTAATCCTCACGCCTAATGAAGAGATGAAGCTGCACAAAGCGCCGCTTAACAGGGACGGGAACAGCTTTGTGCTGATCAAAACAGTGGCGCCGCTACTGTACTAATGAAAAAAAAACCTGTCACAGTTTGTTTTTTCTCGTAATCTCTTGGCATCTGAACCTGAAAATCGAATATGATAGAACCTTTACGTCGGGGGAAGTACATATGTTGGACAACCGTTTTTTGTCTTTCTTCTATACCAACCATCTGATAAATGCACGACGCTGAATATTGCGTCTATAGATTAATGTCATTATAGTAGCTGTGATGGCTCAAGTACACATCACCTTTGTCGGTGAATCCTATATTGGTGCTTTATTCCCAACGTTAATGAGACCGCTTTTCCCTAATTTTATTTCACACTTCTCTGCATAAAGTGAGATGACAAGTCATTCTGGATTGTTTGTCGTGTCAGCGACTTAAACAGAAGAATTTATTGCCCTATTAAATTTTGTTTAGATCCACAGAAACATTGCTAAGCGTTCGTGGCTACAATCATACGTACACTGTGGGTCATAAGTGTGGATACACCATTTAAATAATCCGTCGTAGTTTAAAAGGCTTTTAGAGGAACTTATATTCGTGTGACACGAGTGTGGCCAATATCGCTTTTTAACCTGCTAGTTTTTTTTTAAGTAATCTGCAAACAGTTGCACTAATAAATTGATTTCGTGTATGGGTCTATAATTATGATATCTACTACTATTACTACTACTTAAACTCGTTATCTTTATTACCTAGTATTTCCATTTTTTTACAGCAAATGATATTTTTAAGGAAAGGTTATAGCTAATAAAAGTAAATGGTTAAACAAACGTAGCTATCGATTTCATACGGTTGGAACATCAGGCTTTAAAAATCTCGCATCTCGTTACATTGATGCGATCTAGATACTGTAATATGCAGTGTTTTTATATCAGATTTGTTGCTGAGCCAATTTGCCATTTGGAAGGCTCGCTTTATCAACGTTAAATTACAGGAAAATTCACATGAACTGAAAACACGGTTGATAGTGAGCTTTTTCCATCCCAATTCAACAGCTTAGAGGCAACTGAAAGAAAACAATCGACAATAAAACTACTACGATTTACTTTTTTTTTTCTGTATTGCTGCTCTTGCTGTAAGGCGCTACTATGAAAGCGCTATCAGTTTCAGTATCTGTACCATTTCATTGGCATAATATGTGGATTCGAAGGGGTAAGTCCAACAAGCATACCCTGATCAGGTCCTGCACGATGACTGATAGGTAATACGTCAACAACACAATACACCGAATGGGATATACTTTACAGGGAGTAGAAAAACGTCAGTCGCGGTATTAATCCATCTAGACACTGTCCGAAGTGCTAAACTGTTCCAGCAAATGGTGAACTATACTGAAGTCGTGTATATTCAATATCGATATCTTTTAATGCCGGAATCTTCCAGGAAACCGACAATACAGGGTACCTACCTCGTAATGTTTCATTTGGACTTCGAGAGACGTTGGTAGCCACTTGAGCAAGAATCCACTAACATACATGCGTCATCCATTCCCTTCGTTGTCAAACTAATTCGGATTTTCACGTTTATACGAATGAGATGGCCGCGGATAAATTCACTTTCGACTGCATATTATAACCTTTACCGTTATTATGGGGTTCATATTACTTTGATAATGGATTTAGTGATCACTAGAAGCTCAAAGTAAGAGCTGGTTATATATTATTTTTCTTGCAATTTCCCCCTTTGTTAAAAATCGTTTTATTTTGCTAAACCGTTCCCCGTTATTCTATCATTATATACACGTACGATTAACGAGTTCAGCTACGTATCGACTTCATCTGTGTAACTTATACTAGCCAATATAATTTAATTCTTCCCTTTATATGGTTTCCAAAATCGCTATTTCAACATCTTTTGTGTTTGACGTTAAAACCTATAAATGCATCTTGACCCATTCTTATCAGACAAAATGAGCTGAAGCAGGAGATGGAGAGTCAGCAGACCTTGTGCGCTTTATTCCTCCGCTTCTTTAAATACAAGCGCTGCAGCCCGTTTCTCACGGCAGACAGGCCGTGGTAGGAATTTATTAAACTGGAGCTAAGCGGCCGACGTCACCGTCTAACTTACGTCAGGGTTATGGTTTACACACTACACCGCCTATCCGACAACAATGGCTCTGCAATAAATTGAGGGAGGAAACCCGGCGCGAATAGGAAAGGAGAGAAATTGAAATCGTGCTTGTTCCATGATTCCTGGACGGTGGCGGACCAAAAGAGGTTTTTCCTGATAGGTTCTCCCCCCCCCTCAAACCAGCGGCCGTCAGTCGGAGATAATGGATCATTACTGGCCAGACGTCGTGTACGGGAACGATCGGATAGGTTACAGCAATCGAATATCAAGGAGACAAGAGATCGCTCGCCCGCCCGCCGCAGCGCGATCGATCAGCATTCAGCACCCGTTCGAATCAGTCGTCCGAAGGAAATTTCTAATGCCGACCGTTCGGTTTAGAATCGCTAACGAGTCTTCAAAATGCCGTGACACTCTTCTTAATTACAGAAGAGAGCTTGCACGTGCAATTAGATAAACGAGCTTGTTGTTGTAATGGGTGGTAGGAACTTCGCCGCATTCGATGAATACTATAAGGATCCAGTTTTTTAATTTTTTTTGGTTTGTCTTAAAGGGGAAGTGATCGAAAAAGTTGAAAAGAAAGCATATTCTACCGACCAATAATTAAGAGAACCTTCTCGCCGACACGCGGATCGGCTTTGATGGGATCCCACCGAGTTGATTACTTCAGAACTGATGCTTACAGGTTGGGAAAGCTTCTTTCGGAGGAGGGGGAAAGAGTTCCAGATTCCGTCCAACCTGCTCTAGAATCGCATCGAGTAATATATGGAGAGAAAGAAGAAGAAAACATGCACTAGTCTCAGTTTGCGATCGGTACACCGCAGTTTCATATTTCCTAAAGAAAACCCATCGCACACCCAACCTTTTGCAGTTCCGTTCTGAGTGAGAGGAACCAGCTGCCGTGAGATTAACCAGAAACTCGTACAGTTGCTGAGCAGGTTGGCCGAGCTATTTTTTGACCTGCCACCGACAGGATTTTTTAAATATAAAGCGGTCCTGCGCTCAGGAAGGTAACAGCAACAAAAGAAAAATGGATTCCATCTCAATGTTTGTCAACCCAACCGCACAGACACAAATCGCAAGAAAATTTCTGCTGGTCTGCTGGAACTAAGAACTTTAGAGACCGATCTGGTACACCGAGAAAACGTTCACGCTTTCGCTCCAATCGCATTGGCTTATTTCTTTGGCACCGCCGCTATGGTAACATCATGGCAAAGTCCGCCTTTATGAAACGTAAACAAATATCCAAGTCTATTTATAAGCAAAGAAATAGCTGAACTGTTAATGAATTATTTATTCATTTTTAAAAATGCACCTTGTATCAAATACCTGCTGCTTACTTTTTATATTGGGCCAAGTTTTAGACTTGTTCTTAAACTATTACAGCGGCACCTCTGAAATTTTGACACTAAAAATATTTCATTTCAAATAACGAATGTATTCCGTCGCTAGGACCGATAACTCGGCTATAGCGGTCGGAGAGGGTTAATCTCGCGTTTTTAGATGTTTGAGTTTCTCTTTATTTTTTTGTTTCAGCCGCAACAGTTTTCGCGCATTACAAAGCGCAGCCCCACTCTGCTCTGTCGGAGAGGCTGCCTCAGTTAACTCCACATGGTCACACGTTGTTGCTGATAACGGCTGTGAGCATCCTCCAACGGATCTCTGCAGTTTGTCTTCATCCAAACTGTTTATTTGTGTTGCTACATAAATAAAACTCTATTAAAGGAGGAGGGAGGAGAAAAAAGCTAAAATAAACACATTTAGTTTCATGTTTATTCACTAACAGACTCGGAGTATTCCCGCTGATATAAGCTGCCATTTCTTTGATAGTACTGGCGAGACTTTGCTAATACTTCTTTCTGTCTGCTTATGGGTCAAGAAGCCAGTGCAAGTTCATCGAAGCGCTCTCGGATCGTGGAGTTGGGAAAGTAAGAAATTCTCATATTCCAAGATTCCTATGCGCCTGGAATCCTTACAAACAAACGAGTGGCTACATCGACCGTCATGGGAAGTGATTGGCAGATCCCGGAAAACTGATGCTCGGAACGATCGGGAAATCAAGTGTTTGTCTTAAATGAAGCAGTGCGAGATGCCCGTTAATATTTCAAGGGATTTGGAGAACCTACCGATCTCCGGAAGAACTGTAGAGAGATGGCGTTTTGCTTTCGAATTGACTGGGCGTATTGCCAGGAAAGAAACCCTTCATGTCCTTTTAGAATCGAAGGGACCCTATTTCATTTCCCCAAGAACCATCCTCACTGGCGCCGAAAATGTTGGCCCTCATGCTCTGGTCCGATGAATCACAGTTCCAAAGGTTTGGATCAGAATGTTAGACGTATGCGCGGTAAAAATTCGGTGAAGCATTTTATTCTAAGTGTACCAAACCGACTACAGGTGGGATCGAGTCCATTATGATATGGGACTGCTTCTCCTGAAAAGAGAAACCTTATTCATGAAATAGTGAATTGATTTGTTTACCTGGATATTTTGAACAATATACTAGAATCGTATTTTAAGAACCGTCTCTCTCTTAAATGGATTTTCCAACATTTTCCAGCCGCCATCCTCAAGCACTATCTCACAGGTCGGAAAATTCCAGTTCTAAAGCGACCGGCTTACTGTTTTGACTTAAATCCAATAATTTATAGGACACAGACAGTACTTTTTTTAAAAAAAAAAAATTTAAAAAGCCTAGAAATTTGAATCAATTGTTATTTAATCGAAAGAACATTAAATTGGTTTCATATCATTGTAATACTGGTATGTTTATTTTTACATATTTTACGTGTCAATTTATGTTTGCCTCACCACCCTTAGACTTTTGTCCGCCACTGTATTTGCTACTACGCACGCTGCCAAATTAATGTATGTGAAACACACTTAAACCGCTTTTAAATGGAACTACCAGCTCATGTCAATTAACATACAATAAGCATTGGTCCCCCCCAAGTGAACATTGACATGCGTGTGATGAATTTTCGGGGGGGGGTAAACGTCTGTTGCTTTTCCACGTTGTCGTCGTGTGATATGACCGTCTGTCCCGGTGTCGTGTCACACCGCACACCTACACCGTCAGCTATTTCGTGACAAAAGAACGGATAAATCGCATTACTTTTCTTCTTCTTTTTCTTTAGCGTGAACTTTAGTCGCTCGCCTGCCGCACAACCTCCATCTGAATCATTTAATAGGATTCGAAAGAGGAAAAAAAAATATTTAAAAAGTAAATAAAATTATGATCTTAAAAGAAATAGATCATTATTATTTTGGTTATTTTTTTATTTAAACTAAGTCTGAAGTGACCGTTTTAGCTGCCTGCGGAAACAAGAGCCGTGCACTTGCAAACTAAACTCGTTGAAGCTTCGTTCTTGCTTCTACAATTCTATTCCCAGAATGTAATTGCATCGGGTCAGGGTACCATAGAAACCAATTGGTGTTTAACCTAGAAGATTGTGACGGAAATACTGTAAAGAGTTTAAATGGGAATTTTGCCACTATTCAAAATGATAATAGTCTCGTTCTTTTTCGCTTTGCATAAGCAGACAGAAGTTAAGCTTAGAAAATTAGTCTTTATTGTATTTGATCATCGTTTTAAGAACATTTTTTTTTAAAATTTAAGAGATGACAATAACTAATAATTACTTTAATATTCATATTTTCCTAAATGATTAATCGATTATCATTATTTAAATTGTTATCGAAAACTATGTTGTCTAAAACAGATATGTGTATAATGTTACAAATTAAATCGATCGAAGTTGTGGCGAATAAATATTAGAAAAAGCATTTAACTTCCTAGTGAAGGAAATCGAGTCATACGAATCGCAAAATTCATTAATTCTGCGACATTTATCTCATTGCTTTTTTTTTTCGCTAAGCATTTACCTGCTGTTTGTGTTTTCTTTTCTATGAAAATTAATGGCTCTCGTAAAAATTCGTAGTATCCATCCTTACTTCCTTCGGAGTTCTTCTTCGTTTGCATGATTGCTGCGGGTGTCCAGAAGTGCGAGTTTACTGAAACTTGCAGTATCATTACTCTCGGAAGTTTAGGATTTTAATTTCTTTTTTTTTAAATATTAGAATAAGCCATAGTATATTCAACAGTAGCTTCCTCTGCGGACTCGATCATTAGTCGTCTTGAAGATGTTTATGGCCGAAAAAAGAAGCACTGCATTAAATATGAGAGACAGTAATAAGTATCATGTAAATATATCTCACAATGACGATCTTCTCGGGTCTCTGTGGCAAATATGAAAGCTGATGTTGCAATGACTTCCATGACCTGTAGACGAGTCACGAACAGCGGGTTTTAATTAAAAACGAAATCTGATCACGTGATTAAGTGATGTAACTGGGAGCAGTTAACAAGAAATATTTGGAACTTCGTAATATTTCTCTCTCTCTCGGTTCCAGTTCTGAAGCAGCCCGGGAACAGTAGAGTTACTTGTCGCATTTTGTTCAGAGTCAAAATTCGGACGTTTTAAAAGAGTCGAAAATAGCCGCTTCCCCGGGTACACCGACTGGATCAAACCAAGATTCATTAATAGATAATACAAACGGGGAATCAAGGGAAGTCATTGCGGCCAAGACTCAACGGTGCCTTTGTGACCCGACGTGGCAGAGGCTATGGTATCGAAACTCTCAGTTCTAATCACTCGATATAAGACTCCGTGGAAGACTTACGATTCTTTCTGCAACAAAGGAAATGCATATAAATCCCTTGCGGCGCCAGTTTTCGAAACCAGCCAGGTCCCGTGTTAGTAGCCGGTTGCCGGCGAGGTTTCACGAGGTCTAGCACCTACCTGACCTTCCTACGGTAACCGGACGCGAGAAATAAGCCTTTACACCGTGCAGCAGAAGGGTGACCAGGAATAGATCCCATCTAGTTGTGGGAGGACACCGGAGTAGTACTCGGAGAAAGCCTACGCCGCTGATGGACTGGCACACAAGAAATCAGGCCTGACCCCCTCCCCGAGACACTAATAACAGCAAAGTCCTGATGAAATGGGAACGTTTATTATAGCAGCTAACTGGGAATTCGACCCCTTCGAGTTTGATTGTTGTTTTTATGTCTCGATTCTGGACGAAATCAAATGACCTTATCTGAATCAGTATATAGTAACAAAGTCAACACGTATTTTAAATATTAATTAGAGAAGTGACGTATTTATATATATTTAAAAAAAAATCCTATCGTCAATTGCAACTTCACAGTTTACTGGTTCGCAAGAAACTTTGTCCGAAGGGCGGATAGTTGGGAAAACGTTTTTTTTCTTTTCTTTTTCTTCTTTTCTCCATTTAACGGAAACTTGATATTCCATGCATTGCGGAGATACCAGAAATTATATACTCGAAAACAAGCCGGGCAGGAAATGTCAATTTTTTTCCAGCCATTTTCCCATTGTAAAATCTGCGTCGATGGCCAGCCAACACAGCCCTGCGTGGTGATATCAAGTTCTTGCTGAAAACCTTTCTCCCTTGCTCCAAAAATTCAAAGATTTAAATTCTGTAGCTAGAACTGTTTGATTTACAGTATCCCAGCGTTAATTTTTTTTTTTGTTGCTTCTTTTACTCTAGTGCTGGCCAGAAACTGTCGCAGCCTCATAGCTTAAAGGGGAGGGAACCCTCTTTGTTACAACGGGGTTTGAGAATAGAAAGACGTTCTCGGATTTTGCAGCGAGATCACGAATTTCAGATTGATGAAGGTTTCAAGTAATATTAAATACACTCTTGGAACTTATGCTAATTATCAAGTAAAAACGGAGGGACCGTCTTATTTTTAAATAAGGAACACTTACCTGCCACCAAACACCGCAATCTCGGAAAATACAAATAAATAATATAAAGAATTATTTACATTGGATAAAACTGATCTAAATTTTATCTGCAATGACTGACATCAGAAACTCTTTTACCTTGGCATTTACATTATATTTCTATTTATATATTTAATTTCACGTAAATACCGCGTAACTTCATACCCAGCCCTGCGTGTATTTTATCTAGGTATTTTTCGTTTCTTGCCACACCTGAAAATGTACTATTTAGGCCTTTCCTGGCCCCTCTTCCAATTCGGACCCGGGTCTCCATGGAAGATTCTTGACCTGCATCGCTTTCAGAAGGTGGTGACGAAACTCCTCGTAAATAGTTTCCTGCTTAATGCCAGTTGTTGAAGATTTTATGTCCAATGCTATCAGATAGTTTCTTTTATCTTTTAAAGCATCTCATTATTTTTTAAAAAATAAATTATTATTATTATTATTATTATTATTATTATTATTATTATTATTATTATTATTATTATTATTTCTTATTATTTTATTCTTATTATTATTATTATTATTAGTATTCTTATTTATTATTATTATTTTATTTTAGTATTATTATTATTATTATTATTATTATTATTATTAGTTATCTATATATATTCTTATTATTTCTATATTATTATTATTTTATTATTAACGACGTAGCTGAGAACATGAGAACACCTAGCTGGACTAAAATATACAACATTACCACCAGTGCATTAAATTGTTTTCTGAACATATTAGAGCAGCTTGCTAGGTAGTTAACCAGATTTCAGTACCTGACAAGATATTTACTATTAATGTAACATCGTGCCAGAGAGGCCCTACAGTCTCAATTTACTTTATTGAAGAATAGAAATTCCGAAAGCCAATGATAGAAAAACGGGCGGAAACCTGTTCAGTATCCACGGTCCACATGACCTAAAGACTGATAGTCTATCATATCTATAGGCTTATGGAAGAAACAGACAGAGGCTTGATTCGAAGCATCTCACAGATCAGCACAAACCCATCAGAATGATAGAAATGCAGAAAAAGAAATTTCCCATCACTAAAAAAAAAAAGGTATCAGGATTAAGCAAGAATGTTACACCAACTAAAACGACACTGTCTTTAGAAAAGAAGATATCCCGCAGGACGGAAGAATGGGAGAGAAGATATGTGCATGGTCAGCTTTCAAGAAAACTGAACGAACAAGGCTTGGATATGAATTAAAATACAGCCGGTTGGCTAATGGGAATCTGAAAGCCGAAACGGAAGCTCAGATAATTTCAGCACAAGATCGAGCTATTACTACCCAACTCCTCATTACGAGAATAAACCTTTCGACAAAATAACTGATTCGAAATGCCGAATGTGCTATCAAGCAGCAAAAACAGTAGACCACAAGTTATTATCATGTCCAGCCCCACCGGACAATCTGTAAACACTGTGACACTGATGTAAAGACTAATTGATATGATCAACAAACAGCAAAGGCAACATCTGAAGGTGACATTTGTAAAGACTAATTGATACGATCAACAAACAGCAAAGGCAACATCTGAAGGTAGCATCACGATAATCTGGGAAGTATAGGCGAATACAGACAGAACGGGTAATATGTAATAAACCAAACATTATAAAAGACCAAATCTATTGTACATGGTCTGTCACTGATGTTCCCATACTGAGTAACTATCATGCAAGAATCCAGAAGCTAGAGATGATCAAGATGTATACTGACCTGCAATTGAATGAGAACGCAAGTAGCAATAAAAACAACTCTTAGTTTCTATAATACTAGTGCAACTATGACTGTTACCATAACAATTCAGAAATGGCTACCCCATCCATCACTGAAACCAATTAGAAACTACGGAGTGATCCAAACTGCAATAATAATAATAATAATATAATAATAATAATAATAATATAATAATAATAATAATAATAATAATAATAATAATAATAATAATAGTTTCAGAGAAGAAATATTCGTCTTTTTCATTTTTACATATTTAATAACTGACAAAAAACAAAAGACCATCTTTGCATGACATTTACATGACATTTACATAACATTTACTATTCTGTGAAATAAAATGCCAAAAAAAAGAAGAATTTTCGTCCAGAGACAAACAACTTTTTGTCAGTACAAAGTTAATCTTTACATGACATATTTTTGGCATTTATTCATAAAAATGGTTGGACTTGTTATTGGTACCAGTTTCAAGCGGTGTCAGGTACATTGGGCCCCCCTGATTTGTCAAGTGTGACATCCTGCTGTAGTATGTATACTTTAAAAATA
Source organism: Nautilus pompilius (assembly GCA_018389105.1). Taxonomy (NCBI): domain Eukaryota; kingdom Metazoa; phylum Mollusca; class Cephalopoda; order Nautilida; family Nautilidae; genus Nautilus; species Nautilus pompilius. The sequence goes on along the minus strand of JACATO010000993.1, from coordinate 483,510 downwards.
GAAATGGCTTTCAGCGCAATTATGTTTACGATCTGAACGGCTTTGATGCGGGAATTCCACTCTCAGCTATATAAATAACGCCAGATTTGTCTACCATTTAATTTTATGTTTTGCCATCCCTCTGTGCCTCTGAAGTATAAATGTAGTAAGTCCACTTCTCGATACATTGAACTGCTAATTAATTACTGTTCACTCGTGCCTAATCTAAACAGCGATCTAACACATATGTGTAATATACGAGCACCTGCCTAATAGTGACAGCCTCAGCCGTCCATAGTCTTTAAGATGTTGTATTATAATGATCGAAATTTGAATATAATGTTGCATTTGTCCTAATTTCTTTTTACATTCAAGACGTAAGCATTATCATTATTAAATTATTCCAACTAAGCTACCATAATATATTAGTACATTGTATCTTCTCGTTTCAATGTAAAGCCTGTGATAAATCAAATCCGTCACAGTTTCATTAAATGCAATTTCCGCAATAGCACTTCACACCGATTCCTAGTCTGAATCACTGTGTATTTTGCCAGCATTGACCGGAGTTTTAATTCCTGTAATGGTAATTCTTTTGTCACCTCACTTTCGATTAGTAACGAGCGGTTAAGGATACAACTCTATTTTTTTTTTCCAAAATTTTCCTGGTTAATTTTGTGATGTGAGATGCTAGTCTCCTTTTAACATTATTTTTCTTTCCATTTCTGGTAAAGGATCTTATTCCAAATTCTTAGCACTGCGCAGGTCATCTTTGCCCACCTATGGTTCTGCTGACAGGTGGCCAAGTTGGAACTAAGTGGCAGGAAGAGCACGAGAGATTCAGACCAGCTTATTCTCTAAATCTGTAACTCACTGCTACGTTGAACCAAAAGGTTAGATACACGTACACAAGGCTATGCAGTTCTTGTCGGAGTTAAAACCCCAGGTTAATTTCTTCTTACAGTAGATTTTTACATTAATATAATGACGAAATATAAAAGATTTACCTTATATATTTAATTGTTTCCTTTCCTTTGAAACCATCCAACTATGCAGATTCGTACTAATTAATGGTGCTCCATGTATTACTGTTCTATGATGGTCCCGATTCATTACTGAAGAAGAATCGCATTGGCATCCTCCTCATGCAATGGCGTTTACACAAATTTCACATTACCGTTTCTAGTAACCTTAATAATATCAAAACCGCTTCATGTTATCTGAAAACAAGTAAGTTCTTGCATTGGAACATGGATTTTGTTATCCTTAATTTATTAAGTATGAAGACAGAGAAAGCTCAGTTATTTTGGTAACTTGCGGTATTTTATTCCCGCTTTGAAAATCCTCCTGGCATCTGGAAACTTCGCCTGGCATCTGGACTCTGTCGCTATTTTTCTCAGTGCATAGGAAATTGGAACGACCTCCTTCGCTACAGATTAAATGGAAAAAAAAAATGAGCTCATTTATAAGGGACCAGCATACTATATTCTTTACCGAATCACCTAAAGAACCATCTTTGTGCATCATAACACGACCCTTACTATTTTCCATTTTCAGTACCAAGCAAACAATGGTGCACGGTAAAGAATGCCTGCGAACTGATAAGAATGCTATCTCCGCCGGCGGAGTCAGACCTCAGCTGCACGAAAGAACCGACGCTAGTTTTCAGATGCCCCACTATGTCGGCGGACTGATATTTGCTTTTATGTTGGAGTCATTAATATTTGTTTCTTGTGTAACGTGATGCCAAGTAGTAATGTTGCCATTTATTTATTATACATTACCATCAGTAAAAAGAAACTCATATTTTCGGCTAAAAAGGACCCCTAGTTTTCGGTGTTCATTACAAGAACAAAAAAACCAAAAAAACGGGTGACAATCGGTGCAATAAAACAATAAGCCATTTTGTTCTGGGTAAATATAAAAAGGTAGACTAATGTTTTAATAAACAAAAATCTCATGATTTTGCGTTAAAAAAAAAAAATGACCGTAAACAATGTATGGTGCCACCTCTGAGTTTAAGGAAGACAATGTCTGATATATTATAAGACACATGAAGTAGTGTAATTTCCGGAAGTCCTGCGTAACGTGGCCCGTAGAAATATTTTAAAAGTGTCTTTTCCAAGACTCGTTCTCCTGCTGTCTCCTGTGTAGAACGAATTTCGAAAAGATTCTCTCCGCATCTGCTGATCCAGTCGAGACACCAAATGCCATGTACACCTTGGATTCTCTTTCCAGTTTAGCACTGCCTACACCAGATGACACAAAGGGAAAATTATACGACCATATTCTGTGAATTTATCAGTTGAAGCATCACGTTTTTTATGAGGGTAAAGCAACAGAATGAAGATTCGCTGTGAAAAGCTTCAGGGGACATATTGCGAATGTCAGAAGCTTCCCACTTCTTTGACAAATCTTCATATAAACTTTGGAAAGAATCTTCCGAAAGTTTCCTGCTCAATGGCTGGAAACAGGAACATAAAAAAGATTGGTTTCTTCTGGAATCTCCCCAGATTTTCTTTTACAATAAAGTTCTGCGGAATCATTGTTAACCAGGATGCTATACACCTCTGTATTAGAGAAAATTGTGCCTTCTGGACAACAGGATTCCATTTTTGGGCTTCGTTTGACAGTTGAATAGATTCGATGAGAAAGCCGAAATTTGCACGGAGGCTTTGTATGTCTAGTTCCTTTCTCAGCTGCTCTGGTTTTCAGCTTTTCCACTGATGAGCTATTTGTGATCTAAAAGCTACATTAAGCCGCCCAATGCCTACTGAACAGTCTCTGCAGCAAAATACAGACTGAACCATCTTGTTGGTACATCAATTGGAATGCTGCATTCAAACGCGATCTCCTGGCAAACATCAGTTTTTTTTTTACTTTACTGGAAATGATTGCAAACTGGGTCAGTATCAATTATGAACTTATTTAAATTAGCCATTTTTTGGAACACCTGGTGCACGAGAGACAGCAACGTGCAGCGAGGAGCTGGAGAAGACAGACCAATCAGGATTTTCATTGACCTTACATACTGTGTGAACTTTGCTCAGTAAGAAGCTGAGTCACCGCTGCCATACCATTCCAGGTAAATGAATATCCATTAAAGACTTACCGTCACACGATCCAACGACTCTTTGCTAACGGTACAAAGTCCACATCCGCCACAATAAGCGCCCAAAGTTAGGCGAGAAATCTGGCGATTCGTCAAAAATCAAGAGAATAACCACATTTCCGGTCGATCTCTTTAATTTTTGTTGGACATGGAAACATCAGTCTCCTCCAGATATTTGTTGAGAAGATGGATTTTTCAGCTGGATTGGAGCTTCGAACAAACTCCCCGAAAGAACCGTCCGAAAGATCAAGCGTCTGTCCTGAAAAGCCTGGGGCACGGACAAATTCACTTGCTACACCGTGTGACCTTGACCCTAACACTCCTTCAGTGCTCGTGTGGATGCTGATGCCAGTGCGTGTTGATCTTAAGTTTCGCCTTCTTTTTTTAGTTATAACTGTCGCCTGCTCTCCAAATTTCCTTTAATCCGGTCGGCACCAGTATCAATTTCGATGCCCCACGATTTGCACCGCAAACACTCAACTTCACCCTCTCCTGTTTTTGATTACTTCTGACGATCAAAATAGTCCTTGTGCCCGCTAACGTATCCGCTATAGATTCTCGCTGTCGTCTCATTTTAGTGCGGCAAATTATTACTGTAAAACTGTCGGCTTCCAGTGTGAAAAGTGCACGTCGTGGGATAGATGACGCAACGTAACGTACGGATATGCGCGCGCATGCGCGGTGTGTTACTGTCCGTGTTGCCTGCACCTTCTGTGTTTATCTGCCTCTACATCTTCCTTACTTCGCCAGGCGCCTCTGAGATCAACGTTTTATTGACGCAACACACACACATATTTATATCTGATGTAATGATTGCATTTTCCTAATAATTGTTTACAAACCGATATTTTTGTTGATATTGCACATTCTCTTTTGCTTTTGTTAATACCCATCAAATCTAAAAAAACCCAGCTCACCTCATATGCCAAAAACTGGCATCATTTTCGATCTATAAACCTATTCTTGGCTCATTGTTTCTTCGCAACAAGGAAATAATCTTTTGTGTTAATGAAATAGTTTAATACCCATTGATTACACTTAGGCTGGTAGATCTGGTGGTTTGTGTCTGATAATGCAAGTTGGAGCGCATCCTGCTGTCCCAGACTCCCAGTTGTAGACATCACTGAGGTAGTTGGTAATATAGCTAAGAAGTCTCGTCAAGAGCCAGTACAATTTCGTGGGCTTAGTTTTAAATAACGTTTGAGACCAGAAGAACTGACAGTCAAGTATAATGAGCTTATTAAAAGATATATATTAGTCTTCTCCGAAGACTGTAAAAGACGACTCACTAGAAAAAAATGGCAATATTTTAAAGGGTAGGATAGCGATGGCGTGTACCATGCTGCTTGCAGTCGACTTCTGATATCGTGTACAATGACTTGTGCTTTGCATCTCGCAGCTCTTCTTTAATTCAACGCTTCTCTCAGCGGGGCTTAATTCCTGTTCTGCCGCATCTAGTATACACATAGGCGATTCTTAAACTGGAAGATCGCGCTGCTAACAGCTGACAGCATAACAACAACATCTTACTACCCGACAAGGCGCCTTCATTCAAAGTCTATTTGGTTTTCGTAAACCTTATGTAGGTGGCATGACGGTGGGCAAGCTGAGCGTGTACTTGTACTTACAGCTTAAAAACATGTCATCTCGTATGACTGGAATGGTCTGACAGAGTCTCGTTTTGGTATCTGTTTACTTACATCCAGTCTGTGTGTGTGGGTGTGTGTGTGGGTGTGTGTGTGTACTTTCACAAAGCATTTAAAATAAAAAGTAGAATAATTTAAGCGTAGAATTTTTAAAAATTATTTTATCTTTGCAGGAATGTAAAAACGAAAGTATAATTTAATCTTCGTAAATATCGATAACATAAAAATTTTTTTTACCTGGGTAAAAAGATAGTAATTTACCAATAAAAGGAACTTTCTCAGAAAATCGTTACTTTTATATATTTTCTTCCTTGTATGAATGCTTTAGTAGTGCTATTTAGCCTGCGTCTACAACGAGAGTCTCGGTGCTGGTTTCATCCAATAAAACGCATTGGAAGTGACGTCACAAATGGGTATATTGAAATAAAAGTTTCTGGGAGACAGGGTTAGGGTCTACCCACAATTTTAGCGCCTTTCTGGTCTACCAATCCGAGAAGAGTTCCGCTATTTGAACAGCTGACCGTTACTATTCAGGTTAATGAGAGTAAGAGTCTTTGTCGTTACTGCTTTAACTGACTGCCGACCTCGTCTTCAGTTTCGAACCGTTCGTAATGACATTGCCCTCGTGACGAAATACGGTCACGTGTTTGTTATGAGACTGCGCCCCCTCCAGCCGCCCGCATAAACTAGCACTGTTTTGTCGGATTTTAGATGATATTTTCGAAAGTAAAGAAAAACACGCTCAAGTTAACACGCACTCTTTTATACGATGATTTTTTTTTAAGGGGGAGGGGAAAGACAAACTGGAAACGAGACAAATAAAAAAAGAAAATTAATTAAGTAGTTCATTAGCCTGGGAGTTATCGCGAACAATGCGTGCAGGGCACGTAACGTTTAATGAACAAACTGGAGTGGATAATATCCTAGTTAATGTTTGAGAAAATTCATCCAAGCTACACACGGATCTGCCAATAAGCACCATATGGATTTATTTAATTATTTAATATATTATTAATAGAAAGAAAACAAATATTACTGACGGTTGACCAAACGAGAAAATTGCAGGCCAAATATACAAGAATATATATTGTAAAACCATATATATATAATCATGCGAAAACCATTTGAGTTTCTGTCAACTGAGCAGGACAAAGCTGATTAAATCTTTCGAATGATTCAACAAACAGTGTTAATTGTTTCAGATTCAAATCGCTATCAATTAGATACCTTTTAAATTCTTTTTTTAGTCATTTTAAAAACTTACATATTATATGCTAGAGCCTTGAGTGCTCACATTTATGCAAAACAACACAAATATTCTTTTACTTAAGTTGATAGTTTTATTCTTCTCCTGTATAATGAGAGTAATAAGTGTTTTCAGCAGCCTGTTTTTCGAAGAATCCGATCAGGGATCAAAAGTAACAAAACTTGAAATCAAACAGTTACTTTACCAGAATTATTTGAAAACTACATTTTTTTTTTAAAATAAAGAAACTAAGTAAAAAATATACATATATATAATTTTTTTCTATTTAGATGGTATCTATGTGATTAGTAAGGTTTCTCCGTTCTCATTTTCAATTTCCTTTTTTCATAAGAAAGCCGTTTTAACTCTTTCATATCTAGTTGCTCGTTTGTGGTATTGAAGCAGCGCCAGAAACAAAAAGTTCGAATTAGCGAGAAAATAACGGTGCCAATCTTTCATTGTATCATATGACTACCGTTCCTGGAGCTCGTAGTGGTCAATAATTTGATGCATAACTTTACCAGAAGAAAAAATCTATGCGTAAATACGTCTATCTTGCGTGTAAAGATGCAATCCATAATAATGCATATCGCCCGGCATTTTAAAATAATTACTAGGTAAAAGATTTAGTATAGAATCAACACATCCGCTAAACACCGATCGGATAAAGGTTCTCCCCCCTTTGATCGGTTGCCATAGTGTTATAAACAAGCAAACAGGTAGGTAGGTCTTTGTTGAAATTTAAGTGAATCAAATCGTCCACCGTTTAACCAGAGGTGACTGGAACATATGCAGCATGAAGAGTCGCGAACGATAGTTTAGTTGGAGAGGCAACAAATCGAGACACGGAGTTATCATCGGGCAAAAACGAACCACGTTTACACGACCAGTGTCCTTATTAATTCAATAAATGCAAACAATAAATCTGAAAGTAATCTTGGCGAGACCGTTACCAGTCCAGGCTGGTTGAATTCTCGTTTAAATGACACGGCCGAAGAATCGCAACTTTTCGCGTCTTATTTGTGAGATGGGCAACGCGAGAAGCTACCAAAAATAAATTTACTCATTTATATGTTATCAAGGAACTTTCGAAGCAAAAAGGAGTCAAAGAATACAAAACGCTGATTTCAGTTTCTAAACAATATGCATTTTACCCAAGTGGAGTTGGTAATGACAAAGTGTTTTGTTACTGTCGCTCTCCTTTAAGCAGCAATATTCTGTTTGCAATTCAAAATTCCAAAATAAAATTAATTTTTTATTGATGGCATTATTTCAAAAAGAAATACACAAGACTAAACGTACACTCTGATGTAAGTTAAGCACTACCCGGAATTATATAAAGTTTCCTTGCAGAACTTCTGTATTATTTAAAATGCATTTCTAACCGAAAAGTAATCTAAGACGACAGTACAGATATTTTGGAAAGAGGCAGAAGATTAGGTGATGGCATCTACTTATTTTCCCTTATTATAAAAAACTTTGTAAAATGGCATGAAAAAATAAGTTGAAAAATCTCGTAAGGCGCCTGACATTAGACGCACCATCAGTATTTCATCTGCAAGATCGATCGTGATGATCAGTGTCACTATCGAGTGAAACCGTCCCTTGTACGGAAGACTTTCTCGCACCTCATCATGCTGTCCACAAGACTGTTGTATTCTCTGCCATTCCTTTTAAAGTCTTGGGCCCGTTTATCAATATTCGCAGTAACCTAGCAGCAGAGCGGATAACCAGTTGTCAAAACGAGAAACATCAACATGCTAGAAGCGTTCTCACGGTATCTGCGGGAAATTAGGGTTCCAGACGCAGAAATATCAAGTTTACAAGCTCTAAAATACACACACCCCACGACATGAGGGATTTTCCACACAAGCAACAATCTCTCCTGTATCGTAAGCTTGTCTTGTACGTAGCCAAACTCTCAAAGAGACACGCGTTCTTTCAACTGCATCGTGATCACGGTGTTTAGCGGCCAGCCGACCGATGACAGACTGGTCGGTGCCAAGTATTCTCCCTGTGATTGCCTGTAAAGCAGTTTCAGACACACGGCGCTCCGAAATTATACTGTTTTCCTCATACGTAAATCGAAAAATCATACTTTACTTTTCCAAAGCCAACATCAAGCCTGTGCGCAATCAGAATGCACCAAACGCGCGAACAACACAGTAAAAGGCAAAGCCTGATTTAATTTAAATGCATAAATACTTTATTTCTGCAATTTTTTGAACTTTGGATAATATGAAGAAAACTTATCGGGGCTCACTCACACTGAGGTGGATAATAAATATTCAAAGATAAGTTGAGATAGGAGTTCCTTTGCAGCAACGTTTTAATCAACCTATTTGAACCATACAGGGCCATTACTGTCGATGCCTGTTTGTCCATCAACCGTTAAAACTCTGAACTGCTCGACAGCATAGCGACGGTGACATTTTTAAAGCGCCAGCCGTAACCGTTTTCTCTCAATATGTGCCAGTGATAGCGAAAAAGTCCCCTCCTGAGATTAGCCGGAGAGATGACGGCCTGACTGCCTTGATGATAAACCGGCACGTCTGAGTTCAGGGTAGCTGAGAAACCACTTACCAGTTATTACGATATTAAAAACCGGTTAGTTGCGGAAATGACTCTCTCTCTCTCTCTGTACTGACGTCATTTCTCTCTCTGTACTGACGTCATTTCTCTCTGTATGACGTCATTTCTCTCTCTCTTCTCTCCCTGTACTGACGTCACCTCTCTCTGTACTGACGTCGTTTCTCTCTCTCTCTCTCTCGCTCTCTCCTCTCTCTCTCTCTCTCCTCTCTCTCTCTCTCCCTCTCTCTCCTCACTCTCTCTCTCTCTCTCTCTCTCTCTCTCTCTCTCTCTCTCTCTCTCTCGTGTACTGACTGCGATTTAAACAGCATACGCATCAGTGCATCTTCTAATAAGCAATTTTATCTAAGCCGAGCACATCCTTTAGTGAATGATTTAGGGCAAACAAACTACCAATGCTAATATAATATTTTCTTTTGTTTTTTTTAATACTCAGAATACAATAATCGTGACCCAGGAAGCTACCTTAGGCCGTATGAACCAGTCATTATTTCAGACTTTATCCATGACCTTAATGATAGCACGAATCACAAAACCTATGTTTGGGTCAACTTTCCCGGCCATCATCCCCACGGTGTGGTCTGAAGAGGGTTCATTCCCTATGACGTGATGCTGATTTGAAGGAAATTGCAATTGGTGGCTGCAAATTAGCATCCTTGTACACCAAGGCCGTCCTTGCCAGAAATACATCCTGGCGATGAAGGCAAGAAAACATCTCTTTAATTATGTACTCAAAATTTACTGAGATTCAAACAATTATCATCGAACGTGGAATACTGTATAAAATACTTGTACAATCACCTTTCGCTCCCTAATCCTAACCTCTCCCCTCCGTTGGAGCGGTGACCACAGTACGACCGAATTTTCCCCAGCGCCTTAGGGTTGGAGATGCACGTGAATATACTGCTCCCCCTGATCTTCACTTATATATCGGGCGACCATCGACACATTAAACAGAGCGCACTCCGAACTTTAACGACATTCTCTCTCTACAGTCCGTATCTAGCCCCATCCGATTTTCACCCTTTTTGAGGCCCTGAAAGATGTTCTTTCGCAAATGAAAATTTCCCAGTGATCACTGGGTCCAGCAGATGGTGTAACCGTGGCTTAGCAACCAAAATCTTCTGCCATGTTTGGTGTCAAATAACTTGTGTGAGTCAGCGGACTACATGTGTTGCAAATTAGAGGAAATACGCAGAGACGTAATGTAGTTCAATAAATGATACCCGATCACGTGTTTTAGTTATGAATTTCCTCTACTTTCTGAAAGAACCTCGTACATAAATAATTAAAACGGTTAATCTGGAAAGCACAATTATGCTAAAGTCATACATATAAAAAAAAAAGAATTTAAAAAAAACAATGAGAAGTAGACAGTGTGAAGTTATTTCGGACATTAACTGTTTGATCGTGTGTTTATTAAACATGACAGCCAGAGTGGAGGCGTGCTATGCAGAGCTGTGAAATTCTAAGCAAGTAAGAAATTGCATAAGTCAGGGATCTGGAGCCGTGCCGACTGTACTAAGCAAACAGACCTAAGACTGTCAACTTCATTTCATAATCGTCGATGACAGGAAAGAAAAAAACAACACAGCACGCAGAGTTGAAGAATAAATAGTACACTTCATTCAGACGTCTGCCCAGTTTGTGTTGTAAAGCTGTTCAGATTGGAGTATCTGCTACTTGATGCCGCCACATTTTCTCTTTACGTGAGAATGCGTAATGGGCTGGTGATTGCGTAGGCAAAAGTAAGAAGCAGACCGCTGGCAACTCCACCATGTCGTATAGTCGTGGGGACCGCATTCTAGCCCTATCTGAGAAGACCGTGTAACTGCTGCGCAGAACTTCACAGCTTCATCGGGCGAGCTGCTCGACTAAATAAGTCGTTACAGGTGTCCGTAAGGTTTGCATGGTGGCATGGACAGGTCATGCGGCTGAGAGAACCGCCTGGAAGACTGATGATCTCGCTTTTGTTATGTGACGAACTTTCTACTGTAATTCAACCTAGGCAGGTCGTAGAGATCTCGAAGAGGTTCCACCAAATACCTGTATGGTTCACTCAAATAGTATTCGCGCATGAATCCAAAATCTTCTCTATAAGAAACACAGACTCTGAACTTGCACATCAGTACTGCTCCAATTATTCCAGCACTAATCTCCAGGAATCGCTTCACTGATGTATTTTAATCCCTTTTTAAAGTAAACTAAATTATATTTGGTTTACAGTGACTCAGACAGTGATGTATTATGGCGTTCCTTCTATTTGCTTTTTAAAATCACGTCTTTGTCGCCTGAATTATTGATTTTCCACAGAATTAATCAGAACGATTAGACTCCAAATCTACACCATCTTCCCATTTCCTTCATTTTTATATCAGTGGAAAAGTCTTTCTCCTTTTATGTCGATGTAAGTAGCTTAACGTCCACACTGTGACAACACAAACAGCTAATCAGTCCACACGAGATGCGTTTAAAATCCGATTAACACTAATATTGGAATGTGCAAGAAGTATAATGTCAAAGCGGGAAGACGTTTTCAAGAGCCATAGTCAAAGTTCCATGGCTTATTTAATAAAAAGAGGCCATAGTTTTCGAGTAATGAACCAGCTTCATCAATCGGAAATCTTGCGCGAACTCCGTCTATGTTCGCGGCTCGTCCTATGCCAACACAAAATGACGGCGATCGAAAAACGTTCAAGTATCAATAATCTCGGTCAGGTTTTCTAATGGCACAAGAACTATGTAAAACCTACACCCCTTCTCCGGGTTATTACACTAATTTTGTAATATAAAGTAGCATTGTTTAGGCTTGTGACAGAAAAAAATTTAACTATCCACTTTTTCTAACTGACTAATTTACCTTTTCACAATTTATTTGAGATAAATCGATTTTATTTTGGTACAATATATGCAAGTATAAGCATTGAACTTTGTTTTCACGGCGTGTAATATTATTCAAAATATTTAATTACTTTTTTTTGATTTTACACCAGTTTTAAAAAACCTGGTCTTGATGATATTGCAGATAAAATCTCTTTTCAAGGTCTACCAGAATGGAATAGAATACCTAGAAATAGTGTCGATAATTATCACTCGCGTGGTACGGAAGCATACAAGATGTTGCTGCAAGCGCCTTGTGTATATTTTGTTCTTTTGACTTTTACTGCACATGGAAGCTAGGGAAGTTATGTTATAATGACATATTGTCGTCTTACCTATTTCTATTCAGGCGTTCATTTTAAAGGTTGGAATCTATTGTCAACGCCAGCAATGCAAAGAAACGCGAATGGCTGTATCCGCTCTGACATTACCAGACATGTTTCTGTTTTGGAATCGAAATGATCATTACAGCAGTGCCACCATTAAAAATAAAAGCAATAACTTTCAAAACATGGATTTTTACTCTATCACGTGTCACTTAATCTACATTTATGAATCATTTAAAAATTGGTTGGCCGGTTGTTTTGGTTTCGTACAGGCCACGCAGAAATTTCTTTTTTACTTCAGCTTTAATTAATAAGATAAAAGGGTAACTTTTACTCCGCTCATAGATAGCACTCTAAGTTACAGGTAAAGACGGAATCGAAGCTTCCCCTAACTGACTAATGTTGACATCAGTAATTGCAATCAAACAACGCCGGATATATATATATATCTAATGATGTCTTGACAGTGAAACTCCCTGAGTGTGCCTGAATATTTAAAAAAACCGACCGGCGAACGCCCTGGTTTTTAATAAATGAAAAAAGATAGCTACAGGGTTGTTGTCGCTTGTACCTGCTTGCAAGCATTTATATGTAAATCTAATTCCGATATGAAAATAAAAGAGAGACGACGTTATGTTCTATTTATTAAACAAGAAGTTAGACGAAAAACAGAAGAAACCGTTCCATTGCTGTCGCGCCAAACACGCTGCGATGTTTTTAGCGTGAGACTCGAAGACACGTTGATTAGTGCAGTAAAGGTAAATACCATGAACCTTCTCGTACTATTTTTTTTTTTTTTACAAATGAAAAATTGTTTGATTTTCTGCGTGGTGGAAAACACAGAATACTGTTTGATTTGAAGAGGACAAGCGAAAATCCAATACAAGGATGATTCTTAACGGGGTTAGGATGAAGCATGCAAGCAAACTTGTGGCTCACAGGGATAGTGGTAAAATGTATTAGCTATCTTTCACGAGGTGAATTCTCGATGCCAGATCGATCTTGCTGACATGCAGCCTCACCCGGATGGTGGCTTTAAGTATATTATGGAGTGGAGTATCCGGACCAGGTCACAAAATGTGCGCAGCTTGCTGGAAATGGTGGAGCTTTTTCGACGATTTTTTTTTTTTGTTTTTGTTGACGCGCAGAACATTCTGCAACTGACCGAGGGGGGGGAACCCTGCATGCAAGCAAACAACACCAAGAGCTGATCGGGGGTGGACTAGACGACGATCGACGAAACCCGTCATGAGGCGACTGAAAGGTTTTCCACACGAAGTGGCATTTCTCTGTCCAGCAGCAAACGTCGGTCTGGCAACCCTTTCCCTACCAAGGGGTGTTGCAAGCAGATCAGCGACCAAAGAGGATTTAAAAGACAGCTCTGCAAGATGCTGCAGCGGTCCTTGCGACAATCCTGCAGATGAGAACAAGAGCCGCGAGAGCGATGGAGCGCCCATGGACGCGGCGCACGAGGATTCAGTACGCGCGCAATGAGACCGGCCCTTCGTGAGCGACTTCGGACCCTCGAAGCTGGAAAGACGGTCGTCGGGTCCCGGTTCCGGGTCTCCGCCGAGGTATCTGAGGCGGCCCAAAAGCGCGATTTCGGAAGTCAGCCGGTGAACCTCGTAACCACGGATGCTACCTGAGTTCGATTTTCCACAACAAATAAAAGACGTATTCCTGTAATAGAGATATTTCGAGCTGTTGCCATTACTATTACTTTTATTTATTTTATTTTTTATTTCATAACATTTTATTAATCTTTAATCTGAAAATGCAATATTATTATTTTCATTTTTTGACCAGACAACGATCGCTGTTTAGCCATTCCCCGTACAGCGAGTGACATTGATCATATTTTTTTGCACCAACTATAATTAAATTCCAAAAGTACACCATCTCGTGGAATTCGGTCTTTAACCCTTACAAAACACACGGGGAAAACAACAACAACAACGCCCGCAATATAGCATAAAATGTCAGGCAGGTATATTTTTATTTTTGTGTAAAATAATAAAAATGTAATACGAAAGTTAATATGGAAGCAGAAATTAATCAAACAAGTATTGGACTTTTAGAGAGAGAAAAAAAATTAAAGACATTCTATCTGCCGTCGACAGCTGTTTCATGCATTTTTGGTTTTGTAAATGACATATTGTGACTTAATTTATTGTGGGAATGCACACTTACACTTCGAGGTTATCACGGCTTTGGGGAAATAAACGGACGCTACATATTTTACCTGCGCAATTCTACGTGCAACCGGGAAAGAGGTTGTAAATTATTTAACCATACCAAGCCGAAAATTGAGTTAATTAGTTTCCTGTTTTAAAATCGAGTAAGTCTATTAGGCAGAAAGAGAAAACCAATTATATTATTACTCTTCAGCAAAAGTTAAACAATCTCCAAAGTTTCCCTCGGTTGAATGTATGTTGTTATTTATTTTTTTTTGCTTTTTTAATGATATAAGCAAAGAGAATATTATGCCCAAGCCAAGTATATTTACATTATCAAGTAATCGATATCGTGCACCAATACATACAGGAATTTCAGATGCATCATCCTTTTGCAACGTGCTCTAAATCTGACTGCTGATGCATACGGTTGCCAAGGACACACCTTTTAAATGTAATAATTCAGCAATAAAAAATGTAAATGCCTACTTCAAATTACAAGTTTAACTATTTAGTTATTATTGCAATGCTCTTAAATCTGTATGCAAAAACCGAAGGCACTGAAGCACTGAAAAGAAATAGTAATTAAACAGTAAATGTCAATGTAATTGTTTTTTATAAGTTTCATGAAAAACTCACTACATAATAAGTTTTCTTATTGTTTAAATAATGTACTTACCTAAACTTTAAGGAACGATCGTAATTCTTTTCTAAAGAGTTTATTACGACATTGTGCAATCCTACAATTATTACAGTGAGACGTTTTCACGATATCAAGCGTGATCTTTAAATAAGCAACTCTGTGAAATAACCTGAAGCCTTCACATCTCACACTTACACCCTCCCATTATCGCTTCAAACTTTAATGCATATTTTAAAGTTTAAGCAGTTTCTGAGCAGTTTATATTTTTGTCTACTCACATATTTCTAGTGCTGATATCAAAGGTTGTTACCCAAAATATAAGGATTTTGAAACAGTCTCGAAAATCAGTTTACTGGAAAAGAAACGAACGCTTAATATACAGCACACACACACACACATAAGACAGAATCATTCGTATGACACGGTGGCAGTTTAAGAATGTTGCATAATTACATACTTTATACGCAATTCGTGACCTTATGTAGCGTATCGTTTAATTCAGTTGACCCTATCACTTTTGTTAAAGTCGCATGGAACTATAACTATAAATGGAGTCAGCCTCTCAAATGTCTGTGGCGAAGCAAAAGCCATTAAAAATTGAAATTGCGGACGCCTGTAGATTCTACAAGATCATCGTATACGTGAGATCTATTGTGGCAAGCAGGATAACCGTACGGAAGTTCTGTCACTCTCAAGCAATAAATCGTAAATTATGCATAATAGAAGAGCGATTTTTCTTTCTACTTTCTATTTAAACTGTTCTTCTTAACTGTCTGATGATTTCTACACCTTTGACCGTTTGTGATGTCTATACTGCAGCGCAGTCATCAGAGAAAGGAAAACATCAAATGCTCATATCTAGAAATTATAAACCATAGCATAAAACTGTGTTGAACCAAAAGAGCCTCGGATTACAAAGAAGTGAGAAGTTTTTACTGGGATGGCGCAAGAGCAACAAAAAAATACGTCGAGTTCTTTCTTTCTTTTTTTTGCATCTTTCATGAAACTCGTCGTTTATATGTTTGTCTGTGTGAAAAGGAGCAGAGACAAAAGATAAAGGAGGCAGCCGACCGTGGCATGCATCGAAACAAACAGATTCTATGCGCATTTTTCTTCATAATTTTATGGACAAGTCGTTCGCGCAGTGCTCTCATCGCTCCCACACTGGCGGAAAACTTCAAAGCGACACCGATCGGTAAAAATATCTACCGATTTTAAACATTCTGTTACTTTTACTTTACTTTCATCCTCTTAAAGGCCAAGCCTCACTGCACTGTTCTGATTGAGCAACGAATCCCATCACCGCGAACTTCTGTTATATCTTGAGGACAAAGCCACAAAAGGAATGCTTAAATTCTACCCAAATCTGTCCCCTTCAGGCAGAGAAACAATTTTCACGCTGTATTTTTTTCTTCTTTTTTTTAAAATAAACTCCCAAAACGCGAATGAAAGCTACATTTGAATGGTTACGGGAAAGTTTAGATTAAATAAGTTAGTATGAGATAGATACTTGCATCTTTCTTTTTATAAATCGAAATTTGGACACCGTTTTACGGATTATTAAAAGAACTGGCTTCGTTTTCCGTGATTTATTTCGATATTTACTTCCCGGTCCCGAATGGATGCTGCGCATTTAGCACTGATGTAGAAGTGGTGAGACCCTTCCAGTCAATTCTCTATTCCATCTCGATGATGAAATTTAATCAGCTATGTTATTAGTTGTTGTTTTTTCTTTTGTTAAAAACAGAGCGATATAGTGACTTTTTACAGATTTAAGTTTCACATTTTAAAGTATCATTTAAAAAAAAAACAGCGTAAAAATCTGATGTTTACGAAACTTACAAGACGGATATCCCATTTGTAAATTCTCATTTACACGCAGAATTTATTTCCGCCTCTAAATAACTTAACAGGTGCGTGCCTTTGTTGTGTGCTTTGATTTTTTTTTTCTTTTACATTTTCTCCTGCATCATCGATTGAAAAATCTTCCATCAGAGTATGAGTTATAACGTGCAGTTCTGACTACCGCAGACCAAACGCCTACACACACACACACACACACAGAGAGAGAGAGAGAGAGAGAGAGAGATGCGAGAGAGGGAGAGCGAGGAGAGGAGAGAGAGAGAGAGAGAGGCGAGAGAGAGAGGAGAGATAGAGGAGAGGAGGCGAGAGAGAGGAGAGCAGGAGAGAGAGAGGAGAGAGAGGAGAGAGAGAGGAGGAGAGGAGAGAGAGAGAGAGCGAGAGAGCGAGAGAGAGAGAGAGAGAGAGAGAGAGAGAGAGAGAGAGGAGAGAGAGAGAGAGAGAGGAGGAGAGAGAGAAGAACGTATTATTGTATCCGCTGTGACAGAATTTAATTAGATTCTTGCCAAAAATCAATAGGCCGCCAGTTAGGAATTTGAACACAGCCATTTGTCTCGTAGAATCATAATTAAGCATATACCTCATATACACAAAATCTTAAATGCTGGTCTATCTGAGACAGCAGGGAAACTTTAGATGGCAGCAAATTTTACGACGGCGCAATTAAATCACAGCATGCCGTGGTCGTTGTCATAGCTATCTTCATCTTATATATGCAATAAGGTAGTTAAATCATGCGTGCGAAAACGATTCTTCAGATATAATCAGGAAACGTCAATAAGCTTCTCTGATTATGGATATTCTGAGCATATCGACAAAATAAACTCGCTTAGTTCATTTGCATTACATCACGATAAAGGTTGTGAGTAGATAAATTAAAATTATCCCGCCAACTTTCGACTCGTTTAAGGCTCCCGCTTGAGAGAGAAGTGGTAGTTTATTAAGTTGATACCTGCCACGCCATCAATGCAGTCACGGATGCCACGGAACTTTCCTGACGTCAGAAAAGCGTTTTCGCGTGAAGTCTATCGGGGCATCTCACCTGACAAAAAACACAAACTGCTCTCTTCATCGATACTGGCATAAGGAATTTCTGCGTTCTTTGTTTTTCACCTACCTGCGGTATTCTATATACATTTTTTTCTCTCATCCCTTCTAGGCAGAGCATTTGCGTAAGACTGTAGCGGCTCACTTCTGCACACGTGTAACTTGTCGTAAATGTCATGACTCTAGCAGCAATGGAAGAGTTCGTTGGACGGATGCATTAAAGCCGAGAGAGAGAGAGAGAGAGAGAATGCAGCAGCAGTATCCCATCATCATATCATTATTATAAATTCAAGAGAGCAAATTCTGATGGAACCAGATACAAAAGCAGCTTTCTAATTTTTCTCGTTTTATTTATTGTACCTATCATGAGTGTGGCAGCAGTTCTCGCTACACAAAAAAAGATTTTGTAAATTCCCACATAAATGACGTAATCTAACCCTTTCTTTCCATGATGGCATCGTTTCGACCGACATCGCGTTTTTCTGTTGTTGTTGTTGTTGTTGTGCTTATATTGCCCCTTTAAATAACGTTCAGATATAAATTCTATAGTAAAATGCATTAATTAACTTGCGTAATAAGGAGAAAACATTGTATTAAATTAATTTCTATAAGATATTCTTTTACCGTATTTCATCATAAACCAGAGAACATTTCCTGGAATTCTGTATGGCTATTTTTAAACAAAATGTCTATTTAAATCGTCATTAAAATATGGATAAATTTCCAGCTTAAATCAGAGATCGGAGTAAAACAGCAGTCAAATATGAAAACAGACAGATTATATGACGTATACACAAAAGATACTCGTTGTTTTCTCCCTTTTCTGAAAAGTAACTTCTGAGGCAACTGTCATTGCAAATGCCCTTAATAAAGTCTTCGTGAAACGTGTAAGACATAACCATGACTTTTGAATTGTTAAATAAGTTTCATAAGAAGTCACTGATAGATGTTCGGTTTGTAAAATGTCAACTTGGACTCATGCCATGTTACACTAAATCCCATTAAGATATTTGTGAAAAAAAACTTACAGTAATGCGGGTTATTCATTCTACCATCGAAATGATTGCACAATAAATAACGAAAGATTGTTGCTGTGCTTTTCTTTTGCTTCTTTATCTGTTACTTTTCCTTAATTATTTCTACTTGCAGTCATTTTAATATTCTATAGTTAGCTAATTTTCTTTATTTGTTTTTTATATCGTCAGTAAAAAAGTAAAGCAAACAACATATATAAACAGGTAAGTAAATGGAAACTGTAGACTTTAATATGAGTTTATAATGGAGCGATTAAACTGCATCCACTTCTTTTTTTTCAAAAATCTTCGTTCTTAGTTGCAAAGGTTTAGGGACTAAATAGAAACGATGAATTAAATATGGAGGGGGGGGGAGCGAGGGGATGAGGTTAAACTCCGAAGGGGGAGGAGGAAACAAAGAGAGGGAAGAAAAAGGCCGGTGGGAATCTCTCGCGAGAGACGAGAAGCGCGAGCTCTGAGAGGAACAGAGAGCGCGCGAGAGAGCGCGAGCGCGAGAGAGATGGACGGAAGGTAGATCTCGAGAGAGCGAGCGAGAGAGAGAGAGAGAGGAGAGACGAGAGAGAGAGAGAAAGAGAGAGTAGAATCTCGAGAGAGAGAAAAAGAGAGCTCCATCTCTCTCCCTCAGAGAGAGAGAACTCGCTAGCGAGGACAGCGATATCGAGAGAGCGCAGCTCTCTATCTCTCTATCAAGATCTCCATCTCTCGAAAGCTCTCTCCAGATCTCTCGCCTCGAGCTGCTCTCGCGATAGCTAGCTATCTCGCGCTCGCTCTCTCTCATCAGATCCAAATCTCTCTATCTCCTCTCTCTCTCTAGCTCTCTCTCTCTCCATCTCTCTCTCTCTCTCTCTCTCTCTCTCTCTCTCTCTCCTATCTCTCTCTCTCTCTCTCTCCATCTCTCTCTCTCCATCTCTCTCTCTCTCCATCTCTCTCCATCTCTCTCCATCTCTCTCTCCATCTCTCTCTCTCGCTCCATCTCTCTCTCTCTCTCTCTCTCTCCCTGGCACGGTTTCAAACTAACTCCTTTTTCTCTGCTGACCGCGTCAGTTTCTCCCATATCTAAAAATAACGGGTAGCAGAAGGAGCTTCTTTGTGGTAGTTACGAGGGCCTGCTGCAACGATTACCCCCACCCACCCGGAATATAAACAGGCCGACGTAATTGGTTACGTTCGAAGACACCACCTTTCATCCTTCGACTATTATTCAGATTACAGAGACAGTGTTTATATTAAGCCCATTTAATTCTTTTCCATAGGCCGATGCCTACGAAGAAAGCAACTTTGATAAGAGCGAGTAAAGCTGCTATGGGCCAGATGTTTCCAGAAGTATTCGCTATTTTTTAAGAAGTGAGGAGAAACCGGAGTATCCGGAAGAACTCCAAGCGTTCGGCTAGCTTAAGAAAGGCGAGAAGAAATCACGATAGGAGGATACGCTAAACCGAGTCGGTTTCAAATGAGATTCGAACATGGGGCCTCAGCCTAGAGGTCTAGTGGGGTACCCGTCTTTTGAAACAGAGTTCCACTTTAAAAAAAACAACGTGTCCGTCCATTTTTTATTTAATAATGAATAATTACCTCCGACATTTACTGGGTTACAATATCCGTCAAGCCAAACCTTCCATATGATAACATTTTCTACTTTTATTTTTGATATACCATTTAGAAATAATCTTATTGCAATAATTTTGAAGGAAAACAAAAACTTTGCTATTTCAATCCGCTTTTTTGGTATTGGAACCCTATCAAGAAACAACAAAATTCGGTTTACAAAGAAGCATTTATTCAGCCAGTACTGGTACAAGTATGTTGGTGACCCTTAGAAATTAGGTCTATGTAGAGCACACAAGTGTGATCAAAATTATTACATCACCCGAAATAGATTTTATTTGTTGTTTGTTGCGCATTGCAATATATAAATATATATTTTTGTGTTTAATTTATCGTTAATGTATTTATTTCGGTACATTTATGCTACTTACTTGTCCAGCTCAGTAAAGATGTAAACGTCTACGAATATTAAATCAGTGCTTCGCATTCCCTAACGCAGAAAAAACAATTTGATGCAATATATTTTTGTCACGACTGTAACATCCTTTAAAAATTCAAAACCGAGGCCAACCTTGAGTAATGTGAGAGATAGGTTTTAGAAACGTAATTACAAAGTTTTATCAAATTAAGTGGTCGAACAAAGAAACAGTAATAGGCTGAAACTAATGCTTCTAAAACATTCCCTTAATAAGAAAAAATAGAATATCGTATAATTAGTTTAATTTCAACTATATACCCGTGTCGTTCATATATATCGTAGTAATACTGCCCTGTAGCAAGTTATTTTGATATCCGGCTTGGATTTTTAGCGTTCCGTTTAATGTGAGGTAATTTTGTTGCTGTTAACCGAAGGATTTAAGTGATTTCGGTCAGTCCATTTTTGGATGAAATCGATACTCGTGGCTGAAGAATCAGAAACCAAGAACACCAGATGAGGTACCAGTCAGAACCGTACAAATATATTACTGCGATGCTTTGTTCTATAGTTCGCACTCTGCAACCAGCATATTTGCTCCTCAGGTATGAAAGGCATTTTTCTTTAACAGAAACTGACGTTCCACTGCGCGTGAGACAAAGTTAGGGAAAAAACTTCACCACGTAGGAATTTGTTTTTCAAGCTGGTGGCTCAATTTATCTCGTCTCCGAACCCCAGCGGGGAGGCTCTTTGTCTGAGCGTGCACAGTAAATTAATGAAACACTCGTTAAAGATATAGCCACATGGTGCCACCAAGGCCTATTTGTAGCCGTATCACGACCACGAGAAAATTAAAATCAACTAGTATCGGATTCCCTCCTCCCTTTTTTATTTTTTTTCTTTCTTGGAACCGTTATGATGATGGATAATCTTATAATTAAACACAACTGGTGCCCGCATAGACGCCCATCTGCTTTTATGATTGTAAACTGACTAAAGAAACAGCTTAGTAACCAGATCTTATCAATTTTTAAAGAGAAATTAATAAAGATTAAAGAATTTTAAAATAAAACAGTGGCATTTAATGCAGTTTAAATTAACTGACGATTTACTTTCCTGAGAAGATATCAATAAAAACGTCTACCAGACCGGATTAACATTTTAAACTAGTTTACCCAATATATTTATTTATAAATTTGATATAAAAAAAAAACATTTTTTTTTCACTAATAACAAAATATCGTTACATTATATAAGCCTTAAAAGTAAACAATTCATTAGTATTCAGAAGCAGGCGCTCTCATTTTGGGATTAATTCAACGATTTTCTTCAAAAAATGATTCATTGCCAGTCTCAACCGACATATTGGATTACTTTGCTGCGCAGTTAACCTCGATATCGATTTGACACGACAGACATCTACGTTGAGCATATTATATACCGAATTGTACATGCGTGCAACACGTGGCAACGAGCATACTTTTACAATCGACAACAATTCGAGCAGTCAGTCACGATTTTATGTGTGTGTGTGTGTGTGTGTTCCCTATTTACCAACTGTGCGCCGAATCTTAACTAACACTCCGCGGAGGTAAAATAGGGGCTACGTTGAACTCAAGTTTACCCACCTATTTCTTAATTTTTTTTTCTTATAAAATAACTACGTTAATTTCTTTTCAATTTTTGCAATCTGATTTCTAGCTCTAAAAGGAAAACCTACGTAACTCCATAAGTCAAGGGTAGGCACATGTTACGGTGGGGACAGATCACTAACCCTTTTCTGGTGTACCAGGATTTTTTTTTTAAAATAGAATATATCCTCACCAGAGAACATCCCCTTGAACGCTCTTTATTACTGAGTTTCACATAAGTTAACCAGTAACAAAGCAATATTATAAACAGATAACAGCATCTATTGAACGATCAGGTTAGTAGTAAAGAAATAAATTATAAAATATTAACAAGTAAAACAAAGATAAACCTACTTTTGTGTTGGAGAGGTCGTCGATTAATGACAGTAAATGAACAGGTAAGAAACGAGGGAACAACTATGCAATGCAAATGGATACTCACTTTCAGGGGCTCGGGTCTCAATAGGATTTTTTTGCTATGGTTTCCCTCTAAAGTTACGTCATAATCTACGCATCTAGACAAGTGAACAGGAACCGACCCAGCATTCCCCGAAAAGTTATCATTACCCGATCCGTAATTTATGATATAAAGACAGTAAACGTAAAATAAATACCATGTAAAGATGACCTTTTTGCTCTTTATGTCAATCATTAAAGACTGGAAATATGAATAAATTTATGTTCAGAACTGAGACCTTTAATGTTAGCGTTTGTCTAGTAGCTCTAAAATCACGTTTTTACCGCTGGGAAATAATCTAAAGAGAGTAAATTTCTTTAAAATATTAAATCACGAAAATGAATGGTAGTTCGCAGACCATGGCAGTACTTAATCACGTTTGTATGTGGACACAGTGGATATGAAATTGAACGATGATAGTAAATATGTTTAAAAGCGCTCGGAAGAGCCGAGGGACGGACCATCATTCGCAAAATGAAACTGACGTTGGCTTTCATTTGTAGGTCAATATAACTATTAGAATTAAGGGAAGAAAGTCTCATCGAAGAGTAACAGCGACCATGGCCGTTCGCATGAAACATTACTGGCAAGATCAGTGCACTTAGCTGAAGTAACATATACAGTAGTGGAATCTGACCAGAAGCAGCTCCACATAGGCATGTCTCTAGATGATCATTCCCTACAAAAATATCTGCTCTCTTGAAACACCGCAGGATAAACAAAACACAGACGCAACAGCCGGAAATTCTGATTAGGAATAAATTTAACTGATTCGGAAATGAATTTTTAAAGAAACTTTGCAGCTGCCTCATTCTTTGTGCAATGAGAGGTTCCATAAATTAAAAAAAATTGACAATACATCTAGAGTGTATATAATTTTTTTTTCTTTTACAATTATTCATAAAGCACCTACGCTTTCTGAATTTTACTAGCAGGTTTTACTGCAGGCAATCTCAAAATCTGGCGGAAGCCGTATCGGATATGAAGCAGACTGAACAGAAGAGAAATGCAGGGTTAAGTCCACACCCCTTATTAGCTCGGGCTCACTGAAATACACATTGCAAAATATTAAAGATTACATTATATTTTTAATTGAGCATGCCCGTAATAACAGGGGTCTAAAAGGCGAGTCAACCACTTTCCCCCAAAATTGTTTTAAAATGACTTCGACCTTGTTGGAAATGCAAATTCGGTACCATATAATTGGTCTCATTTTTTTGCTCGATCATTTAGCGCTCAAAATGTACAAGTCCGTATATTCTGTCCTGATACTCGGTGGTTTTCAATAGAATTTTAGTGGAGAGACTGAAAATCTTCTTTTGGCTGTTTTTTCCGTAATGATTCAAATTCCGCGTTAATATATGAGACACCTAAATAACTATGTTGAGTGGTATATTATTGTACCTTTTACTCCGATTTACTATTTTGTAGAAGATATATCGAGCTGACCACTAAATGCTTTTAATTTGGCACGTTCCCCAATTAAATAGCAAATCAGATGCCATCCGATGGGGGAAAAGCTTCAAGTTTTTCGGTGATTGGAACTTCTCCCTTATTCGGGTTTTCTGGTAGCACGTACCTTTGTACAATATCGATTAACATCAACTCAGTCAAGAGGGACAGTTGGGGCAGATGCCTTTCGCAGTATATGCTCTAATATAGAAAATTTTGAAAATCTAATTAGTGTTTGAGATTAATCCTTTTACATTTTGGATGTGATAATCCCACTCAAATGTAAACTATCTTTACAACTTCCACCAAAATTGGCCTGTCAATTGTTGCTACTATGTGTGCGTCTAAATAATAAATTATCTTAGCTTTCATTTATAGTTTTAAAAAATCATCTTTAGGTGTATCGGATTAACTTGAAGAAACTTAATGTTTCACAACGATTTTGTTATTTAAAAAAAAAAGCAAACGATCGTCCTAAAATTAATTATTTTTATAAAATTAATCGAAACTGATCCAAAATGCATACATCATTAGCAGGCGTTTGGCAGCCAATCTTCGAACTGCTGTTCACGCGTGTTTACTTTTCCCTCAAAAATAAGCTGACTTTCCTCTAACACACCTTTCGTGAAACCCAATTAAATTATATTACAATGTCTTTACTTCAGAGTTTCAGACGTAAATATTCACTGCTAAGTGTTTACGAGGATATTTACAAATCCAGGTGTAATATACAAAAGAAAGCCTGATTAAAGTGTGAGGCTGACTTCACACACGATAGCAAAAAAAAAAGGGTAAACATCATGTTTTATATTCACTGTCTAACCGGATGCTGTGTTTTCTGCTATTAGTATAAGAGAAACAACCCTACCCCAGTCGTTTCCAACTGCCAGCTGTTTGAAAGATAAAATGTACTGAATACGTTTCTACATAAGTAAATAAAATGTTGACTGCAATTTCAAGGATTCGGAAACGAAAATTAACCATCGTATTTATCATTTTAGTAAAATAACACAAAAGCAACAAATACTTTGATGAAACTACTAACAGACTCAACAAGTATATTTAAATCTTGAGCGCTATTTGTTTGAGTTTTTAATATTTTTATTTTAAAAAAGAAATTTGAAAAAGAAATGTTCAGTTTTTTTTTTTTTATTTTTGTAAAACTTATTTCAGAATATCTGGAACCTCAGAGGCCTAGAGTAGAAAAATATATGTATATATAACAAAGATATCCTTTAAATAGGTATAAGAACAATTTAAGCCAAAAATTCGAAACTATTTTTAAACTCCATAAATCAAAAAGATAGAAATTCATAAAATGTCTTAAAATCAAAAGTATTAATAAAGAAAGGATATCGCGCTTAGATAGATTGAAGTAATTAAAATATTTGTGTTCGCTGTTTCTAAACAATGACACCGGGTGATTAAGCCAATTAGGCTTATGACAAAAAAGATGAAAATTTTTTTTAAAGATTTCCTGACGTTAAGCTGAAAATTTTTTAAATATAAAAATAAAATAAATGTGAAAGTTATGAACCCCTCTGTTGATAGTTGTGTTTTAGGGTTAGAGATTATGGCATCAAAACGTAAATTTAAAGACTTCTTAACGGTGCAGCTAAAACACGATTTTTTTTTTTACCGGAAAATAAAATTATCGTAATTTTATATTGAGTTTATTTAATATTCAAAAATAAATTTAAAAAAAACTGAAACTAATGTAAAAGACGTGAATGCGTACTCTACTGAAAGTGTATACGCGCCTTCTGGTAACTTTAATTAAAAAAAAGTAATTAACGAATTAGCTTATAAAGCGTGATATGCAACTCAACAAAATGGATGCATATTTAAAAAATACAGCTATCAAACTTTTTGAAAATTAGATAAATATAATCCGCCTAAAGCAGAGGTCTCCAAAGTATTGTCCGCGGGGGAGCCTTTATATCTGGGCCGCCGATAACAAGTGCATTGACATAATATGTTACCCATAGCAGGAAAAGGATGTAAATATCCTCCAAAATTACCTAACCTATATTTCCTATTTTGTGTTTAATCGACATTCCACGTTTTACTTAAACCTTTTCTTCTGCGCTTTTCCATGTGGCAATTAATAATGGAACAAGCCGTTGAGGTAGCTCGTATTACCTTAAGCCTCTTACTCACTACCTTAATGCTGAATCTCACTTGAGGTTATACCGCGCTATTTATTTCGGTTATTCGTATTATTTTTAGCGATCACTGTTATTCTTTAAAGGTACAGTGGCAACTTATAAGGTGACTGTCGGAAAAAGAAAAAAAAGAAAAGAAAAGAAGATTTTGAAGATAAGGTGTACGGCAGTGGACGAAAAAATTACCTGTTCGTTCCGCGTAGTGCGCTCATTGTTTGAAAGAACTCAGCCACTGTGACGACACGTGAAAGCGAGTTTGACGGGTTCGAACGTAAATTACTTGCTGAAAAGATGGAACCCTGAAGAAAAAAGCTCTGTCAGGAAATATGTTCAGGAACCGTGTTATCAGGTCGTTACAAAAGTTTTGTCGGTTTTTATATTATCTCAATTAGAGGTTCGTTTTTAGCATGCCTGTGAAGGTATATGTAGATGAATTATATATCGTTTTGTAGCGTGCGCTTTTGCATACATTATGCAAAACCTACCTTTTTAAAAATCACAAAATGGATATTTGTTTCGGGGTTCTGTGTGAAGCCTGAATAGAAAGGTTTTTCGTGCCATTTTGCTTCACGAGTTCAAACCAGGCCACAGAGCGAGCGAGGCAACTCGTAATATTAAGCGAGCATGGGGCGAGGACACGGCAAATGAGCGCACAGTACAACGATGGTTTACAAAGTTTCGATCAGGGAGATGAGCCTCGAAGATAAGGAAAATAGCGGACCTCCTGTGATGACGACCGTCTGAAAGCCTCAGTTGAAATCATTCCAAGAAAAACAATGCGAAAATTGCTGGAGAGCTTGACGTAAGCACTGCAACTGTTTCCAGGCATCTTGACGCAATCGGCAAGGTGAAAAAACTTGATAAGTGAGCGCCTCATGAGTTGAATAAACAACAACAAAATCGTGCATTGGAGATCTGCTCTTCGCTTGTCTTAAAAAACAAAAGTCATCACAGCTGGAAGGTACTGTGGTGAATTAAACGGTATTCATCAGAAAGTCTCCCAACGACAGCCGGAATTGGTGAATCGAAGAGGCCCAATCCTGCTCCACGATAATGCTCGTCTTCATGTTGCAAAAGTGACTCTTCAGAAACTGAACACTTTGGCGTATGAAGTTCTCCCTCACCCAGCCTATTCACCAGACCTTTCTTCCACAGACTAACACCTTTCCAAAAACCTCATCAGCTTCCTCCGCATGAAATCCATCTCCAACCAGGCGTCAATTGAAACTGCCTTCCAACAGTTTATCGACTCCAGAAATCCAGATATTTTTCAAAATGGTATACGTGCTCTTGTAGCTAGTTGGCAGAAATGTGTCCTTGTTGCGGTGAAAAACTGACAAAACACTTGTAACAGCCTAATACAAAAAAGGTTCCAGTTGTTAAAGCTGTATGGTAGATTAACTGATCGATAAACAAGATAGGGCATTTACAGATAGGAATTTTGGTAGGAAGTGGTTAATGGAAGATAAATGTGAAATGTATGCTGACAAAAAGAGTGTTTGGGAATGTAAGTCTATATTCAAATGAAATCACTTAACGACATGGGACATGATCTCTGCCCTAAATTTAAAGGAAAAAATCAAAGACATTCGAAAAGTTTTCTCTAGTGCTGGATGAAAGTAGTGGCATCTTGGACATCGCTCAACTTCTTACTTTTATTAGAAGAATTTCCACTTTTTTTTCATTTAACAAAGGAATCGGCGGAATTAAAAAGTATTTAAAAATACTACTGGTGAAAACATAGTTAAATGTTTGGGAGAAGATAAAAGATCTCGTCCTAAACTGGAACCATTTGAAAAGTATCACCACTGGCGGTGCCTAAAATATGGTTGGTAAAAACAGAATCATCAACACTTAGAGAAACTCAATTGCGAAATTTCAATACAGTTTCATTCACTAAGCAGTCGTTGGGTAAAGTGTTAACTTGTGTCAGTTTCATTCGCATGCGCGTGGTAGCGCAGATTTTATTTTGATCTTTCGTTTGTATCTTCAAAAGGGGTAAAAGTTGCTTGGAGATTTTACTTCTAAAAATACATAACAAACTGAAAATAATAGACACGTTCTTAATGGTGCTTGTAAACGTTGAGAAATGAAAAGAAAATTTCGTGGTAAATGTTTAATATCTAGACATAATTCATTCTTGTAAATACTCCCAAAGTGTTACATTTTTTAGTTATTAAATGGAAGGACCTCTAACAGACTTTGGTATAGAACTCAGAATCGCCGAAGCTACCAATAGAATCGTAAGATTGGTTTCTATTAAGAAAGGTAATTCTTTAGTATTTTATATTTTAAGTACATCAAAAATTCTTATCGCAGAATTATAAATTATAGAAATCGTGTTAATTCTTACGATTAAGTTTTTTAAAAAATGTAGATAATTTATTACAACAGATAAGAATATTTTGATAAGAATGGGGTTTTGGCGGTAACTATGTTATTAATTTAAATGAGTTTAAAGCTTTTTGACGAAAATAATAATCAAATTTTAAATATTGAAGTTAGAGTTGATGTTTATTCTGATACATTAAATCCAATTTATTACGCGGTATAAATTAATAGATAGAAATGAGTGCACATTGGTTCATTCAATAACAAGTTTCAATACAAAAACTTAAAGTAACATTTCCTTCATTCAGAAACTAGGCAATTCAAATTTATATTGAAAAAACATACATAATACTCATAAGTTATATAGGGTTCTTTTTTAATGCACTGCATAGAAACGATGGGACTTCCAGGCACCGTGTTTAGAATTCGTTTTGGCTCATCTAATTTGCTGAAGAAATTATAGGCCCAGAAAATTAGTAGTTTTTTAAGATATAATTATACTTCTAAGCCATAAGACAGCTACTCAAAGTGCGTTATCAGAAACGATTCCCCTTTATCACAAAACAGCAACAACGCTTCGGCCACACAAGCAGGTAAACAGCTACAGATAATCGGCTATTTTTCAGAAATAAAGTTTAGCCATATTGATGAGGATAATTATTCGGCCTTCTCTTTCTTTTGCTTATCTGCTTCTAATCCTGAAACGATTATCGCAGAGACCAAGCCTTTAGATAACGAACCGTCTCTTAATTCAATTTAATATAGTTCTCTCTCTCTCTCCATCTCTCTCTCTCCTCCTCTCTCTTCGCTCTCTCTCTCTCTCTCTCTCTCTCTCTCTCTCTCTCTCTCTCTCCTCTCTCCCTCTCTCCTCTCTCTCTCTCTCTCTCTCTCTCTCTCTGATGATGATGATGTTCAGCTTGTCTTCTTTTACGTACTTCGGACTAACAAACTGTACAATTTTCTAATTTGCGTTTTTCGTCGATTCGTTCTGATAATTATCGAAAGGGAGATCAATAACTATAATAAACCATAACCTGCCTATTATCAAAGGTCGCTAGATCCCTAAATTTGTACTTTTTCGGATTTCACTTGAAAAAAGAAGAAAAAAAGGAGAATCCTCTTTCACAGCACAGTAAATTCGGCAGCTTTAATTTCTCTTTATTTCCTCCCGCCCCCCCCACTTGTTTGATTTATCTCTGGGGTGATTTGTGAAAATGAGTCAACAACATCAACTCTGCTTTAAGTGCTATCTGCCTGTGCAAGTTGAAAGGATGTAAATGAATACGGTTAAATGTTTCCTTTAATTCCAGACACTGATAACATCAGGATTTCGAGCTAACAATAAGTTACCATCCCTTGTCGGGTTGGTAAGACCGCTCTCTCAACGCAACAGATGGCTTGGGAATATTTAGGTTCTGCTGTCTGGAGCTTCACTACAACACCAAGAGACAGAGTTTCACTTTGCAGTCATACTCTGCTTTACCAGAAATTGTTGCTGGGTGTCTACGTCCTCTCCTTAACTGTATCACTGCTGCTTTAGCGCGTGGAACTGCAGGGAAAGGGATTTAAAATTTTTTTTTAAAAAAGAGAGAATAGGAAAATTACCGAAAGAAAACGATAATAATAATAGATAAATTTCGGACAACAAATAACTTGTATAGCCAAAAAAGAGAAGCACTGTCGATGGAAATTAAGCAAAGGTTCTAAAGTGAAAAGCATCGTTATTGTCCACCATAAAGAATTTATAAAATTATTTCTAAAACAACAAATAATTTTCGATGCATTAATAATAATAATAATAATGTGACTACCGGTATCAGCTGTTAAATATTCATAACACACATCTAGCAATAATTGTGTAATCGTCAATAAAATAATTCATGAATTACAAAGAAGAATATTTGATGCAAAAATAACCTATTTCAAAGGTATGCATTTTTAAATGTCATAATATAACATGCAACATTATACACCAATCAGATGATTTATGCAATGTAATAATACTCCATTGGCTAGTTCACAGTGATGACCGGCCACATGCAACACTATATCATCTTCAGTGTTCATCACATGCAACCACCAGCGAGTTCGCTTTGCGTAGAAAGCAGACTTGACAGAGTTTTATCCCTTTTATCATAATAATATTATCTAAATATATTATTAAAAATCTAGACATTATTAAACGTGGTTATATGACTCGTATATATATATATACAAAAATGTATATATTTCCAAATTTCCTGTCTGACTTCGTTATCACAGCTATAAGGAAATAAAGACTTTATAGACAGAATTAATCTCATACTAACCAACGTGCATGCATAAATACTACCAAATATTTTCAACTAATTGCGGATCTGTTTGTGCTATACGTTGATATCTAAAAGGGGGGACGACCCTGGTAAAATATTTATGGTGCTGTAGTCACTCAATAGGAAGCGTTGCCAGTCCTGCTCCAGAAAAGGCCCGGAAGTTCCAATTTCGGTAGGGAAAGCCGCAATAAAGCTCTTAGAAATTAATTTTAATGTGGGAGGAAACCCACGGGGGCTGCCAAGTGAAGGAGAGCGACAGGAAATCAACCTAGAAAAGTATGCAAAACCGAGCCGGTGCAGTCGAACCGTCAACCATGGCAGTCCCCTAAACTAACCACCAGACCACCGCGCTGCTTCCCAAATGCTGATACTTATAGATTCTCAGTTTTATGTTGCAAACGTCTACTAAGAAAATTCGTCTCTGGTTGGTGCATAGAGATGGCTGATCTGAACGTTACATGTCTGTAGATCGAATAGTCATTAACAGCCCTTCCAGTTGAGAAAACTGAGCATATAAAAAATTTTAAATAAAAAAAAAATGTAGGTTTAATAAAATTTAGATTTTGTGTTTCCAGCAAACGAGGAGGAAGATACTAAATTATGTTGATTGCGATTAGTAAAGAACACTTACAGAGATATATGTGTCTAAAATATTTATAAAAATGTATGCACATGCAAATTTCCTTAATTTGTTGAATAAATACCGTGTTAAAAAAAAAAACATTTTTTAATCTCCAAGAATTTAATATTGCTAAATTAATTCCAATTTTACTTGAAAAAGACCATGATATTAATTAAATTTTAAAATGTATTTAGCATGGCTGTTTGTGCGAGATGGCATTATTTTCCTGGTTATTTTAGGATGTAGAAGGAATCTTCTTATTCTTTGTTTGGTCCTTTTTTATTCTTGAAAAAATGTATCCCGAATGTTAAGATCTTAATTAAATAGGCACTGTGCAGCTGACAGTTTAATTAACGGCAAAGCGGTATTCGACACTGTTTGTTCGAGGTCTCTAAAATATTGATAATGTCTAAGAATTCTTGGACTGCATTACAAATGTATGGAGAGGGGGGCGGAAGGGTTGTGCAAACAAATTAAAAGCTGCAAGCTGCAAAGAAAACTATTTTAAAAATATGGAAGCCAACAAAGGAAAGGCCAACACGCTATCAACACGAATAATTTAATAGGAAACGCAGAGATCCAATACAAGAGAGCTATTTAGCTCGGTTTCGTTCAGTTATTGCATTTGAGCCCATCATAACTTATGCAAAAGCTTTTAAGAAAACAAAAATAATCTTTATCGTTTATAATATTTAACTTTATTATTGACTACCCTGAGGGATTTCTTAAAATTTACTTATTAGGTTGTTACAAAAGTTTTGTCGGTTTTTTTTTACTGCAACACGAGACTTCATTTCGTTGCCGAACTGTAGTTTATTAATCAAAGTCAGCTCCACTACAATCAATACACTTCTGCCAACGAGTAACAAGCGCATTTTATACCATTTTGAAAAAAAGCTGGATTTCTGGAGTCGATAAATTGTTGGAAGACAGTTTCAATTGCTGCTTGGTTGGAGAAGGATTTCATATAGATAAAGCTGTCGAGGTGTTTGAAAGGTGGAAGAAAGGTCTGGTGAATAGGCCAGGTGAGGGAGAACTTCGTACCCCAACGTGTTCAGTTTCTGAAGAGTCACTTTTGCAACATGAGGACGAGCATCGTCGTGGAGCAGGATTGGGCCTCTTCGATTCACCAATGTTGGCTGTCGTTTGGAGAGTTTCTGATGAACAATGTCTAATTCACGACAATACCTTCCAGCTGTGATGGTTTCGCCAGGTTGCAAGAAGTTATAGTGGATGACACCAGTCGCAGGCCACCAGACAGTGACCGTGACCTTCTTTGGGCGGAGGCTGTGTTTTGGAATGTGGTTAGGCGCCTTGTCTCTGTCGAGCCAATCTGCTGATCGTTTGCGATTGTCGTGAGGGATCCATTTTCATCACAAGTAATGATTCTGTCAAGAAATGGGTCGTGTTGTTTTTTTATGCCAAGCGAAGAGCAGATCTCCAATCGACGATTTTGTTTGTTGTTATTTTTCAACCCGTGAGGTATCCACTTCTCCAGCTTTTTTTTTTACCTCGCCGATTGCGTCAAGATGCAGGGAAACAGTTGCAGCGCTTATCTCAAGCTCTCCGGCAATTTCTCGCACTGTTTTTCTTGGATCGGCTTGAACTGAGGCCTTCAACGGTCGTCACCACAGCTGGAAGGACGTCCCCTACGTTCCTTATCTTCGAGGCTCACATCTCCTGATCGGAACTTTACAAACCATCGTAGTACTGTCCGCTCATTTGCTGTGTCCTCGCCCCCTGCTCGCTTAACGTTACGAGCCGCCTCGCTCGCTCTGTGGCCCGGTTTGAACTCGTGAAGAAAAATGGCACGACAAACCTTTATATCCGTGCTTCACTCAGAACCCTGAAACAAATATCCATTTTATGATTTCTTGCATAATGTATATCAAAGCAAACGCTACAAAACGATATATAATTTACCTACATACACCTTCACAAGCATGAAAAAATGAACCCTAAATTAACATAATATAAAAACCGACAAAACATTTGTAACGACCTAATACATTTCGAAGTTGTTTATCTTCAACATCAATGCTTGATAAAATTAAAAGGAATTAAAGTATGTAAGGACAACTTCGTTACATTCTTCAAATAATTAAACTGGAAATCATTCATATAACGACTCATATTTTGCCACTTGTCTTTGCTAACGTGACAATGAATTAATTATATTCATTTATTTACTAATATTCTTTGCATATAGATATTAAATGTTATAACATTAATGGAAATAAACTATGGCTATGACTGATTGACCATAGCGCTAGTAGTAACATTATAAACTTTGTACTAATAGAAAAATAGGGTGAAATGTGTTAATGATAAGTTACTATTAAAATGTCTAACAAATAAATGGTCTTACACATTGTTATTAGAGTTTCGAGTGAAAGATTAGGAGAAAAAAAATCATTGGAAGCATCGAGAAAAGGCTAAATTCTCTTTTAAAGATAGATTACTTATTTCTTCATATTAAATAAGCTGGGAAAAAACTTTGTTTGCTTTCGAAGGAAGGAATTTTAGCAAATAAAAAATCGGTTTAATCATATTTTTAATAAGTTAATATTTTTGGAAAAAACACAAAAACTTTCTGGCGATGCTGACGTTTTTAGTGAAAATTGTTTATCCGAGGGTTATCCTTGTACCTTTACTTACTGGCCCTTCTATTTCGTGAGGCTCCCTTACGAATTAACTGTTATCAGCCTTTTCAATATCTAATAAAAATGTATTATTCCAGCAAATAAACACGAAAAATCCCGATAAATCCACATATTTATTCTCATAAAACATTATTAATTTTGACGTTGTTGTCAATTCAAGTTATAAAATTATTTTGGATCTTGTTTAAAGTAGCTTTCCAAAATATTGCGATGTAATAGGTAATAATTTTTCCTGCAACTCGTTCCAAAGTTGTTTTGCATTAGTCGGAACGCTTTTTGTTGTTTTTGCTGGGATTCCGCTTTATTACGGAATGTAAACTGATATCAGGTTGGAATGCTTTTGTTTTCCTGAATAACAACTATGGCGCGATGTGACACATAATTCACGGGGTGCTGGAAGATTTCCTGAGGGATATTTCCACGTACAGTCATTAATAGTCTATGCAATCCATGGAGCATGGTAGACAGAGAAGCGCGATGCTAAATTTGCCTTTCGAGCTCATCTCACAGATGCTCAATCTCGATGAAGCTTTATCATTTATTCTGCTTTCTAAAGAGACCAAGACACTCCAGCTGTGCTAGCAAAAATGCGACGATTCCACCACGTGAAGCCAGACAGGTTGGGAACCATACGAGAGTCGGTCGAGCGAGATTTGTCGCGTGGCTTTCTTCAGAACTGCCTTCCCACATCTGTGCAGAAAACGTTGAGTTTTTGGGGGGGTCGTCATCAGACCGCATCACTTCTGGCCAGTCGTTCCTAGTCCATCATCTGCGCTCCTTACACCACACCAGGCAATCTTTTCGTCTTGGTAATTGGGATTAGTGGTTTACGCATACCGTCATACCCCATTGGCTCCCATCTTCTTCGCAAGGTACCGCCCTGTATCTCGGATCTATGTCGGGTGGTCTACTGGTTACGAACGGTTAGGTTTTACCAGTTTCACTTTCTGCTACTACGAGTTTACGGCCACATTTCTTCCTCGAAGCAAACATATTTTTTAAAATTTTTTTCTTTTTTCTATTGGCGATAAACCCCAATCAACGACTTCCTTGGCTACTCAGGTACCTATTAGCCGCGCACCCCCCTGCCAGGCTTATTTCCGGTGCTGTATTCGTTTTCTTTGCTTTCCTCTGTATTTGCTACACTGAATGAAAGATGCACTTTCCCAAGATGGATAAGGCGCTGCAGGAATCACTTGTTACATTATGTATTTAACTTAATTGTCATCTTCAGCTTAGGTCAGGCCCAAGTCGGAATGAGTAGACAGGTTCTAATAAAACTGCCCAGTCCCAGTACGTATATCATTTTTATTTATTTTCCTTTTAAGTGAAAGAATATCAGCCATCAGTTGCCTTGGAAACCTTGCTCTCGCATATAAATATAGACCACGGCCAATAAAGTCACTGCAGCAACAACTGGTTTTTACCTGAATTTCGAAACTTGATTTTTGTTCTTTCGGTAACTGGAGGCTCTTCCGTGTGTTTTGGATTTTGTTGTTGCTTCTTGGAGATTAGTTTCCGCTGCTGCATTAAAAAAAAACACCATGGCAAATCGGTTTAACGGAGCGCTGACACTCGGAATTTACGTTATCCATTTCTTTAAATTCTCGTACGTGACTGAAGTTTTTTGAAAGCAAACTTCCTGTATTTACAGGTTTAAAAAATCTCTGCTATCAGCCGACTCCGCCCCCTCCCCTGATTATTCCCTGCCGGTCGGATATTTTATTTCTTTTCATTTTGTTGCATTCGAGATTGTCTTTGTTTTGCATGTCGTTCAGTGGCCAGTAAAAATCGATTTAAACCAACCCAGACGTGACAACCGTAATGAGCTGGAGAGAAGGTTTTATTAGGGAAGGAAATAAGATCATTGTAAAATTTCCCCTTCTCAGGTTAAGTATATTGCTACGCACCAACAGAACGAACTGCTGAGAGCTTGCGGTTTCTGTTTGCATATAAGGCCCTGTTTTCTCTCGATACCGAAATAATTAGCTGCGCCAACGAATATCCTTTACATTCCAGCAACTCCACTCTAATCAACTTTAATTGTTTGTAGACATCTATGGAAAGTGATAGACTTCGCTCACAGTAAGGTAGGCAAATGTTGGAGAGAGACTGTAAAATTATCGAATGCTTTATTATATAGCAATTTAACACTTTCAGTTCATTGTTGTATAATGATTTTAAAGACAATGGAATTTTAATATATACTTATATAGTATATATAGGAATCTAATTTAAGCTTTTCCACAGCATAAATTGTGGAAAATTTCCACACTGGTTCCAAATGCATGAGGAAATAGCGTGGGATTAATACTTCCTGTTTGGTATTTCAGTTGCAGTACGTAAAATTGGTCTTAACGACTCTAGATGGCTTAATGGTGGTCGGCTTTGATCATTCTGCCAGAGCTGAGCTCGGTAGATTGGCTTCCATATACCTCTTCCTAATTACACAGGCCTGTCATTGAACATTGTCTGCAATGTTATAACTGATTTTTATGTTTCTTGGTGTGCTGATTTCAAATATGACCACTATTTTTTCTCTATCACGTAAGGATTTTTCACAAAGTGAATCCGAAAATATGGGGAAAAAGATTATTAATACGTATTCTGGTTGAAACATTTATTTGCAAAAAAAATTTGTTAATAGTTTCATTTACAAAATTACTGATATAAAACCGTTCTCAACACACAAGTCATTATACTGCCTTTTCCGTTTTCCCTCAAAGCTCTTTTTGGTTACTTTTTCTCTTGTAGGCAGCTTGCGGCTCTTCTCTGTGCAGTATCAGACAGGAGTCCGCAATCGTGTTAACGTTCCACCTACCCTGGTATCTGCGTTCCATCTCCTCGATATCTTGATGAAATCTTTCCCCCTGCTCCTCACTAACAGCACCAAGATTTTCGGGAAGTAGTTTAAATGACAATTCAGGAAGTGCACCTTCAAGCTCATCGAACAACCCAAGTCTTTGAATTTCATCAGCATGTTTTCCACAATACACTTAAAGTTGGGATTCTTAAAGTTCCCAAGAAATTTCTGTACAACTTCTTTGAAAGCTTTCCAGGCCTCTTTATCAACTGTTTCCATTTTTGTTTCAAACACACCGTGATCATCTTTCAGAAGTTTCCGAATATCGACAACTTCTTGATCAATTTCTTTGTTCACTTTTGCTTCTGACAGTCCCGGAAACTTGTTGCGCAGGTATTTAAAACACTCTCCTTCTTTTGACAGAGCCTTTACAAATTGTTTCATCAGTCCAAGCTTGATATGAAGTGGAGGCAGGAAGACTTTCCTTGGATCAACCAAATTTTCCTGTACTACATTTTTACTTCCGGGTTCTAATTCTACCCTACAAGGCCACTCCTTTTGGATCCAGTGTTGGCCCTACCCCGGCTGTTCCATTCACACTAGAAGCAGGGGGTACTTGGGGTATCCTCCCTGCTGTCCAAGAAGCATGGAAATTACTTTTAGATCGTCGCATATCGTCCATCCATAATCCTTTTGTTTCAGTTCTGTGAGAATTAAGGATAAATTCTCGTAGCATTCCTTCAGATACACAGAATGCCGTACTGGTACTGAAGCGTACTTGCTGCCATTGTGGAGAAGTACTCTTTTGACGAGTCAATAAAGAGCCTCCACTCGTTCACGTCATACTGTATGTTAAACCTCTCCATCAGTCCAGGGACATCGCTACAGTAAACAGGTCACCTTCTTTAGAAAAGTATGGAATGAAATATTTTTCTCTATTTCTAAACCATGAGAAAGAGGTACCAAAGGCCAAGAAGTTCTTTTCCTTTAACCTAGAGCCTGACAGTTCTGCTGCATCTTTAGGAAGACCCACGTCTCTGACTAAATCATTCAATTCAAGCTGTGAAAAAAGTTGGGGCTCGCTGCTGCCTGAAACATCATGAAAGTCCTCAGCAGAATCCTGGCCTTCTTTTTCAGAGTCTTCAGGCGTGTCTTCTAGTTTTTCTGGAGGTAAAGGTACTGGTATACCTGAGCCATGAGGTACAGGGCGTATTGTCGACGAGAGGTTCGGATAGAAAATTTCTTTCTTATTTTTTAGATTGAACCCCTGTACGTTACAAGAACAAAACTAACAGTCATCACTGTGATGTCGGGGTTCCCTCCAGATCATAGGGATCCCATAACGGAAAGACTTTTTCTTATCTTGAGACCACTCACACAAACAGAACACACTTTATGTGGAGCCCAGGACTTATCCTGGTCACCAAGTTTCACACCGAAATACGCATAACACACTTTCTTAACAAAGTCTGTGATGTTCCTTTGCTGTTTCTTCACTGAAAAGTTCCCACAAATGTAACAAACGTCATCAGGTGCATTAAGACACCCCCCCTTGCAGCCATTTAGTACTCTTATAAACAGAAGAAAACCACTAAGGAGAAAGGAGGAAAAAAGGTAAACTTCTGCAGAAATCTGGAAAAGTACAGCAGTGGTTATGACAGAACCTTCTCACACAAAGATCTAATTGCAACTGAGTCCGAGTAGGGAGCGTGGAGAGGGGGAAGCAAAAAAGAGAGAGTAAAAAAAGAAAAATTAATTATAATTAATTTCTTGTTTAGAAGCTTAATACAGAGATTCTGGAGATGCTGAAATCGAAAGTTTGAGTTTGTGGGAAAATGGTACGTGATGGAATTTTTAAACTATTTTTTACTGAAAACAGAACCCAGAAATCTACAGGAATCAGCTGTTAGTTTTCGGACCATTTTTCCATTGCAGGCCTGTGATATTGGTCGATAGAAACATCATTTTCGGACTCTAGAAAATCTTGAAACTGTAGCTGAAAATGGCAATTTCTTGAAATGATGGCAACATGAAGATGAAGCTTCTCGATAACGGGGTCTTGGCCCATACTGGTCGACATCGCCTTTGCTTGAATTTTTAGAAAAGCTGATTACCGTACTCGCCTTCGTGACACATCCATTTATCAGGGCAGCCACAGGAAACCACAGGAATGATAACATTCAGATACTGATGTGAGAGAGAGAGAGAGAGAGAAGGTTGCAAATTCACTGGACTGTGCACGGCTGGTACTGCGTTACATTATGCAGCCAGATGAAGGTATAAGATAAGGGTGGGGACAATGCTAACCTCCAATGATGATTTCAACTTTCTTGATTCCCCTGATTATTAATGTTTAATGGAACCGGAAGTGCGTAGCTATCTATATATGGCGAAATGTGACGGTTATCTCGTAACGTGAATTTATTGTATACTGGAGTTTTATTTTTACTCATAACACGTGATGCTCTTGATAGACAAATCCTTGCAGATTATTTACTGCAGTTATAAGTAAAACCAATTTTCTAACCAACCAAACCTTTAAATTTTGCAGTTTTCTCCCCCATAGACCTTGGTTGAATCTGAGAAAGGGAAATGTTTTTGTTTGTTTTGTTTTTTTAAATGGCGGCTGCGGATTCGTAAAGATAGGTATAGAACCAGCCCTATACCACTCAGTAATTAGTAAAGCGTACGTCAGTCTCACCGGGACAGACCGGCCGGCCAACACTGGCGTGAACCCTACCAACAACAGCCGGCGACCCGCAGACCGGCAGAACTCTGAATAGAACCGAGATACGTCCGGAACGGTTGCGATATGTACAAGACATTCCACCAGACAACGGAGTTAGAACTCTGTACCGAGTGGAGAGAGTTACAAATGAAGAATAATATTTAGTTAAACTGTTTAACTTGTTTTTTTATTATTATTATTATTATATTATTATTATTATTATTATTATTATTATTATTATTATTATTATTATTATATAACAAACTGTTTTCCTGTCGCGTTTTTGTCATCGGGAATAAAATTTCTACCGCTGCGTGTTCTGTAATGAATATTTTAAAAAGGCGTTCCTACAATTGTCCAGTACTCGACGTACGGCAGGCAACGTGCACCGAGCGACTCCTTCCTCACAGACCAGCCTGTTCCCAGCAGACTGTTAACCCGAGTTCGAATCTCGGTGAAGACCAGGTCGCGCGGTCTTATCTCGCTTCTCTTCTCCACCGTCCGGTCGTCTGGATTCCCAGCTGCAGCCACCCGGGTTTCCTCTCACATCAGCCTGGTAGGGGAGGTGTGTGTGTCTGTCTCCCTGTTCCCTGTCGATCTAAGTGGCGAGGAGCTTCCCCGCGTTACGCGCGACAGGCAACGCCCCCTAGCGAAAAATTGTGGCACCAAGCTTTCTCTCCAGAATTTTCTCTCCTTAATGTAGGCAACAGATGTACGAGAATAGAACACAAGATTAGAAAATGGATTGACGATTGCTTGGATAAACGAGTCCACGTAATTACAAGACATCCATTCCACCATTCCCCCCTTTTAAATATTGTTACAGAACTGTGCTTCCTTAATTGAGTTCATTGCACGACCAATCAACAGATGTCAAACTATTACCGTCTGCCGGCGCAGTAGTTAATAAAATGCTGGGTTTGTTTATTTGTACATCTTTGCTGCTTCAGTCAATCGACTTCAATGCCCCAAAGTCCATGGTTAAGTGCGTCTGGTTCAGCTGCGTTCTTGCCTCGTCTGTTTGACGCCAAATTATTTAATGAAATCAGATTCCCAAAGCTGATAAACGGGAACGTTTTTTAATACGATGACGTGTATTTCTGAGATCCCTGAGCATATCCATCTCTTCTCTCTCAGCTTCCTATTTGACGTAATAATAATAATTTTAAAATTTAATTAATTTGAATTCAAACAATTTTTGCTTTGTTTAGGTTTAAAGAGAAATAAATGAATTAATTGTCTAAACTTGATAAAGTGAATATGGAAAAATAAAAACTAAAATGTTTTGTTCTCGTGTTTTTCAAGACCAATGATTACCATCATATCCACCAACAAACAACTATATGCTTGTGTAAGACAGTATCAGTAAAACTGGCCAATTTAAGCTTTGAATAATTTATTCAGTTATTTAACATACATCTGATATATATATAAAAACTTATTATTACATAATACTCTATCTAATTATATATATATATATTAGGGTGTCTAAACGTTTTGACGGTTTTTTTAACGCAGCAATAAGACTTAAGATCGTTTCTGAACGTGAAGTTTATTAATCAAAGTAAGTTCCATTACAATCAATACACTTCTGCCAACAGTTACAGACGCTCTTTTGCCATTTAACTAAAATCTGGATTTCTGGAGTCGATAAATTGTTGGAAGACAGTTTCAATTGCTGCTTGGTTGGAGAAGGATTTCATATAGATAAAGCTGTCGAGGTGTTTGAAAGGTGGAAGAAAGGTCTGGTGAATAGGCTGCGTGAGGGAGAACTTCGTACCTCAACGTGTTCAGTTTCTGAAGAGTCATGAGGACGAGCATTGTCGTAGAGCAGGATTGGGCCTCTTCGATTCACCAATGTCGGCTGTCGTTTGGAGAGTTTCTGATGACCAATGTCTAATTCACGACAGTACCTTCCAGCTGTGATGGTTTCGCCAGGTTGCAAGAAGTTATAGTGGATGACACCAGTCGCAGGCCACCAGACAGTGACCGTGACCTTCTTTGGGCGGAGGCTGTGTTTTTGAATGTGGTTAGGCGCCTTGTCTCTGTCGAGCCAATCTGCTGATCGTTTGCGATTGTCGTAAATGATCCATATTTCATCACACGAAATGATTCTGTCAAGAAATGGGTCGCTTTTGTTTTTTTATGCCAAGCGAAGAGCAGATCTCCAATCGACGATTTTGTTGTTATTTATTCAACCCGTGAGGTATCCACTTCTCCAGCTTTTTTTACCTCGCCGATTGCGTCAAGATGCCGAGAAACAGTTGCAGCGCTTATCTCAAGCTCTCCGGCAATTTCTCGCACTGTTTTTCTTGGATCGGCTTCAAATGAAGCTTTCAGACAGTCGTCACCACAGCTGGAAGGACGTCCCCTAGTTCCTTATCTTCGAGGCTCACATCTCCTGATCGGAACTTTACAAACCATCGTAGTACTGTCCGCTCATTTGCTGTGTCCTCGCCCCATGTTTGCTTAACGTTACGAGTTGCCTTGCTCGCTTTGTGGCCTGGTTTGAACTCGTGAACCAAAATGGCGCGACAAACCTTTATATCCGTGCTTCACTCAGAACCCTGAAACAAATATCCATTTTATGATTTCTTGCATAATGTATGCAAAGCATTCGCTAAAAAACGATATATAATTTACCTTCATACACCTTCACAAGCATGAAAAAATGAACCCTAAACTAACATAATATAAAAACCGACAAAACATTTGTAACGACCTAATATAAACCTTGTGGAGGCGTTTTATGAAAATTATCAAGAATTTGGTATCTATTCTGTGAAGACTATTAGATCAATAGAGTTAAATGATTGGTTATTTCTCGATTGGACAATGAGTAACTTTCTAAAATCCAGCGATGTTACTAAATATTGATTTACAGACAATATTTATCAGTTGAAGCAAGTAAATATCTTTTAAAGCTGCACTTTTGATATCTCTGCCCAGTCATTAAGTAGAAACTTCACCAATGTCATGGTTATGAGTGTTAATGATGGCGGTA
Source organism: Nautilus pompilius (assembly GCA_018389105.1). NCBI lineage: Eukaryota > Metazoa > Mollusca > Cephalopoda > Nautilida > Nautilidae > Nautilus > Nautilus pompilius. Next base: position 440,846 of record JACATO010000993.1, on the reverse strand, counting down.
ACCGATGGGGTGTTATCTGAACACCACACACACACGCCGCATCGAGTTACTGTTACCATAAATAACAACGAAAAGTCCAAAATAAATTTAAACATAGTGTAAGAAGTCGAGATTGACTGATCGGATGACGGCCATCTGGCTAATTTTTACCAGACAAACTCTTGACTATTGATTGTTGTGTCACTGTTGTCCGATAAGAAGCGCTGCCAACCTTACGCCACATTGTAACCGAACATTTCCGACTTCCGTAAGATTCGCTACCAGAACGACTCATCTTTAAAAGTAGTAGGAAATCGATAACTCGAAAGAAACTCGTACTGCCAACTAATGAAGAAAAGTATGAAAAAATAGGGAAGTTTGCCAAAAACGGGCCGTTCGTTCTCGCTAGAAGCAATCCACTGGACTACTGCGCCGCTAAATTGCCGATTTAATTTGCATCATGTGGCAGAAAAAAATTTGAAGATTCACTGACAGCTGAAAATATAATTTTCTTTGGATGTTGAGAAAGCCAGACAGAAAAATTAGTGGCAAGACATCGTCGTATGTATTTTTCTCTGGTCAACATTTCTGTATTTTAAAAGCGTATGACGCATTTTTATGGTAACCTAGGGTGGTTAAATGTGCAAAAAATTGAAATCGCTGCTCAGCAACAACATATACACTAAGATAATACAAGTTGTCTCCCCTGTTCTGTTACTCTCACAACAGGTTATAGTAAGGGAGATAATGTGTGGCGGTATGAGGCAGCATCTTTGCGTTCTCGCTGGTTTTATAATAATTTTAGACTTGCATGTTCCAATACAATAACTGCAAATGGTTCGCGGTTAAATGCTTTGAAGTATTTTTAAAAATTTTAATTAAAATGAAATTTCTGCAAACGTTGGAAGGTTTATGCTGATTGAATAAAAAAGTGAAGAGAATTTAGAATAAAAAAATAATAGTTTATAAATTAAAGGTAATGAAAGAATGAAAATAATTTTATGTTTCAATGGAAGGGAAATAAATAAGAAAAAAAATTGAAAGGTTTTTATCTTAAGAATTACTTCCCCTGTTCAAAAATAAATAATCAATGATATATTTATTTATAACTGCCGTAAAATTACATAAATACTTGATGGAATCTTTCAAAAGTATTACAAAGTACTATAGGCAACATTATTACCGAATTCAATGTTTGTCGTGTACTCATAGAATATTTAACAAATAGCAAAAGTAGAACGACAGGAAAAGGAATTCTGAGAATATTTATTTTGTTTAATACGTTCCTTCGATATTTTATAATATAAAAGAATAATTATAAAATAAATAAATAAATAAAAAGAGAAATGTACAATTGACTTCCCCTGTATCATTCGCTGATAGCTACGAAAAAATTGTATCAAACAGATTTGTAACATAGTTAATTTTTTGAAAATCTTTTTTTTTTGTTTTACCAGAAAAACGTTTTTTTTTTTACTTCATTAAAAAGAAAATATAATATTAGATTTTTTTTAAATTTGACTTTGATTATGTTCAAACTGTCAGTTGCAATTAATTATTTCCCTTTATCCAAGAAACTTTGCAATTCAACCTTTGCATGTCGAGTAAAAGGAAGTACCATTTGTCTTTCAACAGATAGGTGAGTAACCAGGAAAAGGTAAGAAATAGATTTCGATCAGTTTATTTCTTAAAAACCTCTAACAATAGTGATTATTCCATTGTCAACTTATGCATAATAAGCAATTAGCAATACTTGATATGTGAAGTTAGTTTTAATTTTGATTTCTAAAAATAATTTTAAAAGCTTTATTTCATATATTAAAATTGTGCTGAAGAAGCAGTTGTCATGTGACTACATTAGATAACGTGAAACCATTACGTTATTCCAAACAAATTTATCTGTGGAAGGATCCTAGGTGAGCAGGTAAACAGCAAACTGCGCGAGATTAATTATCACAAAACATTTGCGAACTATTTGGCGAAACTGCCACAAACAGTTATATTTCGTGGAGGCAGCATCATGGTGTGGGACGCGATCATGACTTGCCGACCTTGTTGCATACGCTGCCAAAATAACACAAGTAATCAGTGCCGCATTTATTTTGAATCATAACAAACTACCAGACAAAAGCGCGTTTTCAGTGAGTCAGTAAATATCATGTAAGGTCCATTCATATCCCCCGTTTCTTTCTTTCCGTTGCGACATTAAATTCTAAATGGTTCCCCAGTATGATAAAGGTGTATGGTGATTGGCTGTTCGAGCAGATGTAGTGCAACAATGGCCTCACCTGGCTACCTGATCTGAGTCCCACTGAACACTTCTGCAACAAACTTCTTACAAAGGAGCCGCCGTGCCCACCAATCAGTCCGGCAGGGTGGGCGAATATCTACGCAGCCTTCATTTACCCAAGAGACGTTAGATACAAACCTGGCCGTGGACAAGATAACCGAGCATCGTCATGAGATGTCCGCTAGTTACTTCTGATCTCCTGATGACGTAACAGTGATTACGAAAATAATAATAATTAACCTATGCGGTAGCAAAGCACAGATAATCACACAAAAAAACAACAGAAAAGCAAATGCACCTGTGAACGTTGATTACCTTATATTCAGACAGAGACAGGTGGGTAGGTGTAAAAAATTCAATATAGATGTCATCACTGGACGGCAACGGAGCTTCCGATAGCTAGAACAGCCTGACGGTTGAGTAATTGGACTGCAGGTATCAGGTGGCAATTTAAACCGTTACTGCAGAATATGGACGTAGTCAGTGGTTACTAATGGCGATAAACGGCGCGTGAACCTCCTCCAGGTTCCAGTCTACTGAACAAGGCGGATGCCAGCCGCACGCCACCACTAAAAGCCTTTACTAGCTGCAGCCAGAATTTTCTCCTAGATGAGGGAGGAAACCCACGCGGGCGACTGATGGAGGACGACGAAAAGAAACCGAGCCAGAAAGGCATGGCACATACAGAAATTATTATTATTATTATTAATCAAGAATAAAAGAATAAAGAAGCGGGTGAATGGTTTTCCAAAAAATTATTAAAGTAACCAGAACAAACAACAAATTATTCCAATAAAGTTGGCAATAAGAGTTGATATTAAAAATCCGCAAGGGACTTTGGCTGTCCACAGCGGACTGTAAAAAGGCGGGCAGAAAATTCGCCAGTTGCTATTTCTTAGGAACGTCAATAAAAGCCATCAGTTGCTCAATTATAGCTGTTGTTCCGTGATATTAAACAAAAATCTGTCAAATATCTCCGAATAAGACAAACAGCGGATTTAAGATGACTTCGATTTAGACGGCTGATAACTAAAAGCATCGTTTTATTACAAAGACGAGGGATTCCGTCTCGTTGTGCTCAAACAATAGGCCTTTTCCTTCTTCTCCCAGTTTTCCGTCCTCGCTTTAGTGGTTTATGGTCCCGGATCTTTTAATATCGAGTCCCCGCCGTTGATCCCATCTCGCTCGCGTGACGGCGAGTCTCATTCCCTGACTGCCGAGTAAAGGTGGTCTTGAGGCAGCTAATAAAAAATGGCACTTCCTCCAGTAAATCTTGATAGTCTGTTATCAGAGGGTGCCGCGCAAGTTTCTTGAAGACGATGGATATGGCTTGAGACGTTGAAACGGAATCAACGGAGGGAACCGGAAGCGATCACGTGATTCTATATCAGCCGGGATTCGATTGAACGTCCTTACTATACCATCATTTAAAACAGTAGGGTTTATGTCAGATAATAAGTCTTCCTAGTAAATATCTGCCTCATGTCGTAAACCTATTTGCAAAAACACCGATGTCTTTTAGCGCTCAGTCATCGGATTCCATCCTGTCGATTTCCGAGTTCTCTTAGCATTAGCTTTGCTGTTTATCCAAATCGCCAATAGGATTTTGGTGTGGAAAAACTACAATGATCAAGTTGTTTATGCGAGGTACTAAATTCTACTATATACATTGGCTGGTCGCTTTGTTAGGACCTATATCTAATAAAGGGTTGGGCTACCTTTTGCCAAAATAACAATCATGAAACGACGTGGGATAGAATCCGCAGGGTGCTTAAAAGTCTTCTGGATAATATTTCCTCAATCGGTCATTAATGCCTTACGCAATGCATAGATCAAGGTCGACAGAGGATCATGATGGGGATCGCGTATTTCAAGTTCGTCCACAGACGCTCAGCTGAACTGAGATCCAGAGATTATGCCGGCCGTGGGAGATGTCCAAAACCTCCGTCATGTTCGCCAAACGATGACTCCACCACCAGAGATCTGAACAGTTAGAACCACCCAAGGCGGAATAGAGCCATCTGTGTGGTTTTCTCCAAATCTGTCTTCTCCCATCCGTGCAAAAATAAGCGGTGTGTGACTTGTCAGATCCCATCACCTTTCTCCAGTCCTCCTCAGCCCAATGTCTGCGCTCCTCTCCCGCACAAGAAGGTCTTTTCATGCTGTCAAGTCTGCTCAGCAGTTTTTACTGAATGGTCTCCTACTGCCCCCAGAGTACATCGTTACCCACAATATTGGTAGGTTATGGCCGGAGATGGGTGTGGATCTGTCCGCCTGCACTGAATGTCTCTGTCAGTTGGTCTATTGCTTGATGACGGTTTGACTTCATTATCTCCTGTCCAGATCCTGAGGCAGACAAAGAAGCATCCATGTTTTCTGGGAAATCAGCGAATCGTGAACATTCCTATTAAAAAAAAATAGTTTTCCCGGTGTCAAATGACCTTTGTCTCCCCTGGAAAACCTCCGTCACACCGATTTATCCCTTCATCCATTTATCTCTTTTCTTGCAATGCATCTCACCACCTTTCACCTTTACAAACAAGACCGACTGCGCGGGAATTTTTGAATATCATTCGCAACGTGTACTTTCTGGATCCTGAAAATTAAGTCATCTAAACTCCATCGGGATAATGTGTTCCATAGCGTTATTAGTCGTGCATCTGCTAACGTGACGAAAGTTAAGATCATCTGTAAGTGGTGTTTAGATGAAATTTACTACTGAACGTATCTAATAAAATTTAAATACCGTTTAACAATATTCCACACTGAGCCCCGAAATGTCTCTCACGGTAACAGATTTCACATCAAGGTTAAGCAATTTTTACACAAAATGCACGCGAGAAATACTTGTTGTCTCGTTTATTTAACTATATTCCTTCGGCACGGTAACAATTAACAAAAAATAGAACTACACAATTTCTCGTTAAAGCCATAGGTCAGGCATATCTGCAGTTGTAAATAGGCAGTAACCGACTTGGTCGCTGAACTCTGGGCGGATTTTAGTGATACTGTTCTGGTCAGCGAGCGTAAAGATCATCTGTCATCAGGTAAACCGCCTGTTGCCTTGAAACTAAAGTTAAGACACGGTGGGGGGCAGTGAGAGCGTGGAGGCGGTACTGCCAAAACACAACACCGGTAAGGTTAATTGACTGCAATGTTCTTACGCGCCCTAAGAGGTTGGAGTAGAGCGACGTCTTTATAACGGAAAGACGCCAGGTAACTATGGAAACCTGCCGTGTGTTTCCGCTTGGCGTCGAGAGGCCCGTGATATAATTCGGTCTGCCTACGTCTGCTGTATCGAGCAGAAACGTCATCTGTTGACGACTGGGCCAAATGCAACCCGGCCTTTTGAAATAATGGAGCATCTCTTTGTTGAGAAATGCTGGAGTGATGCTTTACTTCGAAATACCTGCCTAGTTAGATCAGCGCCGTAACAGAAATGCGTCTTGAAGATTCGACTAATAAATGCACTGTAAGAACTGGTTAGATTCCTGCGCCTGCCGACTCCGAGGACATGAGTCGGAATTCCGGTCGAGGTCAGCTCGGTTTGGCTTTTTGTTGTTTTTTTTTTATGCTCTCCAAGACCTGAAAAAGTAGAGCCTTGCTTCAGCCGGAAGTTCCGACTCCTGGTGGCGCAGGGTGTCAACGCATTCTACCAGAAATCCAGAGTTGTACATGTATGCACTGTAAAGGCTTACTGTGATATTACTAACTGTCCATAATAATCCCATAAAAAGCCTGTCATCTGGAACGTAACCACCACTTGGAAATGTTCAAAAATATGATTTATTCCTTCTGGATTTTAATATTAAAAAACTCTATTTGTCGGTTTTATGGGCGTAGTAAGGAAACAGCATTAAACTAAGTATCCATCAAGATAATATATCAGTTATTAACTATAGCTTAAAGAATACGTACGGTTAAAGTGTCGCATGCTTAGAATTTTGGTAGAGAAATCATAATTCCGCCTGATGCCCGAAGGAAGAAAATATGTCTACCATAATTCACACAAGTTCCATTTTAGGTCGACTTCTAAACTGGACCTTAATACTTTATGCTTAATAAGAGAGCCTGCAGCAAAACGACGGAAAACTATAGGCGGGATTGAAAGGGAGGAGGAAGGGAGGGTGAGACAGAGATGAAATGATTCCTTAAGCCAGCGGCAGTTTGCGAACAAAGAGGAAATTGGGTATAGAAATTTTTTAGCAAATTTCGCTGTAATCTGTTGAGTAATCGATGCAAGAACTTCGCCCAAACAAGATCCATCGGATTCCGTAGAGATTCGCAAATCTACGTCTGTCTGGATTATGACAGGGAGAAAAACGCGGATTTCTGTTCTTAACGTTCGACTGACAGTGCGAGCCAATTTTTCGGTTTTTTATAACTCGTTCGCCATAAGATGGAGGGGAGTTACAGGAGAAGCCACCTTTTCCGTCACACGGATCTTTCTGTGCTAAACTTCAAAACTTCGTGGACAGCTGACAGCGTAAAACATGCCAACGAAAATTGAGAGAAAACAATTCTTTCTTATCAATGTACATTGTATGTTATCGGAGAAAAACCCTGATTCATGTAAACACGGAAGTAAATGACTTACATACAGACACTTTGCATTTAGTATTTCCTCCGTTTTTTCCCCTTAAAAATAAAATTGAACGAAGCTAATTACCTGCGTTTGTTTTTCCATACTATTATTAGGCTGTCTGCAATTCAGATGAGATGATGACCACTTGCCCTGATTTTTAAGAGCAGAACCAAAATATCTAGTTCAATAATTATCTATTGTCAGGTGATGTTGGACAAAAGGAAACTGGACAAATAGATCGAGACCAATAATTATCTATTATTATATAGACGATGCTGGACACCAAAAAAAAAGGCTGATAAATCGAATTCAGTAATCATCTATTGTTTGGTGGGTACTTTTGACGCAAGAAGAGTCGTGAAATAGAGTTCAATGATTAGCTATTGTTACGTTGGTAATGCTGGACACAAGAAAATGCGAGAAATTGATCAGATTGAATAGTTATTTAATTAACTATTTTTAGGAAGATGATGTTGAACGCGGAGAGACTCAAGAAATTGAGTTCAAAAATAATCTATTATTGGAAACCTAATGCTGGACACAAGAGCAGAGAAAGAGTAAAATTATTAGTATTGCTAGGTAGGTAAAATTCGATACGAAAATAGGGAAAAAAATCGAACTCAATAATTAGATATTGTTGGCTAGGTGATTTTGGACGACGGAAGATCCGAAAAACTGATGAAGTTCAATAATGATTTATTATGGAGATGATTTTCGACACGAGCAAAGCCGAAAAATGGATTTCAATAAAAAGCCATTGTTATATTAGTAATGTTGGACACGAAGATAGCAAAGAAATTGAGTTCAATATTCGGATATTATTAGGCACGTAATCTTGGACGCGGAGCGGGCCGAGAGATTGTTTTCTATCATTAGCTATTAGGATGAAGTGACGCTAGACTCGAAGCGAGCGGAGAAGTCGAGTTAATTAATTAGCTTCTCAGCTAGGTAACGCTGGACACAGGGAAAACGGAGAAATAAAGTTTAGTAATTAAACATTGTTACGTGGGTAATGTTAGACACCAGAGGAGCAGCCGTGAGATTAAATACATAAATATCTCCTGTTAGGTGGATAAAGGACACAAGAAATCGAGCTTAATAATTATCTATTGTTAACATATGGATAGCCGAGAATTTAAATGTAATAATTACCTATTGTTAGATACAATAATATTGCACTCGAGAAAGCCAAGAAACTAAGTTCAGTAGTTATTAACCGATAAATAGGTTATGCTAGACACAAGGAAATCGAAGTCAATAATTAGATATTTTTAAGCGCGTGATGCTGGACACTAGGAGAGTTGAGAAAACAACCAATGAAGAATTGTCTATTGCTAAGTAAATAATTTCGACACAAGGAAAGCAAATAAATCGAAGTCAATAATTAGATATCATGAGATAGGTAATGCTAGACACAAGGAAAGAGGAGAAATCTTGTTCATTAATTAGGCACTGTTAAGTAGGTAATGTTGGACGTAAGAAAATCACAGAAGACATTCGCATCCAATAATTTTTTATGTAGATTTTTTTGGCGCGCGGAGAGTTGAGAAATCGAGTTCAATAATTATCTGTTATTAGGAAGGTAATGATAGATATGTGACGTTATTTGGTATTAGTAAGTGGATAACACTGGACTCGATGTTAACGGAGAAATCGAATTCAATAATTAGGTTTTATGTAGGTAAAGCTGGACACGAGAAATCACGTTCAATTTCAATAATTAGTTATCGACAGACAGAAAATTTTGAACCCATGGAAAGTCGAAAAATCGAGTTCAATAAGTAGTCATCGTTAATTACTTGATGTTGGACAATCGAAAAATCAACTTCGATATTTAGCTATTCCTAGGTAGATTATCCTAGACAGGAGGAAAGCCAAGAAATCAAGTTCAATAATTAGCTATTGTTAAATAAGTGATGTTGGACACGATGAGGTCTCTTCACAAATCCGAGGAACAACTAGATATTGTCTGGTAGGTAATGTCGGGCACAACGACATTCATGATATCTGTTGAATAATTATGTGATGCTGGGCACGAGAAAAGCCAAAAATAGAGATCAGTTATCACCTATTGCTAGTTAGTTAATGCTCGAAACAACGAGAACCAAGAAATCTAGTTCAGTAATTAGGTAAATGATGTTGGACGCGAAAATATATGAAAAGTTCAAATTAAAAATTATCTTTTGTTAGGTAGATAATACTTGGCATCACGAAAGACGAGAATTTGAATTCAGCAATTTGATAGATGATACTGGATACGGGAAAATCCAAGAAATCGAATTTAATGATTACTTATTATTGAGAACGTGAAGTAAGATAGTCGAGACGCTAGAAATCATGTTATGTAGGTAACGTTGGATACGACGTGAGCCGTGAGATTGTGATTAATTATTAACTATTGTTTGGTATGTTTTAGACGAGGAAAACGGACAAAAGCTCCCTATTGTCATGTAGATGGTGTTGGACGTAAACAAAGCCAATAAATCGTGTTCAGTATTTAGCCGCTGTTAGATAGATAATGTTGGTTACAAAGAAAGGGTATAAATCGATTCAGTAAGTAGTTATTGTTAAGTAAGTTAAGCTGGACACGAGATGAATCGAGAAATCGAGTTCGGTTATTAGCTATTGTTATGTATTATGTATATGATCTGAACACGAGAAGATCTGGGAAATCGATCGAGTTAAATAATTACAAAGAGGATGTATTCGAACAGCTGGCAACGGTCATTTCCTTTATTTATAACTGAGTGCGTGAAATGACCCAAGATGGCCTTTATTATTTGAAATTTATAGTTTCTTCGACTTTTTTAAGGCATGCGGTAAAGTCCAGCTCGAGATTAACTCTGTTCTGTCCATGAGCATCTGAAATTTTAAAACGATGAATATTTTGAAATACAGTTGCACTAGAAGTAAATACAAATATTTTACGGACTTTTCAAAGCCCTGTTTCTTCACTAGGATGACTAATTTTGATTTCTTCATTCGCTACTCTTAGATAAAAAATATCTGACTATATTATTAATAAGAATATTTATTAACGGATTATATGTATATAATTTGGTTTATTCTAGAGCAGAGGAACGTGCTTTGGATTGTGTTGAGAATTCTAAATACAAACAGAGTGCACGTTCTTGGTTAAATCTCTGCCATTAAGTGGTACTCATTTTCTAAAAAAAAAAATGAGCAAGGTTTGGTCACTTACGACAGTAAATGGTGTTAAATACAGAGGACCAACATGGTTTTGTATACCAGCTGAGATCGCATCTTAAATATGCAGGATGCAATATTGAATAGTGCAGTTTGTTAATGTAATTAGTTTATGGTTTGTGGACTATTTGGAATTATGCAGATCCTCCACTTTTAGATAATCGGCATAAATTATCTAAGCGGCCACAGATCGGGCTTGGCCGGCATTTAGGTAGAGCATTGTGGGTACACATTGAAGTGAGGACAACCTGCAATCATTGAATACCTGTAGCGGCTTAATAATGATGATGTGAAGGAAATCGCGAAAGAGTGCTGAAATAGTAGAAATCTTAATATTTCAATAATAACCTATAATGTCGTGTCACCGCCCTCTTGTGATTATTACCATCGTGATGCGATGTTCGTGATACAGATCGTTCATGCATCCGAGAATGTCTCGTTGAGGTGGTAGACTAATTCACCGGACAAAACGTCTCAGCTTTAGTAGATTATCTCTAAAAGGGCAGTGAGATGCCGAAAATGATAGGTGAAAAAAAAATGCTTCACCGTAGGTCTGCATCCTCTGAATAAACTAAGTACTCTGTTCAGGGGACACGGGGTAACCAGTGCACGCCATCACCCCGTAGTATCTCTGCATTAAAGTGACTGCAATCTACAGAATTTAGCAGTGAAATCTAAAAGTTTATTTCGGTTATTGCTGCATTAATATCCAAAAGTAGACCCACGAGACAAAAATCCTTCTTAAGTGTGGGTATATACTCTCGACAGACAGCAACACCATTGGTTCCGGGTGTAGTAAATAAAATCTGTCGTTTCACCTGGTTCACATGGCGGGTCCTTCACCCGTTGACGGTCCATAGCTTTTGCGGACGAGTCGAACTCTGACCTCGGGTCTGGAGAAAACTCGCGCATTTACAGCCCAGATGCCAAGCTCAGCGGATTCGGAGCGATGGAGTGGACGGATATTGTGTGTAGAGGGCGGAACACCGTCTCGTATCTATTAACGATGTTGAAGTCTTATCGGCCGCGAGTGAACATCATCATTCTTTGGAATATTCTTCTGTCTTCTTTTACCAACGGATCCATACTCTGAATACACTGCAAGGAGGTAGGAGAATATTCCATGCATTTCAAAACCGTTACGTGTCGGAAGACCCTAGAAGGATACTCTCGCTTCCCTTGGTCTCAGGGTCATCCTGGTGGAGGGCTAAAGTAAAGAGTAGCATCACAATGAAAACTTAAAGTTTTTACCGGAAGCTTCTGTGAAAAAAAATCTAAACCTGTTTCCTGTTTCTAATATGGATTCCTCTCAACGTCCGTCTATAAGTTCTACGCCAGGCAAGAGCTGACTCGTTTTCGAAACACTAAAAAAAAAACAGGAAATCTTTAATTTATAATTATTTTTCAGAGAATCTGCATTACAATACTTTTTTGGTTTTTTTTTTTACAATTTTAGTCGTGTCTCGAAATCTGTGACGTCATCTCTCCACAGGAATAGGAACGGGAACAGTGTTAATATGTCACTGGAAACTCCTCTGCAAGGTTTATCACTAACGTAACCCTAACCGCACGCGTTATTATTACACTGGTCAACAGGTATTTTCCATCAAGCATATGTCAAGGTGTACTTAGTGTAGTTTTTAATGCTGATTTCAAATATACAATTTGTTTTTTGACATCACGTACAGTTTTCAAGATGAGAAAGTTTTTTGGTTTTAGCTCATGCATTATATAGAAATTCCAATTAATGATGTGTATGCATGTATTTCATTTACATCATGGAAACATACCTTTAAAATAAACTACATTATTCATTGCTGCATAGTTCAGATGCAATATTTCATCATCTTAAATTAACCAATCAAGTTTTGTCTGATGAAATAGGTATTTCAACATCTCAAATTATCCAGTCATAATTGGTCTGATGAAATAATATTTCATCATCTCAAATTCAATATAAGTATAACCGTTTGTATCTATTTCCTTACTTGTTTTACAGTGTTAACAATGTCAAGACAGTGTAGAAATCCTCCTGGTGTGTTTGTTATGTCTGTGGACAATTTATTGTGAAAGCTCAAAAAAAACGTACAATAACACCAGAGATCAAGAAGATTTATAAGCTATACTTTGACTGTCCTCTTGGAGATCGGTACAAGTTATGGGCACCACATTTTATCTGCTCAGCTTACTCAAATGGCTTACGTGACTGGTTCAATAAGAGGAAGAAGTCCATGCCTTTTGCCATTCCAATGATATGGAGGGAGCTGAAAGACCATTTTAATGACTGTTATTTTTGCAAAGTAAATGTCACAGGATTTTCTATGAAGAATAAACACAAAATTGTGTATCCCAATTTGGATTCTGCAATGAGACCTGTGCCTCACAATGGAAGTCTGCCAATTCCAGTTCCACCAGATGATGGTACTGAAACATCAGATAATGATGCTGACTGTCACGATAGTGCTGCTGAGGAAGATTACGTGGCTGATGACGATAGCTTTGAACCTCAGAAATTTTCCCAAGCTGAACTGAATGACCTTGTCAGAAACCTATCCCTCTCAAAAGATAAAGCAGAACTGTTGGCATCAAGACTGAAGGAGAAGTATCTGCTAGAGCACAGTGTTCGTATAACTTATTTTCGGCAGAGAAGTACTCAAAGATGTCAACTTCAAGACAACACTGGATGAACTGGAACTGCCTGCCTGGAATGCTTTCAATTGGATCTGTGAGAATTTCTTGGGCAACAAGAAGGCAATGGACTACAAGTATGGCATCAAGAATCTTCTGAAATGTTACTCAGCAATGGGTTGTCGCAGGCAATGGACTGCACGTTCACTTCTTCTGGACTCCCATCTGGATTTCTTCGCAGATAACCTTGGAGCAGTGTCTGATGAACATGGGAAAAAGATTTCACCAGGACATCTAGTGCTATGGGAGAACAAGCTGGTACCAAGGACTTCTGGAATGACAGTACTGCTTATACTGGCTGGACACTTTCTGCTGTACACAACTTTACCGTGATCAACCACCGCAGGAAATCCAACACATGTTTCTAAATTGTCTTTGTTCAAACTTTGTCTGTTTTGTCTGACCCATTTTTGTTTATTCACCCTTCTGTAGAAGATAGATTAGTGATTTTTAACTCAATAAACATATTTACTTAACTATAAAAAATAATATGTCCTTATTATTTATTAATGATTTCATATATAGACAAATATGTAAATATTTGTATGCTATGATGAAACGATATGTGCGATACAAATGAAAATTTTGAAATCAGCATGAAAAATTAGTCTGAAAAAAGTTGGGCTAGTAAATTCATTATAATGAGTAAACTACATTTAATTTGTTGACCAGTGTATGGGCATAGTAACTAGCTTTTGTTTTACTATTTCAGTATCCATACACAACACAAGAGTCTCTCTCTCTCTCTCTCTCTCTCTCTCTCTCTCTCTCTCTCTCTCTCTCTCTCTCTCTCTCATTATTATTTGTTGTTGTTGTTGCTGTTATTAAAATCCATTCGACTCCGCTTACACTTCATAATACGCAGCAGTTGGTGCTGTTATAACGATCTAGAAAGTTCGAGCAGCTCATTACTAAGTATATACACCATTTAAGGTTATTAAGGATTCCAAAAGGATCGAGAGAACATCACGTAGTTGAAGACGTCTAATAGCGAATATTTCTTTAAAAGGAGTATTCTAAGACCCCAGTATGAAGTATCAAGGGAAAAAACAGAATTACCAATTATTCTTATTCTGGGAAGTCTAAGGGATATCTAATTGGCTTCCTGCCTCCATGTGTTAACTAAACGAAACCATCATTTACTTAGTTAACGTTAACTAGCTAGAGCTGCAACTCGTTGACTTTTGTTGTTTTTCCACCGTGTTGTCCTTACGTTGGCAGGTGTTAACCACCTGCCAGGATTTCCCCGGTAAATATTTATTTACCCCGTTTCTTTTCAATCTTTTATTTCCATGCAGACTGTTCCATTTTTTTACTCAGCCTGGCAGTTACGCCTGACCGGTTGCCCGTTTGATCGGATCGATTGTGCAACTCCACTCACGGTCCCAGCATCATCAACCCGGAGAGGAGAGGTCGCTGTATCAAAAGTCATTAACCCTGGCCCTTAGTTGACGTCACACACTTTTAAGCAAATTAACACGTGCGATTCTCTTAAATTCGGCGGCTAATAATTTTGGAATATAAACAAAGTCGGAAAAAGTAAAAATGAATGAATAAACAGGATTTCCTTAACACTGCCAGGACCCTCCCCAACTCCACATAAGCGAGATACTGCTGTTCCCTTTGCAGTTCTGAACGTTCGTGAATTGATTTGGGAAATCTTGAAGCTCTACTGCAGAGGAGTCCAGAAAAGCAGCAGCCCCCCCCCACTTAAGGTTTTTTTTTTTTTTTTTTTAAAAAATCAGTAGTTATCATTTGACCGTAGGCTGTTTACAGCATCACGTTTTCTGAAGATAACTCGTGAAGAACACGCCATCTGTGATCGAGCAGAATTCTCGATCTTTGTCGTCTCGTAAGACGAGAGAAAAGCCGCAGAGAAGCTTCGGGAGAGTTGGCGGCACGACCTGAACGATAGGAAATAAAAGGAGTTTTAAAAATGCTGACTCTCTTAATTTGGAATTAAGTGCTCGAATCACGTTTTCCTGATTATAAATTAATTGCGGAATCGAAAATTTCAAAAGAACTGCATGGTGCAGTCCAGACGTTCTGACCTATAAAATAAAAAGAGCAAAAGTTTCGAAATATTTTGCCAGAGTGAGAAACTTTAGATATCCATCTTATTTAAAAGGTAAATATCAGGTGAGTGTTTTCCTGTTTGATTTTTATCCACCTTGCAGTGGTAGCGCTGAAACAGTGGAAGAAGAGAAGGGAGAGAGGAAGTTGAGATACGAATATAAATGTATGAATAAAATGAAACTGAGAGAAAGGGTCTTGACGTTCGTATATATAACTGTTAGAAAATATGACAGTCAGAGTTTAAGGTGGCATTTTCGAATATAGTGAGAAATGTGTTAAACATGGATAGAAAGACTCGGGATTCTATTAGGTTGTTACAAATGTTTAGTCGATTTTTTTTACCGCAACAATAAGACTTCATATCGCTGCTGAACGTGAAGATTATTAATCAAAGTAAGTTCCATTACAATCAATACACTTCTCCCAATGATTTACAAGAGCATTTATACCATTTTCAAAGAAAATCTGGATTTCTGGAGTCGATAAACTGTTGGAAGACAGTTTCAATTGCTGCTTGGTTGGAGAAGGATTTCATACGGATAAAACTGTCGAGGTGTTTGAAAAGGGTGTAGTCTGTGGGAGAAAGGTCTGGTGGTGAATAGGCTGGGTGGGGGAGAAATTGGTACCCCAATGCAGTTTATAAATAGTCGTGAGGACGAGCATCGTCGTGGAGCAGGATTGGGCCTCTTCGATTCACCGATGCCGACTGTTGGTGGGAGAGTTTCTGACGAACAACGTTTAATTCGTGACAGTACCTTTCAGCTGTAATAGTTTCGCCAGGTTGCAAGACGTTATAGTGGATGACACTAGTTGCAGTCCACCAGACAGTGACCATGGCCTTCTTTGGGTGGAGGCTGCGTTTTTTGAAAGTGGTTAGGCGCCTTGTCTCTGTCGAGCCAATCTGCTGATCGTTTGCGATTGTCGTGAAGTCATTTTTGTTTTTTATGACCAGCGAAGAGCAGATCTTCAATCGACGATTTTGTTGTTGTTCATTAAACTTGTGAGTTACCCACTTGTCAAGTTTTTCATCTGGCCGATTGCGTCAAGATGCCGGGAAGCAGTTGCAGTGCTTACGTCAAGCTGTCCAGCAATTTCTCGCACTGTTTTTCTTGGATCGGCTTTAACTGAGGTTCTCACACGGTCATCATCACAGCTGGAAGGACGTCCCCTACGTTCCTTATCTTCGAGGCTCACATCTCCTGATCGAAACTTTGTAAACCATCGTAGTACTGTCCGCTCATTTGCTGTGTCCTCGCCCCATGCTTACTTAACGTCACGAGCCGCCTCGCTCGCTCTGTGGCCTGGTTTGAACTCGTGAAGAAAAATGGCACCAAAAACGTTTCTATCCACGCTTCACTCAGAACAATGAAACAAACATCCATTTTATGATTTTTAAAAAGGTAAGTTTTTCTCAATGTATGCCAAGTCACACGCTACAAAATGATAGGTAACTTATCTTTCGACACCTTCACAAACATGCAAAATATGAACTCCAAATTAGCATAATATAAAAACTGAACGAAACCTTTGTGACAACCTGATGATATACCTGTTAGAAAAGTAGGATGCCCAGAGGCAGTGATTTATGAAATTATTCCATGAACACTTTATCACCACTAGGTTTTTCAAGCCCTGATTTTCTGTAGTATATTTCTGTAAAACCGAAGGAATGAAAAGTCTCCTAATGCAGCAAGGTACCAATATTTTGTTCGAGAATACGAGGCTAATCGGTAGTTTTGGGGTATTATGCAGCACTTTCGACAAAGTTATAGAGAGAAAGAAATAATTGAAAAGCATCTGTTGAAGGAAGCGTGGTGTCAGATGATCAGTAATTTACGATGAAGATGCTGTTTAACGACACGGAAATCTATCGCGATCTTTAAAACCAGCAGGAAGCACAGCTTTCCCAAGAACGGGCCGTTTCCCCTATACCTCATCGTGCTGTTCGCTAGACACCGGACGCTTATCTTTTTGCGTTCTCTTGCATCCTTTCGTACAAAACCTGGGCCAGTTCAGCATTCTCAGCAAAAGCCAACCCCATGAGCATGCGCCATCGAATGCACCAAGCGCACTAGGTTCGTGTTGGGGTGGGAGCGGTGAAACAAGTCGTGTTTTTTTAAATAATGAAATGTCTGCTTAGATGATTGTTCCCGTACTTTTGTCTATAGCGGGTCCATTGGTAACTTAAGCGAAAAATCCCTTACGGTCCATGAAAACTAAGCATATACGCAATGAGGGATGTTGACGCACTGCACGCAGAGAACATATCTTACTCTGCAAATAAACCATCCGGGTGAAAGCCGCAGATACGAGCGGCGAACGCTATTCTATTCAATTTTTTCTTTTTTTATCGCCTCTAATGTCGTAAACTCGGCGCTACTTCTCCTCCATCCTAAGCCATTTTGTCAGCAATTATTGCTACTATGTAAATGTGTTCGGGAAGTGCCATTAGTTTGAGAGCTTAGATTAAAGCGCGACTACAGAAGAAGGAAAAAGAGTGAATGGTTCAGGCGGCTTACAAGTCTCCCAGGACAACGGGACTGGCAGCACGTGTGAGTGGTTTACGGTGCTAGGGAGGAAAATCGCTAAAAGATAAACAAAACGGGCGAATATGTTTTAGAAGATCACAGGATTTGATATCATGTTTACAGACGTTAAGAACGGAAGTAATCGTCCATCCATGGTGTCAAATTAAATGTAGAAGATTATTAGATCTTTTTACGGCAGCCAAAGACAGACGCGTCCTTTATTTATGAGTCGTTCCATGTTAACTCGACCGGGCCTCCCACGTGGCCGGTTAAGGTATTAACGATATTCTAATACACCGAGCGCCTCCTTGCGAGCATAAACGACGCGCCACATCCTCTACTGTCTAAATATTAATATTCCTAAAATACAGTCTTCCAATGGCGAGGGGTTTGCAATCGCGTCGTAATCGATTGGCATGTACTTAATATATTAATACAGATGTTTCCGTAAAACTAACCCTACTAGCTAACTGCTATATAAGTATCTAGAAAACACCACCAGATTAGTGACAACTCCCGTTTTCCTTTTAGCCATCGAGACACCGAATGTGACTGCGATTTGTCGGTTTATTATAATTGGTACTTGACGGGCTACCGGATTCTTCCAAAGCGGAACAGCTAAAGTTAAACACATCGAAATTCTCTGTTATAACTCCTTATTTGTTAGATGTTCGAGGAAATGCACTCGGCGAGCTAGTGAATAAGAGGGACTGCCAACCGTGCCGTTCCGGTACATCACACCGACCTGGAATCGAACTCGACAAAACAGAGGACCTCCGTGCTTCCGACACACGTTATGATGAAGTTATTCATTTCGCTGCTACTAATTTTTCACAAATTATAGGTTAATGCGAATTACATAATTCAAAATACATATATATTTGCAGTTTTGGTTACTCTGTGTTAGTAGCAGAGTTTCCCGGTTGGCAGCTTACTGGGTGGCCAAAGCTGAAAGGCTGTTTTGTTTGACGAACCCCCATGGCGTAGTTTATACTCATTCTATGCCACCAGCCGTCAGGATGGATTTTCTCCAGATACTCCGGTTTCACATCTTAAAGTGAAATGTAAAAATTTTCGCACAAGTCGTGGCGGTCCCGCTGGTAGCTCCTGACTAGCTCACGACTGCACGTACCTAGGTAACACGTTTGGGTCACCAAGTCTCGAGAATACCTCACTTTGAGAAATTCGGTATCTTTTTCCTGTGATAGTAGTTGGTGTCGCACTGAACAACCACGGTTTTAGATACTGGCTTACGGGATCAGATTACTATCCAGGCTCAGGAAATATATTATTCTATTGTTTTAAGTAAGACTCTCTGTTGTTTTTTATCTTAAAGGAGTACAAACTATGGAACGATAGTTGCTTTGTTTTGCCTTATGTTAACAAGACTTCCCACAGAACCGCTGGGAAATTTAGTGCGTAAATGTCCGTTCGTTGACAATAATAACGAAATAAAGGACCAGAATACTATGAGCATGTCTCCTTTTTATATTTACGTGTATGTCATTAATACTCCTGCGCGCCCGTTAATAGAAGATCATGCAGAGGGAATTCTTCAGAAATGTGTCCTTCGAACGGCGCAGGAGTCCGACTAATAATCTACTAAGGTCGAGGATTTGAGTTCGATTCTCAGCTCGGCTTGTTATCATACCTCTTTGGAACGATTTCTACTCCTCGCCTCCAAAAATCGAAAATGTCCCACACATGTCGCGCACATACTTGTCACTGCCAACAGAAAACTGTGATACGGCGCTGCTTTACCAGGACTATCAACCTTAAAGGTGACAGGGTTCAGCAAGAAACAAAATGGCCTTTCTAAATTGTACACCGTGTATATGTGGCGGTACATTTTACTTCTGAAATTATTTCGTAAGAATAAACTCTGCACCCTTTTGCTACCAAGTAAAGCAAATTCTTGATAATTATATCCAATTATATTATATAAAAACTGTAGAATATAGTGTAAGTGAAAGAAAATGGCCATGACGAACTACTCTAAAGAATATTCCTTAGACTGAAATTCCTAATGAGAAACTGTTCGTGAATATCTACCTGCCAACTCAAGCAGTCAAAGACTTTGGGAATTAGCTTAGGCACCGATCTGATCATAAAACGGAAGATTCGCAGAAATTTCTTAATAGACAATTAATGCAATGTAAAAGGTTGATATTAATAGCTCGCCGAGTACAGGAAGGATGAGTCGAGAATAGTGGAAATAGGATAGAGGAACTAACATGTGATTGCAGACGGAAAAGTAAGCGATTTCATCTGGAATGAATTTTAGATTGCCTATTGGAGTTCAATCAAAGGCAACCTTGGTCTGTCTGAAGACTGTAGCGCACTAAGCTTCTCATCAACATCGCTTTGATCATTAACCGGAAAATTCTGCATCAGGTATCAAATCTAAGCCTTCGCCTATTAACAAAGATGGGTGATATTTCAAGAACAAATGAAAGTATTGAAATGTTAAAACAAGTGCGTATGCAATACCTCTTAACAAATATTTATTAAATATCTGGAACATAATGGTGATTACTAACAAGGACATTATACGATGTAAACTCAAACGATAGTACAGAAGCTTTAAAGAAATTTTTTTAAGCGTACAAAATACTATGGTTTTTTTTTCTTCCACTACGAAAACTTCAGATTAACATGCATTTTTCACAATGTACTGGCAACGGAGATACGTTTATTACTAATTATAGTTGATTAATTAACTGGTAATACGATTACCGTATTTTTCGATCAGTCACGGATTTTATGCAGACTGACGTGAACCTTATGGTGGGAGGGGGGTGTCAAAGCAGGAGCAGCGTCATGGTCTGAGGAGCAATCAATTTCAATCTGGAAAAAGCGTTATAGATGTTGCTAAATCAAATCCTTTCTAACCTTACGTTGTTGCGCAGAATCCTGGCACCCCCTTTTTAACGGCGTTAGCATGTATCTTTGTTTCGACTTTCGGGTCCGAATCACGAAGAATGTCCCGGTTTTACCGAGAGGACGACTACAAACCGATTCCACCGAGCAAAACGGCGCCACTAGAAGAGCGGGAGTAATGAGCTATGGGAGGTGGGCCCGATCGACGAAGCCCCATCTACCAGGTAGGAAGGGATCTCGATGCTGATCCATAAGTAAAGGGCGGCGCTGCAAGGAGTCCTGCTAGGAAAGACTTCGAATGTCACCCAATGTTACCAATTACGTACACACTGTTAAGTGTAATTTTATGTGGTTATTGCTCAACATTATCGTTGGTCATTAAATAATAAATGCTAGAAGCAATCGAGCTTCCCCTTTTCTAAATATCCCCATGATACCATTATCCTCCTTTTAATTTTATACAGCTTAGTTTTCCTTTTTTTAAAAAAACGAACAAACATGTTTTAAAGCTGCGGTTACTCTCTTTCACAGATTTTCTTATTTAAAAAAGAAATTATAACGAAAGCATTTAAAAAATAATTGTTTTCCCAAGCTACTACAATAAATAGTCGAGTTTATATTTTGAAAATTTTAATTATTTTAAAATAAATTTTATGTTATTTTTTTTCCTTCGCTGGATAATGGACCCTACCTGTGGGACCTTAGGTCTCGTTATGTCCGAATTTCTTTCAGCACCTCAAGATTTAAGATCTACGCAAATAGGTGGGCACCTAATTTTCATGTTATTCTCACTTCTCAATTTGTTTCATTGGAAAATTGGTCGGGATTTTAACGATGGATGAAGAGAGCAGTTGGCAGGAACAATCGACTGCCACCCTGCCCTAAATACTGGCACCATGAATTATAAAGGAACGGTACCTGACAGATGAGTCTGACGCAAGCGTAAACGTAATTTCTGGATCCTGAACTCAACATCAAGTTTCTGGTAGTTCGATAGAGCTCCTTCTCTGTAACAATAGGCCCATAAAAACTCTGAAAACGTCCTGCGAATACTACGAGGCAGCATGAGCTTCACCGACTATCACAACACCTAAGATTACGTGTACAGAGCAGAGTACGACTTCAGGGTTGCCTATTCTCAGATCAACCTTTTAGCATCACGCAGAGGAAAGATCGTTATCATCTGACGCCATCACGAGGTAACAGATTTGTTGTTAACATGTCGTTTTCGGCCATACAACTGCAAGAAGCAGTAAGCATATATGCGTGAGATGCGTCCAACTGTACGAAACCGCTTTTAGTTCCCTATATATTACGTCTACCTGCGTCGATGTGAACGCTTGGAATGAACAAATATGCACTGACTAACGATGGCAAGTGGCGGGTTGAATCAAGGTTTACAGCCTTCAGATGGTAAAATTCGATCTTGGTGCCGTCGAAATAAACGTTTTAATTCGAACAGTATCCATCTTTACAGCAGTGGAAATATAGTGATTTGGAGTTGCAATCAACAGCATGGTAAGATTTAGTTGTGGTTAGTGCCATTACAATCAGATGGAGATACCTATGGCGGGGATTCTTATGGCTAATCATGAAAATATCGCGTTCCAGGAGGACAACGATAATCTCTGCGCTCTTAGACTGACCATCAACTGGACGCTGCACAGAAACGATATATTCTTGAAGGTTACTCTACTCTTTTCTAATAGAAGCAGAATGTTATTTGCTGAGAATATTGGTTCTCACAAATCGCTCGGATTTTTTTAAAATTGCTCGTAACATTGAATGTTGCAATAGCGAAGCAGAATACCCACTGCGGCAGATCCAGAAATCCATTTTCAATGTATCGCCTGTGGCAAACGGTAGACGAGTTAACTATCGACACGGCAATGTCATTTTGTAATAGAAAACCCTCTTTTAACCAACCAAGAGCGCCCTCTCGCGCCCATGGTGCGGTTTGTCAGTTCATTTTCGAGATCAGATCATGACAATAAAAAATAGTTATGAATGTAAAATATTTAACTCAATAAATTGTAAACAATTTAATATTTGTTTCTTGAGGACATTTTGTTGTTCGTGAATCTGTCAGAATCAATCTGCGATCTTTTGTGTCAGTTTCTAAATTTGTTCCTTTACCTTGGGGTCAGGTTTAAATTGATGTTTCCATGATATTTTTTATTGTCGCAGAAAAAACTGTCCCACTGAATACTTTGGTGGAAGGAAGCATCCAAAAAACTCTGCATGTGAAGCATGTCGCTGAATACAGTAATAATTCTGTGGTATCTTCAGTTAAAAACAATATCTTCAGATATAAAGAAACGCCTGGGTCAAAATACGCAGCAGGGGTTCTGGGAGAGGATTACGCATTGAGAATCTATTATTATTATTATTATTATTATTATTATTATTATTATTATTATTATTATTATTATTATTATTATTATCATCATCATCATTTAGCTTATGGTATTTACGATTATAAGAAGACAGGTGTGGCGCACTGCTAGCCTCTAAGACATTTGCTTCTTTGTTTGTTTTTTAAGTCACCGGAAGGAAGCCCTGTTTTCCCAATAGCTGGCCAGCATGAAATTCTTCCCTACCGGGCAGACAGCGCTGCATTGGGATCTGTTCAACAAGAACTGATCAGAGTTAATAACAGTGTAAATATTATATAAAGATTGTTCTTTGGTTCAGTATGGTTGACAACTTTAAATATGAAGTAAAGGTGGCTTATTGTACAGATATAGAAAGCAATTAAGACACGTTTTTACAAAGTCTAGGTGAAGTAACAATAATAATAATAATAATAAATAATAATAATAATAATAATAATAATAATAATAAATAAATAATAATAATAATAATAATAATAATATAAATAATAATAATAATAATAATAGAATAATAATAATAATAATAATAATAATAAATAATAATAATAAGAGCGCAATGTTCGCATAAAAATCCGTAGCGTGTTATCTAAAATCTCTGCCGTTAAGTCACCTTATTTAAGAATAAACATCCAACAGACCCCTTTCCGCACCCCCGTGGGCAGTAGGGGTCGGTCGTATAGTAGGAAAAATGCCAGTACTTTCGTTATAAGCGTCAAGTTGCTCATTCCTTGCCACTTACAGGCTACCGCGAGGGCCCAATGGGAAAACCAAACGTTCTGGCAGCACTGCGAGCTTGCGAGAAAACGCCACTGCCATGACGTGATTCAGCTAAAGGGGCGATATGGCTACGCCGGAAGTTGCTCTTTGAAGTCGCTTATCCCCGTGCGGCGCTAGCTGCGCAAACACCGCCGACGTCAGGGTGGCTCATGTAACTGGCTTCAGATGAGCGCGTCCGGGCGCATCAGGGGCGCCGGATCAAGAACGACTTCTCCCTCATCAGGATCGAGGAAGGAACGACTGCGGCATTTTCAATCTCGGCGTACTATAATATCCCATTTTCTGGGCTGGGATAAGTCTCTCCTGCTAAAACACCTTGAAAATGTTGGCATCGTGGGGTTCGTTTGATAATTTTGCTTAAATACTGAAAATATTAAATGTGTCCCCACTTTGGTTGCCTTTGATATCCGCAATGGACGAATAGAGCGACTGACGCTGAAGCTATCGGATGGACCCATGGTCGGGTCAGGTCAGCTGTACCGTCACTGACGTCAGGCCGGTGGAGAGTGAAAGAAGCAGTGAATACGGCTGACACAGGATTGCGGATCGAGGAGATCGTTAGAGCCACACAAAAAGGCCACATAGATGCCAAATGGTGGTCAAAAGCAACCAGTGGTGGAAGAGAGAAGCACGGTGGTTGCAGAAGTGAAACAGGAAGAATATACGAAACGACCACGTAAGGCAGACAAGAAAACACAAGGACGATAAACAGCATTAGAGAACGCCTTGCAAATCCCTATCATTAAATGATATATGGAACATGCTACCAATGAGGTTTAGCTTCGCTATGAGATCGATGCATGATCAATTGCCTACAAAGAAAAATCTTGCTAAAGTTGGGGAGAGAAAGCAAAAGTGAAAGCTGTGTGGTAGCATCCAAATCATAAAACCACAAATTATCATCATAAAGAGTAGTTCTGGCAGAAGGAAGATAAATATAAAGGCACAGAAAAGTCTGACGGAGACAGGCAGCAACTGTAGATAATGTCAGGTTTAATGCAAGTAAAATCTACTTTCACAGTCAGCTGTGCGCTGAACTATGCCAATGGTTGGAAAATGATGGTTAGCTTTGGACGAATAACCTGAGGTAATATCTAAGACTGTTTATACCAGATTTGGCACTAATGTCAGAGAAGGTCGAGGCCATCATTGCGGTTTACCTGACTTTTTCGTTTGAGGTCAGGATGAGCGTCAGCCATAAGTAAGAATTAGCGAAATATGGAAAACTAGTGAAGCAATTTACCCGCGGAGATTTTAAAACGATTTTGTTTGCAGTTTAAGTCCGGGCTGACAGTGTGTTGGGTTTACCGGAAATTGGGTCTGTTCAGCTGGCGGCGCTCGAGAGCTCTGAGGGAATTTGCTGAAGCTGCCGAGAAAACATCTACCTGGAACACTGGCCAAAAATTATCTTGAGAGTTAACAACGGGGTACAGAGCCTCCCCCCACCACTTCCCTCCCTCCCCAGTAGCTGGTAGGTGAGTTGATGGTCAGAGATGAGTGATGAACCTAACTGAAAAGGACTAAGTGATTGATCCAGATCACATCTAAACTACCAAACGAGACTACATGGCAGCGACGGAAGAGACTGCAGAAAAATCAAGAGCCAAAACAGGTGACTGTCCCAGAATGTTTTCCCTAAAACAAAAATAAATCTGGTCTACCAACAAAAGCAGGTAACTCTTTCCCCACCTCGATAATACTGTCAAGTTTTCTCAACGTTAAAATTGTATAACACTCCGCATATCTGATGCGTCACCCAGTAGATAAACCTATATCTGGCTGTAAACTTACTTCAGTTCAGTTTACAATAATACATATTAAAACCAAAGTTGTTTAGTTTTAGTCGCCTAATTAACAGTTTTATTCGGTTGGAGTTGGGGATTAATTTAACCGTGGTAAAGAAGCGAAAACAAATTTTTTTCACAAACGCGTGGTCGAGTGGAACTGCTGTTGCAGTATTATTAAAGCTGAATTAAAGCTCTTCTTCCTCCCCTCACTGGAGCCTGTTTGGGGTTTCAGGGACCATCCCAGAAGATGGATTGATAATTGTGTTCCACGCGAATGATTTCTGATTACCGTTTATCCAAAGTGCAAGCTGACTTCCGTGGAATTACCTGAGTCGTGAAATCGCCAGCGCGTTTCGATATCGAGAGCTAATGCTTCGTCAGGAACCGTGTGATGTATTTCCAAACCCGTTGGGCTTTACTTGAAAGGGATGACTTCTATTAGGAGCTAAGAAGGGAGGGAGGGCGTAAATAACACCACTTCTCGAAATTCCATTTATTTCTGGCAAACGATACTGTATACAAACGTTTTTTGTTTGTATTTAAACTTTTGCGGTTCGATACAATTTTCTTCCGGTATTGATGGCTCTTGTCCCACAAGCAAAGATTGGATAAATCCGTTACTTTCACACCTATATAATGGCTGCGCTTGTTAGAACTTGCGAGAGAAAATAAAGAAAAACACTGTTCAGTAAATCTTTAAATAACGTAATAAGACTTTCTTTTCTTCTCAAAATGTGGTGGAAATGTGATAGTTAGTGACGTCATAGCCAGGGGGGAATCCCACCATGATGAAATAGATAACTGGGAGAAAAACGGCTGAGTACCAACCAGGAAAGATCGCCGAAGTTTAACGATGCTCGAAGGCTGAGAGAGTCATCTTAAGCTATCAGCCGACGAATAATTACTTTTCTGCGCTTTCAATCTTTCTTGTTGAGCATTCTAAACATTAGAAAGGTATGCAGGGCCATATCTTCTCCCGCAGTGACCTAACCCTGACCGTGAGAAGTACGCCTGCCTTGGCAGAAAAGATACCTACTGAAACTCAAAGCGCTGGGAGGAAACTCGCGTGGCTGGGTGAAGATGAAAACTTTTAGACGAACGAAATTCGTATGCAGTTGTCCCCCGGTATTGGCGGGGGTTACGTCCCTTGAGCACCCGCGAAGAGTGAAAAACCGCGAATATTGGACGTGGTCCATAAAAATGCCTATAACTGCCTATAAACGTCAAAATATAACGTAACATATAGTAAGTAAATATATAATAATAATTTAATAAAAAATACAACACTCAGTGAAACACTCGAGATAGCTACACGCGGTAAACTGGGATGATGCGGGGCTGCATCTGCTCGAGACAGCGCCTCGTGGGCAGCAGCCAATCAGCAGCAAGGAGAAATGAATAACGCTCTCGGATTGGCTACTTTCAAACCTCCAGCCAATAGCGTTTATTTTATATTTATATTTTGCTGAATTTACGTTAGTATTTATATTACAAAATTAGTAAATTATATTGTTATTAATAATTTAGCGTTAAAAAGCGTGAAAAAATATATATTGCCACGAATAAAGCCATAAAAAATCGTGGAAGATATTTGCGATTCCGCGAATATGCGGGAGTTCCCACGAACAATTATTAGTTAGGTTCTAAGGAAAATTCCGCGAATAACCGGGGCCGCGAATGCCGAACCGCGATTACGTGGGGGGGCGTCGACTGTATACCAGCTATTCACGTGCGTATTCGAGATCAGGGATTGTATTAATACATAAGGCGGACGTCACTTTGAACGGTATCACAAAATCACGAAAGACGGGCCTTAGCTTGGACTAGTTACAAATAGGTCATCATGGCCGACGGATATGGCCGCATCATCTACAGAGTCTCTACTTCATAGTTGGCTGACACTGAAACAAGTAAAACTGAATGTAATCATCGTTTAAGTAAGAAATTTGCTCTGACGTATTCTTAATGACCTACATTTTTGTATTAATGCTCTCTTCTAAGACAAGTCAGGGTTAGACTTTTCATTTTCTGATGCATGAGTTTGAGTTACTGCCGTCTATATGAACGGGTTCGAACTGTTGCATCAAACAGCACCATAGATCTGGCGATTGGAACATCAGAGTATGGCTTTGTATAACTTATAGTTGTTAACCAATTCGCGTCATCCCAGGAGTACGTGGACTATTCTGCATCCAGGTTCTTTTTCTCGCCTGCAACGACATGGACAGCACCCAATATTCCAGCGCAGCACTAAGCCCATCTCCACACAACTCAAGCTTTGTGCAAGTATAACCATCCACATTTCCTGATATATGGAGTGTCTGGGAAAAGCTTGCGTGGGGTTCGCCAATGTAAAATTGGTAAAATAGACCCGTTAGCATTGCAAAAGATGAAAAACAAGATTTTTGCAGCTTGGTTGTATGCAGTTCCAGTCCTCGAGTCTCACGGCTTATTATTATATACAGTAGCACAATGTGGCCATACAAGGTATATGACTTGCTTAAGTAGTATCTTGTGATGTTATGTCTTCCAGATCGAGAGACACCAAGAGATTTCCTACATATTCAGTGGATATTTGTGCTTCATTTCTGATCATTTCAATCTTGTAACCTATGTTTAGAGTTTATTATTTCCTATACAATATAAATGGTTCACTTGCACTTTTGATTCTAGAAAATTCTAGGGTATAGCAGAACATTTAATGTTCTTGAGTGATAGTGGCAACGCCTGCTCTATCGGCACAGTTCAGTGAATCTTTTAAAATGATTGACTTTAAAAATAAACTCAGCTACAAGATTTATTTTCAAATATCAGAAACATTTATAATTTTTTTGAACACCTATTTAAAACTTTAATTTTTACTTGACAACGGATTGTCGAATCAACATTTTACCAAAACTGTTACTAGCAAACACCAACACTAATTTTTGGTATTGTTTCTACAACAATTGCGAAAGAAAGCACGTACTTTTGTATCTGATGTTAGATTTCTATACCATTCTTTAAACTTATTTAATAAATCATATGTGACCTCAGTTGATTCTTGGTCCCTTTTTTTGTTGTTTTTCTGCAGTCAATTTTCCTCAGATTCCGGTAATTACGAACATTCACTTTCTCAACTTCCCTCAGAGATAAAATTAACAAATTTTAAACGTAATTCTCCAGTCTTCTGTGAAATCGCCATAGATTATTATTATTTTTTTTTTACTTTTATATTTATCAAAAGTATTTTTGTGAGAACGATTATTCTTGATGTCGATATCGAGCAATTTCACAAATTCTATAATAAATATTTTTAATACTAAATCTATTAATATCAGTCGTTCTTTCTTTCGAAAGATGAGTTTCCTGACTTACTGGACAAATTCTTTGGATATGCAAATCAAAAGAGTACTCTCTTGTCGAACATTAGAAATTCCATTGTTTCTTTTTTTCCACACACTTGTCTATTTATTATTTATTTACTTTATGTCGAAATATCCGATTAATGTATTTTTCTAGTTCAATTTTCGAATGAATATTTAAATTGGATTTTATGTCTTTTTTTACTTTTTTATTTCTGTTATGAAAACCATATCATTTTATTGTGGAAGACGAAACAAAATGTTTGTTCAGATGGATACGCAACTAGCGCTTACCTCAAAATCTTGGATTCTGTTGAGAACGCACGCGCCCGATCAAACAAGTAACTTAACCTTGTCATTGATCGTCGACAAATCGTTAATAACTGGACAATAATAAAATGCTAGATTGTACAAATTCCATTAACAGCAGCTAACTCTTTAACTGGCACAGAAAAACTATTCATCTACCGTTTTTTCTCTCTCCGGGACGATGGGATAGACTAAAATTTTCGGGAAAATTAATGTCAGGCCTTGTGAACGAATTCCAATCTCTCTACTGTATCGGTGCAGCTTACCAAAAAGAGAACATTTTAAATATAAAATGAACAACCGCTTTCGTAAATACATGCTATTGCTTTGATTTTAAAATTAATTCTTTAAATTTTAGCTTTGAATTCTGCCGATCACAGATGTTAACATTTAAGTGCTAGAATAATTGATAGATAAAATTCAAATTTTTAATACTGTGTAAACTGCAGACATACATTTGCATAAATTATGCATTTCAATGATTAGGTTTTGCATAATTTAGTACAAAAAAAACAGTTAAATATTTAGAGTGTTTGGTTTATAAGTTGATTTTTTGGAGGGATTATTACTTGTTAAAAATCTTAATTGGCATATAAATATATTTGTCTTTTGCATCTAAGCTGGGATAAAATCTAGAGTATAAAAATATATATTAAATTTGATGCATTACTGATCTATAACGTCTGAAAATAACATTACAAAGGTCTAAGCTGTGAGTGGATCAAAGACCGAATTATGCTTTGATTAGTCAAATAAAAAACTCAACGTCATCTTTCCAGGAAACTTACCATTTTTAAGATGAAGACTGCAGTGTGTAAAAGACAAGAGGTGCGACTGCTAGTTATAAATCTATCTACGTAAGTTAGAATAGGAATAATTACGACAGATAAAGACTATTATTATACTTGTGTTTCACGCGTACGAAACAGATCAGAATCCACCCCATGACATTTTCCAAGACATCCAGTGCAACAGAGGTCAGAAAACACGCGCTGTCACGTGGAGACCAGTAGCCCGCCCCGCCCCCCGACCAACGTGGTTGAGTGGATATTAACAAACAACCAGTATATTCGTACGGAATCACAAAGTTTCCAAGTCTATACATAGCACAGGCAGAGGAAAACAAAAAACAAAAAAAATCACGCCATATTGTTCCTTGGATAAATGTCTACTTTCAGATGCCGACAAACTGAAGCTATTCGCGGCGTTGATGAGACAGGTAAAAGAACGTTTTTGCGATGTTAAAAGAATGGTAAAATCCATACGTTTGCTGACTCCGGTTAGGGACGGGAAGAAAAAGATTTATAGCGCTTTTGAAGGTTAACGGGAACACCAAATTTTACGTCATGCTATTTTCAACTGGAAGGAATAATTATTTCGCGTTCTAGCAGAGCGATGGTGAGAGAACATGCTAAAACTTCGTGAAGACTATATCATGCTAGAAGAAAAGGAAAAAAAAATGGCAAGGAATTCTGCGGGGTTATAAAACTGCCCCCTCCCACCAGGGTCGCGATATGTCGCAATAAGCTTTGAGAAGTAGTTCATCCTGGCTGGAATAGAATTCCGGGAAAGACAGTTGAAAATTTAACGGTCTTGATGTCAAAACGTATTGCACCAGTTTCGGTTGGAAAGAAGCATCGTTCAAGGTATTTAAAAATGGCGGCATTTGTTGGATTGATTAGTTGCTGTAAATTAACCTGTAATACCCATAATAACTTCCCGTACAGTAAATCGTTTGGCGTAGGGTTAATTCATTTTATTTATTTCAACCATTTCAAATAGTTTCTTAATATTGGCCCTACAGAATACGCATGTTACAAGTATACAAAGTTATTCAGTTATTATTTAAATTTAAATAATACTACAGGGTAGCGTGGAAATATAATCAGTTTATCTGGTTTTTACAGGAAAAAGGAAAGAAGCTGGGCTGCTAAACTACATTAAATAATTGACTTTCACCTATTTCGAAGAACCGCATCGAAGTTTAATCATATTCTTGTATAGGAAGTTATTTTCTTTTACTAAAACACCCAACAGAGGTAGTTTTAATTATTGAATATTAAGTGCACGCACAAGAAATTCTTTTTTTTTTAAAAAAAAGAAATATTGATTTATTTTGTTTGGTTTTAGTATGAAACTCTTGCAAGAAGTCGCACTTCTTTATGTTCGAAGCGACTACTGAGTTGTAGAGCCACATTCTCTTTTGCATGCCTCTGGCTTCGGATCAACGATGGCTCCAGCCGTTCTCGAGTATTCAGAGACAGACAAAGCAGAAGCGGTATCTCCGGCCGGTAATGTCACAGAGAGTCCGTACCGGAGACCGAGGCATATCAGTCAGGAGAGAGAAACCGCACGGTGTCAGGCGACTGAATCCGCTATGGGAGGAGGGGGTAACGACGCAGCGAGTTTGGATCGCGGAGTAGTTACGAGTGATTAGAATATGGCGAACTGTAAACGTGAGCAGAATATGCTGTCGAGACACCCTCACGGCGGACAGCCTTAAATCGAACTTGTGAGCGAGCTTTAATAAGGAACAACCGTTCAAGGTATAAAAAAAAACTAAGGCAACAAGAAAAATGTTGTGTATTGGTGACGAATCGTCTTCCACACCAGAATGCCCTCATCTCTAAAACTGCCCCTTTTTCCTTCTTCTTTTTAAAAGCATTTTATGGTGTTTTATACAATAATTTAATTTATGTTGTCTCGTGCTCCTCTTTGAATGCTACCGATTCATTAAATGTATTATCGCTTAACTAAAATCTGCGATTACAACCATAAGCAAACAAAAAAAAAAAAAAAATGACAATGTAAATAAGTTTAAAAACGGGGTGTTAAAAAAAAACAAAATCAAATAATCTGACATGTAAACTGATGCAGATCACGTGCTTTCTTATGTAGGGCTCGCATCATCACGCAGGTGAATTTTTTCCGTGATTTGGACTCGTGAGTACGCCACCTGCCATCTCACTCTGACAGCAAGAGAAAGTAACTCTTTTTTGGCATAAATATGTCTTACCGCGTACAATAACATCTGGCAACTGAAACAGTTACAAGCATAAAAATCTGCTGTTTGAGTTTTCACGGCAAAGTTTCGCCCCCCCCCCATTCTTTTATTCTATGTATAAATTTTATCCAACTTAAAATTGTACACGACTTTCTTATTCACTGTAGTTATTTTTAATATACCATTTTTGGTGGGCACTCTTTCGTAGCTTAAAAATGTTGTACATGCGAGATGCTTTTTTTGTGTGGGGGGTCTAATATAACGATAATAGAATTGGTGCTGATATCGGCGTCTACTGTGCAGACCACTGCATTTATTGAACGGTATCGGTATTATCCTGACGTTTTGTTTTTTTCAGATTTTGTCTCTAATAAAAATCTTCTTCCACAAAAAGCATGATAGCGGCACTTCCCAGTTTGGTGATAGAGCAGAGCGAGAAAACCCCTGCCCCAGGGGCTTCGCGATGGCGGAATGAAACGGTGTCTAAGTCGGAACTTTCGCCTGATCCGAACCGACCGTCGTGGCGCTGCTGTCTTTCACCTCTTGGTGTAGTCTGCTTTCTAATTGCCCCACCGCAGCTGCCTCTCCACCTTAACCGCGGCATTAAAACAAGCATGTGCGGGCAGATCGGTTGCTTTTATTTTGCTTCGGTAACGTACAAAAAGCAGCACGACGCTGTTGGAAACGCTATTTTACGAATAATAATAATAATAATAATAATAATAATAATAATAATAATAATAATAATAATAATAATAATAATAATAATAATAATAATAATAATAATAATAAAACCGTCAGACGTTCGTTAAAAACGTTGACCATTGACAAAGCGATGATATCTTAATGAAGTGCTAAAAAAGGTCCAGAAGAAATCCGGCCAGATACTTTTACAACGATGCTATGTCAGCTGCGATTAATGTGAACCTCTCACTCCATCCTTGGTGTGAGCACCGGGAGAGAAGAAAACAGATGCTGTAATTCTGCATTATTATTTTATTTAGTGTAAAAACCCCATTGAAACGTCGTCTTCGTGTTTCATCTGAATAGTTGCCATGGGTCCCTCCCATTATCGTTAGCTTCGAGAACTGCCCCCTCCCTCCCTCCCATTTCCCCTCTTACCCTGAACCGCATCTGCATCAACTACGGAGAAGACATCGCTAATCCACTCTGTCCGTATATCTCAGATACGCACGTAATGATATTATTCAGTTTTTTGACGAAGTTCCAGGCTCAGTGGGGGGGGAAGCGAAATATGCAGTTCAATGCGCGGCTGCGGTCAGTTTTACGGCTGTTAGCTACTGAACGGAAATCCCTCCAGAAAGACGGAGAGAACAGCGTCAGGCCTGCCGGGGCCGGGGCGCGGGGTGTCTGCGGTTAGGGAACATGCCATGGTGCAGAGATGTTACCGCTAGTGAAGGTTAGGCAGATCGTTGTCAGGAAATGCGGCATTGCCGTCTTTTCCCGTGGTCTGCGGGTGTTAGCCAAAAGGCACCAACCAGCTGGGCAATGATTATGAAGTCGCCTTTCGACACCAGAGCTTCCCTGACCTTGAAATACACAAAAGCCCTAAACCTCGTTCTTTCCTTTAAAGCATTTGTTTGTTTGTTTGTGCTTCTGTTAGCCGAATTTACTTGTTTTCTTGCAAGTCCAAACTATATTTATAAATGGTTCCCTTTAAATGCACCTGATGAATAATTCTGCTGGCTTTGAGGGGGGAATTCCTGAAGTTAAAATTTTATTATAAATTAAAAACTGACAACTTTCGCCAAAATGAAGTGTGTTGTTGCAAACTGCCAAGTATTCAAACACTCCGCGTAAGGTTACAGAGGGAACTCTACCTTTAATGCGATCTTTCCATCCGGAAATGTCAAATAAAGATGGACTTTACTCATCGCTGCTGGGTTAGTAAACGCGACATATCGTGCAGAAGTGATCATCTGCACCAATTTTCAGATGGAATAGTCATGGACGATCCTGAACTTGATGTCTGTCGGCACGGACGTGCGAGTGGATCCGCTCCTTCCATCAGCAGCTACAAACGACGGCTGGTTAATTGGCGCCATCCCCACCGAAAACCTGTACGAAACAATGTAGTATTTTATCCCATACACCGAAAAAAGGGAGGGGGAGAAATATCGTTCCGCTTTCTAATCCGAAGGTGGAATTTGGATGTCAGTTCAACTGTTTCAGGAAACACCGCTTTAACCCTTTCGGTGCTTAGTTAAATTTCGGGCTGAAAAGTTTCAATTATCCACCGAGAAGTGGAATTAGGAATTAGAGGGAAGACGTTGCGTGGCTTTCAAAGACGTGAGGGTATCCCACCCCAACCAACCCCAACCCACTCCCCTGCTTATCGCAACAGAGGGAAGGCGGACAGAGTGTTTTGTTGTTGTTGTTGTTGAAGCAGTGGCGTGAATCTGATTCCAGCATCGAGAGGGTTAAGATTTTCAGTACTAACTCGCTGCCGAAACAGAGCAGTGCTCTGAGGCATTTGGTCCGAATTTTAAAATAAGCTACAAACACAAGAATTAGTTTAATCATGTCTAAAGAAGATATTTTTGTTTTAATTTTTACTATATTCCCTCAAAAATCCCGACAAACGGTGTACGTCAAACAAGAGATGTGCGATTTACCCAAGTGCTTTTTCTCAGAAACAGGTCCCATATGTTAGCAAGATCCATCTCCGAAAATAAAATAAACACACCTGGGGATTTTCTCGTACGATGTGCCAGAGGCTGAATTCTACTGTTGGAGTTCCCGTCTTCTCAATAGCAGTTAGTTTTGAGTACCAACAACTCATCAGCAATTCACAATGCCATGTTGTTAAAGGTAGCCCGACAGAGCTTTCCGAAATGGAATTCGCCATCCGGCTGAAATATAGCAGGAGCGAGCTTGATTTAGAGGGCTCAGGAATAAATGGCTCAAAGAAATGTCAATATTTTAATTTTGAAAATCTCCCACGATATACAGCAATATCCCGATTACTGCGGGTTCGATTACTGCGCTTCTAGATTTAGTGCGGTTGGCAGTTTGACACCAAAAATTCGAATACTGCGTATAAGAATTCGATTTAATGCGGTACCGTTCGTTGTTCGTTCTCCGTCGTACGTACGTACGTATACAACATCAGCACGCACTCGATCAGCGCTTCAGTATCTCTGTCGCCTTCATACAGTGCACAGTTTCACTATTATTTCACATACGTTCATACGTTGTTTTCAAACCCTCAGTTTATTATCAAGAGTTCTAAAGGAGCGAGTACCGCGAGTAGAAGTGCTGAAAGTGGAACGAAGAAGAGAAAAGTTATTGGATTGGAAGAAAAATTAACAATAATTAGCAAGTATGAGAGTGGTACAGCCATAGCTAAAATAGGCTGCGATCACAGTATGGGTGAATCAACAGTGCGCAATATTAAATGAACAAGGACAAAGTGCTGCTTCATCATCGAATTTACAAACGACAAGAAACAGACATTACAATGATTGAAATGGAACATCTGTTGTCAATTTGGATGGAAGATTGCAATCAAAAGCGCATTCCTTTGAGTCAGATGAGGACAGAAACGAAGGCTGTCTCTCTGTTTGCAGCCGTCCAAAGAAAACGGAACTGAAGGGGAAAGTAACGAAACATTTTCTGGAAGTTCTGGATGGTTTGACAGATTTAGAAAACGAACTGGAATCCATAACGTTAGGATTGTAGGGGAAAGTTCAAGTGCGGACGTTAGTGCAGCAGCCACACATCCCGCCGAATTGAAGCAAATTATTGAAGACGGAAGTTATGGTGACGAAATGAATGCCTACTTGGCGAAGAAAGAAAAATCGCAACCTGGGTTCAAAGTTGCTAAGGATCGTCTGACACTTATTTGGGGGAAATGCTGTTGGTGCTTTAAAATTAAAACCCATGTTGGTCTATCGATCAAAAAACCCACGTGCTCTTAAAGGGCTCAGCAAGCCTTCCTTACCATTTTTTGGAAGTCGAATAAAAAAGCGTGGCTGACAAAATCTTTACTTGAAGATTGGTTCAACGATTGTGTCTGTCCCGAGATCGAAAGATATTGTAAGTCTGTAAGTTTAGATTTTAAAATTTTATTAATTTTGCACAGTGTTCCCGGTCACCCAATTGCTTTCGGTGAATTATGTCAAAATGTTAAAGTTGTGTTTTTACCACCGAATACGATATCTCTGTTGCAGCCAATGGATCAATGGGTGATAGCAACCTTCAAGGCCTATTATCTACGAAAAACGTTTGTCCAGGCTAGTGAGAAAACAACGGGAGAAAATACAATTACTTTTACGGAATTTTGGGAGAGCTTTAACATAAAGAATGCATTGGAAAATATTAACGATGCCTGACGTGAGGCCACAGCCAGCAATATGAGGGCTGTTTGGAAAGAAATAATTCCTCGCTGTGCAAATGATTTTGGTGGATTCGAGGCTGAAGTTACAGGGGCCGTAACAGAAATTATTCAACTTAACGATGAAGACCTTTTAAATTTAGAACAGCGACGAGCATACGATGAGGACGATAGCCAAGATGGAACAGATGAAACTGAGACGCAAACGAAAGAATTCTCAATTAAGGAACTCGATGCTATTTTTAGAACTTTTGAAGATGGAGAGCAGATGATAATGGATGCAGATCCGAGTGTAGAAAGAGCGGTGCAAGTCAGAAGACAAGTTGAAAATGCACTCAGTTGTTATAGGGTCATGTACAAAGAGAAGAAGAAAGCATCATCGAAACAGACATCCCTTTTGCAATAATTTCGTAAACAATAAAAACATTTAATTTTTTTTTGCAGATGCTGATGCAAGTCAATAGACTAGTAAAACACAATACTGCGTCCAATTCGTTCGTTTCCTTCTTTATTTATATCGATTTTCATACGTTTTTTAAAGAATTTTCGAATTTTTCAAAAGTCTAGACATCGATCGATGTTTTTTCATGGATTATATATATATTATATATATATCCGATTACTGCGGTGTTTTTGCCGCACGAATTAACCGAAGTAACCGGGGGTATCGCTGTATTACAATATAAATAAAACGCCTAGCTCAAGAACGGCGCATTCTTCAGACATTTCTTGTTGGAGGAATGGATATTAACGTTTTTACGTAAATGTAAGACAAATACAGTCTGCAGAACGCAACAAAAGGGATTTCTTTTCATTAAAGTGGTGGCCATACTAATAAATCCAATAATAAAACAACCCATATATAACCAATTTATCATTGCAAAAAGATGGGTTATATATATATATCAGTATACGAATAGCCTTAAATATATTGCGATGGTCAACATTATTGCATCCTCAGAAATAATTCTTGCCTTCACTGAGTGCATCTAAAGCTCACGACAATAAGCGCATGTCCGAATTTTGATCTCTCTTTATTAAAATAGGGTCCTGTTTATTTTCAATGACAAATCCGCGATTACGGTCATAACAATCTCTGTCTGTCATCCTTACTACTCACTGTCATTTACTCTCTTGTCTACTTCAGAAAGCCTCAAACCGTATAATATCAGCTTTTATATTTTACTCCATATCTTTTCTCCTAAGCTAACGCACACTCATACATATGTTAATTTTGTTTCCACCCTGACAGTTTTTTTTTTAGTTTCCCGGCATTTTAGCTTCTAATCGGAAATTCCCAACATTTTTAAATCCTGACGAAATTGCAGCAATATTATAAGTCTTCAATACAAATTTCCTTCAATCTATCCGTTGGAATAGGGTGTCGTTGTACCAATGAAAAACAGGGCTAAACGTTCTTGAGTGCAGAATTCATCCTTCGGCATACAAATGCTAAGTGTTTTCTCGTACATTTTCAAAGATATTTTATCTCAAATTTTACCAGAATGAAGATTAGGCGCTTTGATATACTAGTCCCATAAACTGACCCCTTAGTTAAAAACCGGTATTAATATAAATACTACAATTCCAGACTCAAATCAGTACCTTGACCAGAGATAGTTTACCCGGCCTTTAAAGAAATATTTCAAAGATGAGATAAAGCCAGATACCCCAAGACAGCAACAACAAAAGAGGGAAAAAAAACGAGATGCGTTATCCATTATTTCTAAGTTTTAATCTGCGAAAAGCTTTGGTGATACTTTTTTTTTCCCTTCCTCTCACTTAGATTAATGCAGAACAGTATCTTCTAAAAAGATGAGATAGCGGAAGACTTCACGACAAAAACGCCAAAAGCAGGAAAAAAAATTGGCAGTCGTTCGGCTTGGGGAAGGTAATCATAAACACAGCAGCTGTATCTTCATTTAGAAGATTTGATTGCGAGACGCAAGCCGATCATCACCGTTTCAAGTACCCTTTCTTAACGAACCGTTTAGTTTGAAGAAACACCGATTGAATTTTTGTGTTTCTTTCCTGCTGACAGAGATGATCGGAGATGGAGCGACGATACCCTGCGGAAAAGACAATAAACTCCGGAGCTCGGAGTTCGTGGTATTAAAAAGCTTTTTTTACAATTTTAGTTGTACACGTCTTTGCAAGAAATTTCCAGGCATTTAATAATAAAGATAAACATTACTTCATGTCATCAGTTTTGTTGTTGCTTTTTTGCCATTAACACAGTGTGAACCCATTTTCCAGCATTATCAGTGCAGGCTGCGGGCAAGCACAGTTCTAGAGATTCCAGAATATTTTTTAAAAATACAGAACGATAGGGAAAAATCATGTAATTTCTACATTCTAAACCACAGATCAGCTGCATCACTTGGTGGTAGTGTGAGGCTGAGAGGTTAGTGCTGTCCTGGCAATACACTGGTATGGATTATTTTATGGAAAATATGGTATATACGTATGCGACCTTATCCATTTTTGTTTCAACCTCATTTTGAGCCGCTGGGTTAAGCCATCTATTTCGTTCATTAGAAACTTGTCGCTGACGCTTAACCTGATGGCTTTCTTTATTGTTCTGCGCCTCCGGATGCTATCTATCTCCAGCGCCTTTGCTTCGGAAAAACGATTGTCATCACTTCTTCTAACTGCTCGGTGCGCGATGGCTGACTACTGTTTTAATTTGTTTCGTTCAGCGATTGATATTTGGCGTTTCCCATGGCAGAAGTCAGTCCATAGCGTTGATCAGCCAAGCGTGCTTTTAGAATCCAACTTGTCTGGCTGATGTATCTCACAATGTGTACGACACCCACGGCACCAAGAAATACTTCCTGGATCCTTTTTTTTTTTGCGATGCGTATTACCCAAAACTTTTTTATTTAAATAATTTCACGAACACTAAGAGATTGCGAACGCATTTACCAAACCGCTCAATGCCTGAAGCTCCGTACCATCACGCCACGGCCAAACTCTTTTGGAAAACACGAAGACTGGGCGACAGCGTAAAACCAGCCAACCTAATGTCTGAACTGCTGGAATCTCCATTCTTCAGAAAAACAGCGCAGACCGACCCGCTAATATTGCAGAGTCCTGTCTCTTGCTTTCACGTCATTCTGCGGCTAGTAATGGAAGCTGGAATTATGACGGTTACTCTCCAACATTCGTCTGCTGAAGGCAAGTTTCTCAAAAATCTGCTGCCTGTGGTCGCAGATTCACAGTATCAGTGGCTTCTGCGAAAATGTAACATCGGTGATTGCTCAGTTGGCACAGCAGTTAGATAAGTACCAAAATACTTTATGAAGTGCATGACCATGTGCCTATCAGTAACTCACATTACTTTCTTTTGCCATAGCGAAATCCAATGTACTTTTTAACTTTAATTCAAGTTTACCTTTTTTAAAGATTAATTTCTTGTATTTCTTTTGGTTTATCTTGGAATTTAGGGGATAATACTGTATAAGTTATGCTGAAAAAGTTCTTTGAGGGTACTGTATATATTTTTCTTTTATGCAGCTTAATGGATCATCGTTTTCTCTCATGGATATACAGAACATTCGAGATTTATCCTATACTTTATTTCGCACAACGGAGAATATCTTCTAGCAGGCATTCAGAAATTAACATAACAATAAATGATGTTTTTAGTTGTATTTTGTTTTTACTATAGTTTTAGTTAGTTTACTTGCGAATAAAGTCTCTTTTTGTTTGTTTTTTATTTTAAAAGAAATATATACGAACAGAAACTTCATTTTAAGATTGCCTTTTCTTCAATCTGCGTGTAACCATTCTTGCAACATTTTAGCTACTTTAAAAATGGCTGTTTAAATTCTTTTCTGAAATTAAATATATGAAAATCAAGGCTATAAGTTTGTTTCATTGTAACGGACATGAAAATCATTATGCTTATGTATAGGACAGCGCACATAGTGGAATATTAAAATAACGAAACAGTATATCATGAATAGAATAGACACGACAATAGCCGATTAAAAAGAACTTTTATCTAAGATTCATGAGCTATAAGAAAGTAAACGTTTAGACTACAAAAAATAATTTAATTTATTTTTATTCAACAATATGTAAGGACGACTTTTGTTTTCTTCTGTTTCCATTAAGATTTTTTTGCCTTTTTTACCATCATCTACTTTGTTGGTAAGGTTCTGTTATTCAACAAGATTCGCTCTCTTTTTTGTTGTTGCTTGTTTTGATTCGTTTTTATTGTTTTTGTTCCTTTAAAGTCGACTTCCGCATTATCGAACTTATTCGGTTTGACGCCAGCGCGAAGTCCTTCCGTTTCATATCCAAGATTGTGAGGCAAGCGAGATTTTAAATGTCGATACGATTGTGAGATGTGATCTTTAAAAAATGCAATATCCCCTGATTACTGCCAAGACAGAAGCTACCCGCTTACCTCCGTGGCTCCCACGTGATAGTAGCTCCGTTAAGAACCTAATTGCCTTCTGGCTGCGGAAAGAGCGACAGAAATCCTCCAGATTAATTCACCAGCGACGACATATGATACTTTGAAAGACAAAATTTAAATATAAAACAATCTAGCGGCCAAAAAGGAATCGGCATCTTTATTCCTTTTCCTGGCACTTACAAAGATTAGATTCACTGTTTCTTTAATAATAACTGGCAGAAAATCCGTTAGTAATTCGCTGAGATCTCCAGCATTTGCTGTATAAATTAAGATTTTGCTGTCCATTTTGAACAAGGCGGAGATGTACAATTTTTCAACCCATAGTTAGCTTAACAGCGTTATCTGATAAATGACTAGCACAACAAACAGAAATAGAAGACATAGCAGTACGAACCTCTTTTTGGCCCTTCAGAAACCATAAAAGAGGGTGAAAATGTCAATGACTTGTAAAGTTTCCGTTGTCACTAATAAGCTAAAAAAAAAGAAGCAAATTTGAATTATTAAGCCATTAAAAGTAAGGATGTAAAACATTAATAATAAAGTGAAATAAAAATATGTATTGCAATATAAATAAAAATTAATGGCAACAAAATGTATTACGCTGCCATAGAGATAAATAGATATTCAAAGTGCCAATTGATTGTAATTGTCATTTACAGAACATTTAAAGTTCCTCATTTAAAAATCAGTTTTCAATAACCTGAAGAAAAAGAAGATTGCGCCATCTGTTTCCACATCAGCAGAATCTCACGATAGTTGAAATTGTCGTAAATTATAACAAGACTCATTACGGTGGTGATCCTAGTGAGCGAAATAATTTGATGCTTTTTTATTATTGCTGCATCTACGATGCACAAAATGTGAATAATGTCTGCATCTCTTGCTCCCTATCAATCTCCACAAACGAGTAGGCGATTAGCTCGGATTTTAGAGAATCCAGACTCCTAATTTTTGGGGGAAGAAAGACTGTTTTGTCGCCGAAAGCCATTTAATATGGAAACTGTCACCATTATGACTATATGCATTTTGTACACCATAATTAGATGATAAAATATAACCGAAGTGATGCAACTCTGATGGCCTTACTTTTCAGCTTGGTAAACTAAAATAATTCATAGTTATCGTTAAATATTTTATTTCCACTAAGCAGGTGATTTCATTTTTGGCTGCTTGGCTACTTCTTTTATTCAGTGAATGAATGTATGGCATTGTCGAATCCTAGTAAGTGTCAGCGAAAAAGGAAGCGATCGTGACAGTACATATTTCTTTGACGCCATATAAAAAGAGTTCATATAACTTACTAAATAGAGGCAGGTGATGTATAACTCTATGGCTGTCGCAAAACAAATTAATGATGATCTTTAAAATCAGAAAGGTTTATTGGAGGATAAAATAACATTGATGATGGTCATTACACAAATATCAAGCCATTCATCGAAAAACCATGTCCAAATATTATCGGCTTAGCGGGTTTTTGTAAAAAATTATTTTTTGTGTATCACAGTGTAGCTTTTAGATTTACAATACATTTCGCTCCATCCATCCATGTGCACACGTTTTCTTTCCATTAAAAGTGATTCATTGAACTCAACTGGTTTGTTCCCAGGCCTGATTAAGAATGCATCAAAATCCATTTTTGCAGCATTTCCTGAAGGAAAGAAAAATAAGGAAATCAATTTTTCTCTTGTTTTCTTTTACTTATTCATTTTTTTTTAAAATTATTTATTTGTGATATTGCAATCAAGAATTGATATTCTAGCACAATAAGAGCTCGGCTTAGCCACTAGGT
Source organism: Nautilus pompilius (assembly GCA_018389105.1). Classification (NCBI taxonomy): domain Eukaryota; kingdom Metazoa; phylum Mollusca; class Cephalopoda; order Nautilida; family Nautilidae; genus Nautilus; species Nautilus pompilius. The sequence continues at coordinate 398,427 of JACATO010000993.1, read as the reverse complement.
TTGGTCAGGGTGCCACGACAACACGCATCGTCAAGCGATTCAGCAGACCCGAGGGTCCAACAACACTAGAGAAGTGCCAGTGACGTCGTCTCAAGCCACCGGATTTTTCCAAGAGTGAAATCGAAGGATCAACCGTGAGGGGGGCCATAGCAGCTTCATCTACGTTTGTTCCCCCACCCACCACCACCCCACAACATTAGCAGAAATACGTATGAAAATAAAAATAGGGATTTAGCTGAGAGAGAAGTTAGGATATAAACCGTAAAAATGCGCTGAAGCAATTTAACGAAAAGACAAAAAGTGCTGCCGTTCTGAAAATCTTAATAAACCAGCGTCTAAAAATACACTATTTCCTGCTGCTTTAGGGTTTCACTTAACAGGGTTTTTTTGGCAGCTTGTAACAGCTGAATAATGATCTACTTTTTCTCTTTACATGGCCACTTTATCAGATAATTAAAACTTCTGTTCACTATGCCACGTTTGCTCTAAGAAACATCTGTCATTAGTAAATACATTCAGTAAAGTGCAGTACTTTTAGAGGTAATAAATCCGACATCATTATCAGGAAAAAGAGAGTAGTCTAAATGGCTCTCCTGGTAAATGTCGCCGTTTCCAATAAGTACAACGTTTGTTGAAGAAAGAAGAGAGATGCAGAAATTGTTTAACTGCAGGTCGAATGCACTATAATTAAGATGAAGTGAAATACTGATTATTATCCGGACTACAGCGGTAGAGAATAAGTTAATGAAACAAATGGGCTGAACGTGTTCCAGGCGCCTGAAATGCTAATCTCTTGCAAAAATTAGCCATCTAGGCTGGTTGCCCAATCTTTGGAAAAATACTTACACCTCACCTTTTTATTTGTGGTAGTAATATAATAGTAGTAGGTCTGCAGCACCGGTATCAGATACCATTCATGAACCTTTGGCTAAAGCTCAGTGAGTTTGTCAGGTATTAGATTTCGGAGCTAGAGCTGCTAGAATGATGAGGCTTCTTTTGAATGATACTTCCTGGGGGGTGTAAGGCTAGATGAGGTCATTGTTGACTAAGTCAATACGCCAATAACCACTGGAATTACTTCTGTTTTTCTGCATTTCCAGAGAGTTTTTAGTCAGACAGCCAGCGGGCCACGGTTTCCGATCGTTTTCGACAACTCTCCTGGATGTCAGTGTTACTACTGAAAGAGTTATAGCAGTTGATCAAAACCGAGAAAGTCATAACCGATAATGGTTTCTACAAAATTAAAGCTGACATACAACGTATTCAGATACTTAGGAAAAGAACGTAACTTGTTCAATATTGAAGCAGCTTTTAAAAAAAAACAAACAGCAATGATCAGACAATAAAATACACAAAAATATCGAGTATGTTGAAAAACACGAGGATATAAAGAACAAATATTCGATTACAAAGAAAGCACAGCGTTTCAAAGAACAATTTGAAACATAACATCATGACCAACAATCACCGAAAGAGTAGCCAACTGCAGTAGCAAAGGTAATAAAGGTGGAATTGGAAAAAAAATATTTTATAAAAAGAAAAAAATGGGAAAATAAAATAATACACGAGGAACACCTAAGAAAAATAAAAGAGGAAGACACTGATATGGCAAAGGTTTATGGTTAGTTGGGATGTGATGATTTGAAAGCAAAAAGTGAAGGATTCATAAATACAGCTCAAGACTATGTCATCACCATGACATTTTACGAACAGAACATCTTAAAAAGAAAAATAGATAATTTATGCCGATTGTGTCATCAAGCGGCCATATTGTTTCAGCAGGTAGAGCGCTGGACGAAATATGTCACAAGACAATAATGCAGTAGAACCCGGAGTTTTGGGACAACTATCGTTGCATTGGTAATTGGCACAACAGGCGCTATCAAGAATGGTTTTGGGAAATACATCAAGAAGCTACCAGCAGAGATCAACAGTTTCTTAATTCAAAATACCTGCTCATTTTGGAAGAACAAGAATTTTTTTTTTTTATTTTTAACAAATTACCAATTTAACCAGGAACGGTACTGCTGACTAAGTCGGCTGATAATACTGTATTACACAAAGCCTCTCTTCTTCTTTCTGTCTACTTTCAATTCGTAGCTTTTTCCAGAGCTCTGTGTCGCTGCTCGTCGGTAAGTTATCGAAGCGAAATACCGTCATTGAACGGCAACATTATTATGTGAATCCGTGATCGGTGAATACCAAATTTTATTTTCGTTATGAGATTTTGGATTTAATATTGGTGTTGACCTCTGCAGGTACATCCCTCGCAGAGACAAATACCAACATGCGGCATCCGGAGAAACCGAATCATCGTCTGTCCCCAGCTTTGATTTGACAAAAGACTTCATGAAGCATTCGTCACCTTCTGCAAATAACCCCATAAGGGGTGTGTGGATGGATATTTTTGGTTAGTTTATTGTTTTACAACATTGAAGAAACTCGATCATGGTATTTCCCAAAGAGAAACTGTACCTCTCTCTCGTATGCAACGTATTATGCCTTAAAAAAAGATATTTATAAACATTCTTCTAATCTGTATGAAGGGAGCTGCACCGACGACACAGAACAACAAAGTGTGGACAGAAGCTGTGTTGGCACCGCGCTGAAGACCTTCCACCGATTGAAGCGATATAGAATTAGCAGGAGTGTAAAATCAATATGACTACGCTGCCGCTATGCCTTTCTGCAGCTTGGAATATCCTATTCTTGAAGACAAATTAATTAAAAGAATACCTTACGTTTTCGATGGTTAAAAGTAGTTCCGCTGAGAAACCAAAGAATTAATTTAAAATGCGTTTTCTATTTTTGTTTATTTATAGATACAATCAGATAATCCCTGTTATGATAATCAGCTAGATTATTAATTTAAAATATCTAAAAGTTTCGAGATCATAAGCGTGGACTCATCAATGATTTGATAGCATTACATGTATATTAGCACATTTCCATTAAAGATATATACACGACCTTTTAGAATCAAGTCATTTTAAAACTTTGATCACACAGGAATGTTTACAACAAGTTATCAACTTTGACTATTTCGCATACCTGGTGCTTTGGTAAGCGAAACTTAGCCTCTGGGTACATTTGATTTTGTTTGAGACACGTTCAGAGCATTAATATCGCATGTTTGTTTGCTGTATTATTCCAGCGACTCTCTCAACTGAGTGTAGGTGACTCTGTGAAAATTAATTAGCCGGAAATCTTTTTCTACCGCACCGCAGACTTCGATGGCTCAAATCTTACAATACCTCACTTAGATAATCTGGGAAACTGTAAAAAAAATAAATATATAGATTTGCGAGAATTCCTTCATTTTCTTTATTTTGTAACTGCTGTAAAGAATTAGAAAGACAGGTTTGGAAAATCGCTTATCAAACTCCGGGAGTCCATTTTAAACACAAGTGAACTCATCAGATGAAACATAATAAGATTTTACTTATATCACACATTTTTTTTAAAAAAATACATAAAACGCAAGTTTTTATTTCGTATCGTTTTAGAAATTACCTTTAGAAGTGGCTAAAACCGATACCAAAAAAACACCGCATCAAAATTACAATGTATGCAAATGAGGAGGTCAAATAATCGTTTTGAAATTTGCAATCGTAAAGGTTATAATTAATCTGCTATTGATCGTGCAACAGCATGCTTACGTAATATTTACCTGACGTTAACAGACATAACCCAATAAAGCGCCATATACAAGCTATGATGCACAAAATTCTCTTTGGTATTCCTGACAGGAGACCTACAGATGTTAAAAAAGAACTGAATTTAATAAAACACTATTGATATTAATTAATTAAATTATCATAAAGATTACTATTGGTTATGGAGTATATAAGTCAAACTTTAATATGCTCTTAAGTAGAAAGTGTCTTACACAATAAAGAAAACTAGTTTAAAATGCCCACTAATTTTCGAATTACTCAATACACACCTAAGTTCTTTTCTACGTAAAGAGACTCAAATTGTCAAAAAAAAAAAATATATATATATAAGACTGTTATACAGAACATTTTTTGTACAATGGCCGTCATAAGTAAGAACCAGTTCTTAATCGTGTACGCAAAGCTGATACGATTGCGTCATCGTCGCATGAGCCCGTTACGCAAAGTCAGAACTGGAGTCCTTAAATTCATCCTCACTCACTGCTTTGAGCAGATAATTTTAACTATAAAAATGGAAAGATTGTTCAATTTTTGTTGTTGTTTTAAGTTAACGTGACAGAAACTTTAGTGATAATTAATCCTCAGAAATACTTACAAAGATAAAAACATGGAAGTTTTGTTTATGCAGCTAGGTTGAAGAAGCATATGAATTCTCGCTGTAAAGACCAACTAAGATATTCTGGTGGCTTTCGGCTATAAACACGCGTAGAAAATAAAAGAAATTCTGTATTTAACGACGAAAGCGGGTCTTCCTGGACTTCTATACGTTTTTCTTTTCAATTTCCTGTGGAGCGTTTTTAATGTGTTCAGAGAGAAAAAAAACCTGTTGTGGCATATGCCATAGATTTAACTGCTACATCCGTATCATACCTCTTTCATCCCAGGTGTTCTTTCGTTGGCTGAGAGAAGCAAAAATGACTAAGGGTAAAGACTAGACTGTAGTTGTGATGTGTTCATATATCCCACTTCACCCTCTCGTTTGTCTATGTCCTCAAATACGAGCTTTTCTTTAATGGATATGAAGCTGGAGGAACTACTTCGCGACTGAGCGCCTCTTCGCCGTAAGCACCATCCCTGAATTGCTCAATAGACGCTTGCAGTTAACCACAGCCATAGTTTTTTAGGTACTCAGGAAACTGAACCGCAGTCTTCGCGACTAACCCCGGTTTGACCCCCCTGCGGGTCTTCACTCTGGCCGGATTCGTTTCCTCTAAAGATAATCGACGGCAGTCTTTGTTTTCCATGGACGGAATTTGATGCGACGTCCGACTGCTGCGAAATGATAGGACAGGAAGGTGATGAAAAATAATTTCCTCCACATTTTACGATGGTGCTTTAAAAACCAGCGAACACAGCTGCTAACACGTGAACTCGGGTCTTCTTTAACCTAAATTAATCTTTATTGTTTAGCCGTTCTCTCTCTCTCTCTCTCTCTCTCTCTCCCATCCCTCTTCTCTCTCTTGTACTGACGTCATCTCTCTCTCCCTCCCTCCCTCCTCTCTCTTCTCTGTACTGGCGTCATCTCTCTCTCCTCCCATCTCTCCATCTCTCTCTCTCTCTCTCTCTCCATCTCTCTCCTCTCTCTCTCTCTCTCTCTCTCTCTCTCTCTCTTTCTCTCCATCCCCTCTCTCTCTGTACTGACTCATCTCTCTCCCTCCCTCCCTCCCTTCTCTCTCTACTCTCTGGCTCTCTCCTCTCTCTCTCTCTCTCTCTCTCTCTCTCTCTCTCTCTCTCTCTCTCTCTCTCTCTCTCTCTCTCCTCTCTCTCTTCTTTCCTCCTCCTCTCCCTCTCTCTCCTCTCTTCTCTCTCTCTCTCTCTCCTCTCTCTCTACATAGTAAAATTAAAAATTTTTTCGCTTGCTAAATATTTGTGACTTATTTAATGCAACTAATCAATATTTGTAGCTTCAATCAAATACTTTCCACTTTCAAAAAATATATTCAATAAAGACACGGAAAAAAAAAACACTTTTCCCTATGTAGTTTTCTCATCTATTCTTATATGAAAAATTCCAACCAACAACAGCGATAGTGTGATTTTGCCAAAGAAGCCTTTGGTCGCATGACAAGTCGAATGAAGAAAGAACCATTAGTTTATTCTTATTCCCGGTGTTCTATCGTAAAAGTATCCAACGGTTTTTAAGTTGCATACATTTCCGTCGCGTTTAGCTGATTGATCATTGGTATCGAAGCGTGCAGTAAAAGTCAAAAGAAGAAATAATTAAAATATATAAAAGATTAATTAAATACTAAAGAGGACATTACTGTGTTCTTGTTCTTAAAGTGTATTCATGTAAATAGCGGTACTGATATACTGTTGATTTTACATTTCGCATGAGAATCTCAGAAATTCTGTTTCAAGAAGAATTTGATTAAAACTCGTTTTAAATCTTGAATTTATTGACTTGACATTCGAAAATGTTAAGCTAAATAAAAGTTTAAATGGTAGAACATTTCTGTTGGCTAATTTTCTCTGATTATGTTGGTTTAAAAATGAAAAGGCCATTATAATCATTAACTGTCCACCTATTTAATACGTGTATACAAATATATGTCAAAATTAATTAGGAAAATCGAGTGATTTGTTCTTTACATTGGACATCAGTCTCATTACATCGCTCAACTACACAGATTATACCAGATTTTGTCAGAATGTCCGGTTTATCTGAGAAAAATGTCGATGGATTACCAGACAAATGTGTGCATAAAGATTCCAAGAGCACGGAATATTTGCATGTTAATCAATACCCATAAATCAAGTTTGAAAGTATATTTAAGTTAATATTTCGACAAATCATAATAGCTACAGGTTTCTTGATTTTTAAAGATACGTATATAATTTATTTTAATTCCTTTTTTTGGCACCAAAAACAATGGTTTAAAATCTCCAATTTATTTGACTGTTGTGTTGAAATCTCTATGCGCATGTTCACTTTTAGACTGAGTGATTTGCTTTTACATATCCTTGTTATATGGAAAGTTTAGTGCTTTCCAATTAAACTTTCTTTCTTTCTTCTTAATAAACTGTCTGTTTGTTTTGTATTTTCCAGATTTATTTCATGATTAGATCCAATGTTCAGATGTAAATTTCATTTAGTCATTATAGCTAAAATCAGGATTTCATAAGGAATTAATAATAATAATAATAATAATAATAATAATAATAATAATAATAATAATAATAATAATAATAAGAAGAAGAAGAAGAAGAAGAAGAAGAGACAGAAGAAAGAGGAAAAAGTAGTGCTTATAATACTTTAAAATGGTAAACTGCAAATGCACGTGATTATACAAATAGTGAAGTTGTAATTTTCATTAAAATACGTGGTTCTAAAAATCTACTATCAGTGAAACCTTTCTATAATACTCATTAAAAGAGAAACATTTGGCAAACAAAACAGCAAACGAAATACTGCAGGAGTGAAGTAATAGATACAAACAACTTGTAAAAATATATTAAATTTGGTATAGAAGTAAAACAAAGACGTTGAACCTAAATGTGTATATTTTACTTTACATTCGCGATAACCTAACTGCCAACGTCTTACATCAAAAACTTCGGTGATTAAGGCTATTTTAACAAAAGTTTACTTATCGTTAGTTTCAAAGAAATCTTCAATAAAAGAACAAAAATAATTATTAACTGATTTTTTCGATGTTGTTTGTGGTGTCGTAAAATAGAAAACGCAGTAACAACGAAAAATGGGGTTAACGATGTCACCTTAGCCTTAAATCAGTGTCAACCATATGTTCTAAAATAGGATAGATGACACCCGCGCGCGCGCGCGCGCGCGAGCACCTACTTCCTGTGACTGTGGACATCCGGTATGGTACTAAACACCGCATCATGGAGTCCACACTTTAACGATCCCCTTGTTGTCGCGCACTGTTATTTACTGCAGAATTACACTCTTGCTCACAGATAAATCCCTTTACAGACAGACGTCTTACTCTAGGGCAACAATTCAGAAAGTCGCTGCAGAAATATTTACAAAATAGTCCATCGTAAATAGCTTCATAAATTTTTTTTAAAAAACATGTTAATTAAATATATTTTACAATTTCAAAATCTTAATTCTGTTTCGAATGCTTCATCAAAACTTCAATAAGGACAACTGCAGTATAATGGCATTGGCGTTGTAACTTACTAGTAATTCGTACAGCACTTTCCTTTTGCTACGTGCAAGCAAACTGTGTTAGTAGCGTTGTTACGTTAGTAAACGTGAATTAAACAAAGATGCTTTACGCCGATTACTGCACTAAGCCGCTTCACCAGGGATGGGATGATAAAATTCTGTTTCACCTGTATTTCAAAAGGCATCAAAACAGGACGACTTATTTTTATTGCGTTGGTGTCTAGCTCCCTTTTCCTTTATCAGCGCCTCGTTCTGGCTACATCAGCAATATTTAACACTACGTGCTAAAGCCAAAGAAGCGAGACATATCTGCATTAATCCCATATTATTTCTGTATTAGTTAACATTTTAAAAAAAATTTTAAAATCTATCCTTGCATGGCATGTACATTATTATGTGCAAGATACTCATTATCTTTTCTATATAAGCCTGAACCCTATAATATCACAGGCTGGAGCTCAGAAAAATGTAGTTGTATCCTTGCTGAAATGTATAGCTTCAGTAAGTATCAATATTATTATATTAGGGTCATGTTTATGGCCACCTTCAGCAATAAATTTTACTTTGGTTTGCTGTAACCAATCTATCTGTCAGCGCATTCGATATATCCAGGTCATCACGCAGAATACCTTTCTCGGCTACCCGAATAAATTGATCAATACATACATAAACATTATTTTTTATGATGTTCTTCCTACTGCTTGTGGTATATTTTAAAATTTTCTATTAAACTTTTCATTCAGGTTAAATTAATTATGCAAAATGATAATTGATTGTAACTTATACAATTTTAAAATTTATTATACATGCTCTCCATAATGTTTAACATGAGAATATGCAGCTGTGAAAATATAAGAGAGGGTGTCTGCTCAAGTCTTGAGGATAGATAGGAGACAAATAACTTCTTAAGAAAGATAATTTTTCAATATCTTTATTGCTCCTTGCGTTTAGAAAGAAAATGCTCATGATTTCTCCAAGGTGATTATCATTATATGAAAATAACAGAGTTTTAAGCTAATAAAAACCAAAGTAATATTGCTGTTTTTACTAAACTTTTCGCAAACAGCACATAAAAATGTTGATAAACTTTTCAAAATGAAAGGAAATTGACACAGGTGAGTGACGAGAAAACTAATTAGACAAGTTTGAGCATTGTAAATCTAAAACTTTTTTAAAATTTATTTTCTGGTGAACCAAGCGAAATGTAGCCATGACATCAAAAACTGCGCTTTGTAGAATACGGAATTTGCAGATGCTAACACCAGAGCATACAATCTCTCTCTCTCTCTCTCTCTCTCTTCTCTCTCTCTTCTCTCTCTCTCTCTCTCTCTCTCTCTCTCTCTCTCTCTCTCTCTCTCTCTCTCACTACTTGTGGCACCGAAGAAATGACTTTCGAATTTACTATCTTTCTTGGTTTAAAATGCCAAAGTGCCTACTCTAATTACGTAAACTAAATGAAAAGACTACACAGTTGTGATATTCGCCGGGTTATGTTAAAAACTTTTCTCAAGTTTACATCAGAGTTATATAAAACGTGTATGTGTTTTATTTTTCTGTTAAATCCTTTTTTGTGATGGTGATGATTATTTTGGTCTTCACACCACTTTTAATAATTCACATCTAATCAGGTCTTTTTTGTCAAAAGCATAGTTTTGAAGTAAAGGATAAGCCGACACAACTTTTGTAGTTTTACGTAAAAAATCCACTTAATGCGGGTGTGATGTTCATTAATTATACCAGATCGCATGTAGTTTTATGCTGTCTTTAAAAATCTTAATTAATTATTCGTTATAGGAAAAATATTTTTCCCCCCATAAATTTATGGCATAAAGTCGTCAATTACTTCTAATAGAATCCCTTGTTAAGGAACGATAAGCAAATAAGAATTTTCATATTACTTTTAACATAATGCTAGTAATAAAATAAATCTGCTGATAATTTTAATTCCTGTCACAAAAAAATTTCGCTTTAAAATTTAATTCAGATATAAATTTGTAGCCATAACTGTAGACGATCAATGAAATATCCAGTATATTAGGCATATATAAATTCATTATTGCATGCTTATATAAATATATAACTTTTAGAAAACCCATACATGCAAAAAAATTCGTTTCCAAATTTTTACAATGCGACACTTTTACCATTAAGATATTATCCTTTAAATTAATTTATTTTTTATTTTTAAGTGAGTAATCATGAAAACCAAAGTGAATTAACATCAAAGTAAAAACATTTTAGTATTAATTCCAAAGTTGATTAATAAAATATTTTTGTTTCATATCTTGCAAAAACAGGTATTAAGTGTTCAGTTTTTTCTAAATAAAAATTCTTGAATGCTAGCGTACTTTCGAAAGAAATTCAAGAAATGCTTGGTTTATATTTCACTCGCTTTTAAATTACTGTAGTAGCAAAAGATGCCCCCTTCAGGCTCTTCATTTGTGGAAGTAAAATTAGAGGGGAAAAAACTGGTATAAAAATAGCAAATTATAACAATTAAGGTCAGTAGAATACTGGAGCATCCAAATTAGCGTCTTTTGCAGAAATGTTATCACTGAACTGAAATGCAGTCGTCATGAATAAATAAGCAACAGGACGATAACAAACAATATTTACGGTAATCAAAAGTACATTTATACATTTAGATGAAAAATTACTTTTATCGGCTAAAGACCATTGACAATTACACACAATACAAAGTGATTTTAATGAGCAGTAAAGAAGGCACAGATTACACAAATATTATCAGTTCTTAGTTAAAATGGCTGACCCGACTCTCTCTTATCATTTAACTATTTACTTGTTAGATAAAAAGTAATAATAACTATAGATTTTTAGGGTAAAGTTTATTTTACTCTGTGCTGCCATTCTCAAATCTTAACCAAACCACTTTTGGTTATCTCTCACTTTTAATGAGAGAGAGAGAGAGAGAGAGAGAGAGAGAGAGAGAGAGAGAGAGCGAGAGAGAGAGAGAGAGAGAGAGATGAGAGAGAGGAGAGAGAGAGAGAGAGAGAGAGGGAGAGAGAGAGAGAGAGAGGGAGATAGAGAGAGAGAGCGAGAGAGAGAGAAGAGATTCCGTAGCACAAAGCGCATTATTTGGTTTAGCATATCCGTATTCTACAAAGCGCAGTTTTTATGTCATGGCTACATTTCGCTTGGTTCACAGAAAATAAATTTTAAAAAAGTTTTAGATTTACAATGCTCAAACTTGTCTAATTAGTTTTCTCGTCACTCACCTGTGTCAATTTCCTTTCATTTTGAAAAGTTTATCAACATTTTTATGTGCTGTTTGCGAAAAGTTTAGTAAAAACAGCAATATTACTTTGGTTTTTATTAGCTTAAAAACTCTGTTATTTTCATATAATGATTAATCACCTTTGAGAAATCATGAGCATTTTCTTTCTAAACGCAAGGAAGCACTAAAGATATTGAAAAATTATCTTTCTTAAGAAGTTATTTGTCTCCTATCTATCCTCAAGACTTGAGCAGACACCCTCTCTTATATTTTCACAGCTGCATATTCTCATGTTAAACATTATGGAGAGCATGTATAATAAATTAAAAAATTGTATAAGTTACAATCAATTATCATTTTGCATAATTAATTTAACCTGAATGAAAAGTTTAATATTACAATTCATAGTGCTTGCTGTCGCTAAATTACTTTTTGTTTTGTTCAGACTTCGTCTGCAGTTGGTGATGAGATAGAGGGTAAATATCGCTAAACAGATCGTAAAAGTGGACTTGCAAGTAATTAAAGACGAAGTTTAAACACATACGTAATCCAGATTTGGTTTTGGATGGCGCTCCACTTACGAATGGCATAAATGAGCTGTTAACTCTAGATATGGAAAAATATGAAAAACAATAACTATGATAAATAATCAAGATAAGTTTTCGATAAAAATTTTTAAAAAACAGCAAAAAGAAATAAAGTCATTTTAACGTGTATGTATATATCATATAAAGTTTATTTGTATGAGGCTGTAAGAGTAAATATCATGTGAAAATGAGATTTACTTGGTTTTGCCGACTCGGTGAATATATTTTGCTCAAACGCGTTGACATAATTATTTAGACGTTTTAACAAAAACAGACATTATTTCTGTAGTAGTTAAGTTGACTAAACCGGGCATGATATTAGAAAAATGTCTTCGTAACTTTCAGTTATAGATAAATAGAATAAACCGCTGGTATTAACCGTGATAATGAAGAAATTTATCGTCTAATTGGGGGGTATTAGTTTTGTAGAAACCACGCGGACTTTATGCCCTCTTATAATAAAAAAATTTCCTTTCTTCTTTTGTATTATCTAAACCGAATCAAATTAAACTGAATAATCTATCGTTTAATTACGAGTTTTAGTTGATTTTAAGATAATTTCTACCTAAGTCGACGTGATTTCGACACTAAAACGACACTGGATGGATACCTAAAGCGAAAACTTCGCTCACTGAGCTAAAAAGAGCGCGGGATATACACCAACAGGCAAAGCTTTCAGGTTGTAGCTGTTCCGAAGATACTTTAGATAATTATCTTTTAGAAAATCCACAAAAAACTGCCAAATACTCTGCCTGTTTGCAAATGGCGTCTGAAAGTTCATGCCTTGCAGCCTTTCGAATCGTGCTGACGATACTACTTGTTCACATTACAACCGCTAAGACTGCTGATACCTTAATGCTTTTGATTTTATTCCCACGTCTAGACTGTGAAATGTTGCGCACACCTGCACCACACCATTAACCTTTTAGTTTGGCTCTGTGGATTTTCATTTAACAAATCAATGTTGACTAGACCCTAGGTGTTCATTGCGGCTAAGGTTATATCTTATTTAGATGTCTTTACTATGGCATCGTGGGTAATCTGTTCTTATAATCAAACGTTTTAGATGGGTGCTTACTGCTGTAGAAAGTGTATTTCTTAAAGAAGAAAAAAATTAATTTAAATACACTACGGAAAAATAAGTGACGCCCATTAATTAATTCTTTTTTTTTTATTTACAAGAGCAGACGAATAACCTTTTATTTGTTAGGGTTATTTGCCCTTTAATAAGTGTATTTGATGAGAGATAATTCTATATATTCTAACTGAATGTTGCTGTCTTTTTTACAGTTAAATGTAAGTAACTTGCTATGGTTTAATATTGCATATGTAATGATTAAACTTTAAGTTTAGGCAATAGTTTTCCATTTAACAAAAAGAACTTTAAACTTATCGATAGCGCGTGTTAACATTTAAAGCAAAACTTTCATTAATACTTCAGGGGGGCACTATATCTAATCGTTCAGAATGTATCAGAACCCAGAGAGATTAAACATTTCGGATAACTTTATCTTAGTGAATAATAGGCGAAATCATTGGGGGGGTTAGCTAGTTGTTACAGCATCGTAAACGTATGACATCCATTAAAGTTTAGCTATACTTTTAATTAGGAGTTACGATGCTGTAGCAAATTTCCTCTTCTAATCTAATCCCCGATCTCCCCTACGCGAATTTTATTTTTTTACAGCATTCTTTAGTGGAAGATGCAAATATGAATAAACGATAAACAAGCTGTCTAAAAGATTTTTAAAACAATTTTCATTCTTTTCCGAATTATTTCTATATTACTAATAATCCTTTGAAAAAAGCGTTATAATAATTTTAGTTTCCTGTCATTGTTTGCTGCGTTTTTAATAAAGAAAAGCCTTAAAGGAAGCTAATACTAATTATCTTTATATATAATTGCGTGGTAAATGTACATTTTAAAATGCATTTATTTAATGTTAAACGTAAATGCTATTTTCAAGAGTTACATTCATTTGGAAAGCAGAGCCAGTAGGGATAAAATATTTTTTTTTTAAGTTTTGTTTCTGAATATATTTATTAAATTAGAAATAAGAAAGAAAAATGAGAAGTTTAGAACTATTTTACGTTTTCATCGTCAGGATTCTGAGTAATGGCGATAACGTTAATTTCAGCCAGTCTGACTTAAAAAAACTAACTAAAAACATCTCACGGTGTAATATATATAATATGCTTTTGTCTGTTTGTTCGTATAAATCGTGGAGTTTTTTTGCCGATGACTATCGTATTTTAAAAAAAATTTTAATGGCCGCATTGAAATTATACAAAATTATTGTGGGTAAAAATATCCGTAAATGAATAAATAAATACAATATTTGTAATCGTTTACGCACTTATATGTCGTAATATATTATAAACAATTTATTTTAATTCAAATTTAATAATCTGATACTTTTGTTGATTAACCAAGTGCTAAATTGAATCTGGTTAAGTATTTGTTTTTAATAAATTGTTTAACGAAAATTTACCTTTTCGAATGATGTTGAAGTGTTTGTTGTTTTTTTTAAAATTCCTGTAGCATTGCAAATGATCGATATATCGATAACTCAAGCTAAATCCAATTACTTTTAATCGGTTTAGATTGTGTCGACCTGTTTTATATCAAACTCTGCTTATTAAATTTAGTCTTGATCGGTCTGTTATATAATTTTGTAACCGATGAAGCATTCATCGGGTCGACATCACGATTAACGTGAAGGAATTTTGCACGTCTAACCTCAAACCCGCTCACAGATATCCATTTCTTTTTTGTTGCAGCTGTGTGGTTCTATACAGGAAAATATAGCAAAAAGAATGTAAAGCTTCTACTTGAGTAAGAGAAAACGTTACACTTATGTTTTATCAAAACGATTTTAAAATATATGTTAACATACTATTCGACTCTTCAAAGCATCCTACTGAGATGTTTTGTTTCTATTTGACGTAGTTTCTGATCTTTTGTCAACATCTGTATTGTTACACGGACCTATAAAAACTGATGAGCCCAGAAAACGTCTAAGAACCATTATCAGCCGTATTGGTGCCAACCACTCGGCTCCTGCCGGGCAAAGATCTTGAAAAAATTTCGACTCCACCAGCGAGCGAAAGTGATTCGTATATCTAAACATCCTACTTTATATAAATCATTAGAGGTTCTGACATCTAGATTTAAATACGCTGTATCGTGGTAAGATCTATCAGGAAGTGTCTCAACAAACGAGATATTTCGTCTGATCGGGACCGAAATGCAGGAGAAGGATGACTTTCGTGAAAGAACAACCCACGGCTCTGACGCGACTGTGAAGCTAAACTGCTTTCAGTAGTGTGAAGAGTGCTCCTAGCCCTGGTTACTTGTATAGGGAGCGTTCTGGGCTCTTGGCTCCTTCGGTATCACTTACCAAAATAAAAGTATGGCTGCTGTATGGGGTTGATACCTTTAAATAGCCACACACACAACGGAAAACGTGAATTTCCTGTTTCTACTGCTTATAAACTGTATGCGCCTGTCATCTAATTCACCAAAGACGTTAAAAAAATTGTCAATAAGTTTCCGGTCTTTGATGTGAAAACTGCCAAACCAGACAAACAACTGATTACGGGTGTACACAGAAAGGCAACACAAACTGAACGGTGCCCAGCGCCTACCAACGTGCGCAAAAAAGCAATTACCAGATGCCTGATGCCCGAGGCCGTCAATATATGTCAGCGATCAGTGTTAAGTTGAAGAGAGCAGAAATGTTTGTTATTCACATTCCAGCAAAATGAATATCCAGCATCATATTTTAAGAGGGTTATAACCTTGAACCAAAACCGCGGCAGGAGTAGAACGGAAGAATACATCGTCACATCACGCACCAAAGATTCACTGGAGAGCTGAGTCTCTCTGTGTAGAGCTAGATATCCGCTCTTGTAATCCCACGATAAAGAAAACATCTAAAAAGTCATCTCCCAAGAAAGAACCGACGGCAGCTATGAACACAGTTTACCCATTTGTAACGGTGGGAAAACTACTCAACAAAATTAGGATTGAAAAACGCAGAAGAGTTAGCTTAATTTTGGATTATTAGAGAAAATCCGATGTTGTGCATAATGCCTCGAGCTGTAATCAACACGGAAGTAGGGTGAAAGCTACGGCTGTCCGTTCGATTAACCACCGCCATAGTTCACGGGTTCAAACCCAGCCATCCCCCCCCCCAGTCCACAGAACTGGAAAAAAAACAAAAGCAGTTTTTCAGAATTTATTATTAACTTTAATCAATTGAATTCTGAATAACTGTATTAGTTACTTTCTGGAAAATATGTCTCTCTCTCTCTCTCTGTTCTCTCTCTCTCTACTAACGTCATATCTCTCTCTGTCTCTGTGTGTGTACTGACATCCTCTCTGTGTGTTACTGACATCATCATCATCATTTCTCTCTTTCTCTCTCTCTCTCTACTGACGTCATATCTCTCTCTGTGTGTGTACTGACATCCTCTCTGTGTGTGTACTGACATCATCATCATCTCTCTCTCTCTCTCTCTCCTCTCTCTCTCTCTACTGACGTCAATATCTCTCTGTGTGTGTGTACTGACATCCTCTCTGTGTGTGTACTGACATCATCATCATCATCTCTCTCTCTTTCTCTCTCTCTCTCTCTCTACTGACGTCATATCTCTCTGTGTGTGTGGACTGACATCATCATCATCTCTCCTCTTTCTCTCTCTCCTACTGACGTCATATCTCTCTGTGTGTGTACTGACATCATCATCATCATCTCTCTCTCTTTCTCTCTCTCTCTACTGACGTCATACTCTCTCTGTGTGTGTACTGACATCATCATCATCATCTCTCTCTCTCTTTCTCTCTCTCTCTCTCTACTGACGTCATATCTCTCTGTGTGTGGTGTACTGACACCTCTCTGTGTGTTTACTGACATCATCATCATCATCTCTCTCTCTTTCTCTCTCTCTCTCTCTACTGACGTCATATCTCTCTGTGTGTGTGTACTGACATCATCATCATCTCTCTCTCTTTCTCTCTCTCTCTCTACTGACGTCATATCTCTCTGTGTGTGTGTACTGACATCCTCTCTGTGTGTGTACTGACATCATCATCATCATCTCTCTCTCTCTCTCTCTCTCTCTCTCCTCTCTCTCTCTCTCTCTCTCCTCTCTCTCTCTCTCTTCTCTCTCTCTCCTGAACGTCGTATCTCTCCTGTGTGTACTGACATCATCATCCATCTCTCTCTCTCTCTCTCTCTCTCTCTCTCTCTCTCTCTCTCTCTCTCTCTCTCTCTCGTGCGTTTCTTTAAATATAAAAAAAAGAAACTGTTCTCATTGCCACAGGTTGCAGACCCGCTGGTGTCTCCACGAAATAAAGGCATCGCAGCTTTCAGGAAATGCAATTACTTAGTCCAGTGACAAAAAAAAACCAATTAGGTGAAGTGAGAAAAACGCACCTGGTGTTTCGAAACAAGCCATCTTATCGTGGTATGTCATCATTTCAGCAGATGGCCCCGGCCCGTCGAGCCTAAAAGGGGCTACTTCTAATGCACAGTGTGACGCTTTAAGGAAAAACAAAAGTAAGCACAAAGCAATTACAAAATTACTCCGTAATCCAAAAGAGGAATCGCCTGACAGGACAGAGGGGAAAAAAAAACAACATCGCGCTGAGGAACGAGAGAAGCGTAATGCTTTCTCTTAAAACAGATTTTAATTTATATATTAAAAAAACAACAAAATTTTGTTTCAGAATAATAAATTTAAGCTGGGATTTACCTCGACCAGTATGAAAACAGCGAAATCATACTTAATCAGGTGCATTTATTTACTTGTGTTCGCAAATTCCCTAATACGTTTTGTTATTTAAAATTAAACATGCATAAAATGCATTGTACTTTCTAGAATAAAGTAGCTTTAAACGATAAATAAATTTTAAAAAAAACAATATTGCATGATAAACGGGTGTGTAACTCTGACTGTCACGTGGCTTAACACATATGTAAACAATTCATAATTTGGTTTCATCTAACTCACAAAATACGGTCTAAATGTATATAAGAAACTTCAGAGAACATGATCCTCAGCCCCTATTCATGTAAAAGTAGAAAAGTTTGCAATGATGGAATCGTGTAAACGATAAGCAGCACAGAACATGCACAATTATGACGCAGTAGAGGTTGTTTGACAATAGTTCCTTTTGAAGTCACAATACAGATGAACCACGACGACGTTGGTCGTTGCGGTTAAGTAGCGCAACTGTAGCAATTAATTACAGTGGTCTTTTCAAAAGATTTTAGATGCTTTATTTTGGAATAATGACGAATGCTGCCTATCGTTATTTATCTGGAATTACGAGGTTTTAATCAAATTACGAGTATCCAAGTTTACTGAGATATCGTCTAACGGTTAACCTTCAGAAATCTATTCGTGGTCACCCTGTTATATATCCACACACCTGCTGATTTTATTGTAAAATTAAAATAGCTATACACTATTTTCTTTTTCCTTTTCATGAATAACTCGTGTGCCCAGCCTTAGCCGTAGTAATTCTGAACATAATAGAATCTGTCTGAGAACATCTTGATTTGGAAAGACATATAAAACTAATCTAATTGTAAAAGCCAGTTGCACACGAAGAATATCAGACAGTATGTTTTTGTTATTGCGTGACCGTACAGGAACAATCGTCCAAAACCCGTTACGGGTCAGTAATGATTGTGTCATGTATTGTTGTAAATGTTATCACGAATGCTATCTAAAATTTCATGGTTCAACTGGAATTGTAAAAAAAATGAAATATACACTAACCTGAATTCCGCTGACCAGAAATCTCCAATAACTGGAACCGCGATTTTTTCGGAAAGACCCCATGTTGCTGAGACGTCCTTGATGCAGGCGGGTTTGATACTCTTGCGGTGACTCGGGGCTGGCCGAGTCATGTGACTGCCCAGGGATGCTGTGGGCTGCTTGGAACAAGCTCAACTGTATTACCCTCGCCAACGAATGGGAAAGGCTGCTGAATGGCAACGGTAAAGCAGCAGTGCAGCTAGAAGAGAGATTGCAGTAGAGACCGACATCCATCGTTTGTCCAGGGGAAGTGGTAACGTAGCTGTGATGACGTGGGTCAATGGCTGAGGAGGACGTTGATCACCCTGTCTCTAGCATAACTTACTAATGAGGAGATCGTGTTAGATGCTAACGCTTCTTAGAGGAAAAAAGAGGGTCGATTCAGATGTGGATGTAGAGGAGGTCCCTGTGATGAAGCTATTTCAGGTCAGTGCGCGTCTGATCGACTTTGTGAACTACGTAAGTGTAACTGACATTCAGAAGCTGCGCAGCATACCTTTGGAGGAGTTGTAGAAACGCACGGCCAAGAAGCAGTGAGAGGTCAGGAAGAACTACTTTACTATGATTCCAGTTGCTTATCGCCAAAGTCCCAGCGCTGTCTCTGACATCGCACTACCCAGCAGCAGATTTCAGAGGTTATTCCTTTCTAGCAAAACTCTCAACCCATTACTATTCACTCCAAATAGTGCAGCTCTACCACCACCATCATCAGTTTCCCACGTTCGTTGTCACCTGGGCGCAGCAACTCCACAAAATGTTCATTTGTTCAACCCCAGTGAAGTAGACGCCTGTCGCACTCTGGAGCTTCCTGCGTGATGGAAGGAAAGGAAGTCGACCTGGAGTAACTCCCCGGCTACAGATGGCACAAGAGCGAGGTTGGCTGCTCCATCCCATACATGCCCACTAATGCCCGCTTAGCCCAATTTCAGATGCAGCTGATGTGCACAGAACTAAATATTTTAAAGATTGTATTAGGTGTAAATCTACAATACTAAAAATGTCTTTTTTACTGTACAGAATTCTTCATTTCTGTACTGTGCTTTCTCATTTTCTCGTTTGATCAATAACCGAAATATTATTCTAACTGGAATGATGCTGCACTTATTATTTCGGTCAGTGGAAGGAATGCTATATATATATACACACTTTAGTTTACCTTAACACAAAATCAGTCTGGAAGATTGTAATGGGTCGTAAGTGACGCGCTAACCAGATTCTGATTCTGAACCATCTTAAAATAACCGATAGTGTCATTGTACCGGTAAATATTTAGCTCGTAATTTATCCGTGAAGATGAGTTCGTAAAAAAATGGCGGCTATGAATCGAGGATTCAGTATCAATAAAACTGTTTAATATGGAGCGACACAGCTTGAAGAATAAAGATTAGAGTTGCCGAAGATAGCCGTCTCGACTTTCTGGCACTTGCACGGATGTACTACCCTCGGCGACCATTAGGCACGAGCAGCTTCTTGTGGGATTGCAAGAGTTAAGTTACACAACAAAAGTGAGAACCGCACAGAGGACGAGTAGTTGATCTGACGCCTCGGAAAAAGCGTCATCGTCCCTCGGTCTGAAGTCTAAAGAAAAGACAGAATAAACTGAAATAATCTTCGCGTGGATTTCGCTGTCTCCTGTCTGCGTAAAACTGCTATTATCGATTTACTCTTCGGCAACAAGAACGGCGTCACTGGCATCAAGAAATTTATAGCAATAATTTATGCTGCTATACGTGTTCTTTCGCTTTCCTGTGTACCTTCCGACTTCCTCTTTCTTTATTTAATCAAACTATTTTCCGCATCTGCTTATTTTAAATCTATGCAACCCCCCCAGAAAAACAACACCAGCAGATCGCTGATAAAGAGAGTTATAACTCGGATCACCGAGTGCGCATTAGGCCTATAATCTTTGATCCTGCAAAATTTAACTTGTGTCTGAAAACGTTCTGTCCCGATTATAGATCTGTTTTGCTCAACCGTCTCTTTAATTTCTTAAAATGTAGTACAACTGAAACCGTACGGTCTATCGGCGGTTTGAGTCTCTCCTGACTAATCGAGGTCTGAACGTAATGGAATTGAACTCATCACATGGGAAGATGTCAACCGACTTCTGTCTCAGTTATCTTTTCTTTGTTAATCTTTACGCCAACAATAAGCCCTGGCTGTTTCTAAAACTTTGTCTTCTGACTTGTAAAACCTTGTTCACATGTATGCATCACCAAGTTATATATATATATACAGAGTGTACCATCCGTGTTACTTTAACGAGAGAAACTTTGTAAAGAATAGCTGAAACAACGAAAATTCCACAATTTTATGGGACCGCCATGTGCAGCGTTCAGAACCAGGATTCTTTCACCCATGGAATCAGTAGCGCTCTCAATCACCTGACGGGTCGTTTTATTGGCTCCAGTAGGCAGTATCCGTAACAGTCTTCCGGGCCACTGGAATGTTGAGCATCAGTAACGCATGCTTTCCGAAACTGCGTGATTCCCTTATGTACCCAGCCATTCGATAGTCCCTCTAAAACTGCTCCATGCGTCAGTAATTCGTTATGTTTATATTTCTTTTACATATTTGTTTTCTTCTGTTTTTGGAATCATAACCCGGAAGAGAGAATCGTCTTACCAAACAAAAAAATCTATACTTTTTTTTTTTTATTTTACGAAAAAATAATGCACCTGAAGTTTATCCAAAAAAAGTAATGATTCAAATAAATAAGAAATTTAATTAAATGTTAATATGCGCAACACTACAGCGTTGATAGTTCCTTTGTGTACTTTGATATTTATCTAATAATAAAAGTTTTGGCTGAAAGATTCTAGAGACCTAACGGAATCTATGTGACACTGACCTCTTCTAAATCTCTCCTTTCTAATACTTCTGTCTAATCACACCTGTCCTCATGGTTTATTATAATCAATTCGGAAATTACTTGTTTGCAAGATATATTTTTAAATTGTCGCATATTTTTAACTTTGGTAATTTTCATCATTACCCAAGCGGAAAACTACAAATCGGTCGACTCTTCGACGCCATAACTTGGCGTTGTTATCCGTGTTAGGCAGATTTAATTCGAATTTCATGAAAAAAATTTTAAAAATTCTAGAGAAGCAAAACTGTTGTCCACCACTACATTTTACGACGATGTCCGACCGGCGGCTGAGAATCTGAGGGCGAGTTTTTTGATTAAATTATGTGTTGTAAAGTGACCAAGGGCTCGGAATAGCGGGGCCTTAGAAATGGCGAATACTTAACACTTAGGACTATTTCTTTCTTTATTACTTTAGTGTGTATGCCGTTCTAAATCATAATCTACCTCCTGACACATGAGGAGATTTAAGGTTCATCAAATTTTGCGTAGAGATGGTGGATATGTTCTAGCGATATAATCGCTACAGAAAATCGACCAGAATGTGCACGGATAGAACATGACGACACCTTGAAATGTGACAGCTAAGATTGTGCGATTGGTGTACTGAAATCATAAAAAAACAATAATTATAAAAAAGGGATAACTGTTGCTGTCTTTATTTTCAGTCACATCTTATATATATATACAACAAAACTAACAACCAAAGTTTAAATAGAACTCTCCGAAAACTGAAGAGTTACGATAGGATAATCAAGTATACACCAACCACGTGATAGTGATTTTGGGATGAGATATCTAGCTCCACTCTCCTATAAAAGCTATTATTAATATTTCATGAAATGATCACTGTGCCACAGAAAAGATCTGCCGATAGAAAAGTTGCCTTTTATACGCTCTGAGATTTCGTTGAGTTATATTTTCCCTGTCAAAAACCATCATGTTGGATCGATCACGCAGAAAATTTCAATAGTTAAAGACTCTAAAAGATGTGTAGCATTGTTCCATATTAAAGTGGGTTTGTTGTATGGTGTCTAGACGATCTATATAGTCAACCGTTAAGTCTACTGATACGAAGAAGATAAGTAATTCTCTTCCGCACTGTAATGCATAGAATGAATTTTTATTGCTAGTGGTATTACATCGTTTTAAAAAAATCGAAGCGTCTCCTTTTACATCAGTGTTATTTGTGCTCAGGCCAGTGACCGTAACTACAGAAGCCATCCAAAAGAGTAAATCAAATCGGTGATCGTATCTCTGTGCTCGGATATTTCTTATGATAGGCCTTTCTTAGCTTTTAAATAATAAATGCCTTTTTATCTGAGGCTGAAAACTAAGAGTAAGTCTTGTGAAAGTGACTTGGACTTTGCCATTCAAATTTTCAGAAAGTGTTTTGAGAAGAAAGTTTCAGTAGATTTAAAATATAAATAATAACAGAACTCAAATCTTGATACCACACGACTACATACTTATTTAAATAAATTACATTCGAACGTACAAAACTTATGTATAGTAGTAATCAGAAGTGAAAAGAATTGAGATTTAGCAAACATTAACTCATTAAGACAAAACTACTAGTTGGAATGAGTTTATCCTTTTAAATCATAATAAGGAAGGAGTGAATAACAAGAAAAGCATCTTGACAATCATTTTTTCACATGTGCCAATGTTATAAAGGTGTAGTTAACTCAGTACACATGGCGTAACAGGAAAGAAACGGGAGAAACAAACAAATACTTTAGTAAACGTATTGCTAAACAAACTTTTTAAAAGATTACTTAAAATCGAACTGTTCAAACACGTCCTTTGGAACGGTACTGTTCAAGACAATTTTTTTCAACACAGGGTCGAGCATCTTTCTTGGAACTCCAACTAGCATGGCACAGTACACGTTTCCTTTTTTTAAAAATCTCCATAGAGAAGTATCCATGAAGATCCCGAACAATGTTCATAGAAACACTACGGCTTGCATGTGATGAAAATTTTCGTAGCTGAAAAGCTTGAATTACAGCACGTGGGTAATGGCGGCTAATGTTTCTCGTGAACGCCAAAAGACCAATGTCTGACAGACTTGCCAACTGATTGAACTTTCAAGCATACGCTATAGAGACGTTCAGCATATGAGTGAGAAGCCAACTACAATTTTTTCCTGCAAAATGTGTTTAGTTAGTCATAACTCGATCAAAAAGTCTACGGAAAATCCCAGAAAAAAAGTCGAAGAGAGAGATCGGCTAGAGAGAGATAGAACCGATCCTCTGACTAAAGAGAGCTCGCTCCTTTGCTCGCTCTCTCTCTCTCTCTCTCTTCTATGTGTCCTGTGTGTGTGTGTGTGTGTGTGTATTGACGTCATCGCTCTCTCCCCAGCCCCACCTCTCTACCGGCGATTCTCTTTATTCACAGGTTCAAATGACTCAGTTCGTTCCAATAGTTTCAACACTGTATCTCTACATGATGTATTTTAGGAAGTTTCAATGATCCCTTGTACATGTTCCAGGAAAGGCAAGGAGAAGCACTGGAGTTAGAATCTGGACTTCTGCAGATATTTCGATCCACACAAGAACGTAATCTGTTAAAGTTCCTACCCACCGGCCCTATGGGGTCCCCCCCTCCCATTTTACCAGAACAGACAATAGCTTATTTTAGATCCGAACGACTATATTTAAAAATCACACACATTGGCATCATATAGGTCCATTCATTCTGTTTACTTTCTTATCCCATGTATGGCACGAGATAAAACGCTGTTAGCTACCACGGTTTTCAACACTTCTTAGCTAAGCCCTGATCGATATTCTATATGTGTGGAAAAGTCCGCACAAATATCATGCCGATGATAATTATCCCAGCCTAAATTTTGCGTCAAAACCCACAATGGGCACGAAAAACTGGTCGGAATTACCAAAAAGCAGGTACAAGGCGTCGGTAGCATTGTCTTGTGGTCGTAAAAGGTGTGAAAAACAATTAAAAAACAGTGAGTTTTTTGTAATTTTAAAATAAAACGGAATACCGTTTTGCGTCGAAAATAAGTAAATCACTTATCTAGTCAGCCAGATTTACTAATACTCAGAGTCGTGGTCTGTAAATCGGAAACTGGTAATTAAAGGCAAAACAATCAATGAATGAAAACAAACTCTACTACAAACACTTTTAAGACGTGACAGGAGGAAAGAAAGAAGAAAAGAGACAGACTGCACTTCACTGCCCAGCAAGATGGGTTCTGGGCGCCGATTCCAATGGTTTTGGTGAGTCAATTGGCTGTTGTTTTACGTGGTTTTGGGTCCGTTTCTTTTCGGCAAAGAAAACGTGCTTCCCCTTTGTTATGTGGTCTTCTCGCGGACGGCTGATGTTGCTGGTTTGAATCTCTCTTTACCAACGTCTCTTTCTTCGTGGCCTCTCGCCGCCTTGCTACTCATACACAACTTCCTCCAGTATTCTCTGAGGCCCGGTATCTCTTTTCTTAGCAGCCAGTCTCCAACGGAGACAAGGAATTCCTTTGTCCAGTACTCTTACGTAACCTCTCTGAGCAAGGGTATTGAAATTCCTTCTTTGTTCTCATTATTTTCGCTGCTCGGAATCTGAGCCATTGTTCACCTGGGCAGATTGGTATTTTAGAAGCAACGAAGAGGAGAGAAAAAACAACAACGCATTCTTTAGATTAATTTTCTTTGAAAGGGAAAATAGCAAAACAATAACAGATTTCGTCTTTTAATCCACTCATAGAAGACATGTGACAGAGCAATTATTTTGCTTTTAATTTATTAGTTATGTATTTCGTTTGGTTAAAATAATACTATTTAGTAAAAATTACTGTAAAATGTGATCCATTGACGTTTCCTGCTTTATTACTCTACAGATACTTTTGGACAACAAATTAATACATTCGAAATGTTGATTTGTATTTTAATTAATTTATTATATGCAAACTGAATATATAGAATTAGCCATTCGGTTAAGTCCCGATTCACCATTAATATCTCACCCAAAGTCCCAGTGTTGATCTTATTTAAAATTTCGTTCACAAAAGAGTAGCATCCCAGTAGTTAGACGATTCTCCATAATATGTCTCAGTTCGGTGAGTCCAGTTAGGCGATATCCCAGTGGCCGAGTCCCAGTTCTGCGAGAATACATATTATGTTAACCTTAGTGGTGTTAAATCAACAAGCAGAGGCCAACTAAATGTTGAGTGATATCACAACACGTGAGGCGCTTTCCATGCCTCCCCCCACAACTGATAAATTGTGCATTGGCTAAAATAAGTGCCACCTTAATTTTAGCATTATAAAACATGTACAGAAATATAATTTAAATGCTTAACGCTGTTTCTCGCTTTGATAAATACGGCATTTTAAAAAATTTTGCAATTTTGTTAAATTACTTATGTGCATAATGATATAACATGACCCTGTTTAAACAACAGCTCGAAGTTATGGTTTTGGTATTGTATTATATGGTCGTGTATCTGAGACTCGTCCGGGTGGATCTTGTTTTGATGGGCTACCGTTTAAATAGACCAACCTTATTTGACTTCTTGCAGCTGATCATCGTTTAAGCGGGAATAAAAAAAAAAAACCTTTTGATTTTGCAAAACTTTAGAAATGCCAAAATGAACAAATTAACCTTTGGAAACCCCCAGAATATTCGATTAAATATTCACTCTCTTTTTTCGAGTTATTTGACTACGTGTAATGTTTTAACATTTGTGGTGTCAACTAGTGTAAGGAGCATCGAAAGTTTTAACAGAAGACGAACGCTATTTCAATAACTTAGAACGATTCAGATTTCTATGGTTTTCAAGTGGATCATCGGTACCGGGTTTAAACACGACTGGAATATGGTTAGATTCGGGATCAAAAAATTGGAGTAACGTGACTCCACAACAAATAACCGTATGGAATCTCGAGACATGTAGAACCATAGTTTAAAACAGTGGTAATGAGTACATTGTTTGAAGGCTTCTTAGCTTGGGATTATTGAGATGGGGAGATTTATTGGACTGTTTAAGGGAAGGTTCGATATAAAAATCATGTTTGGGTGTGGCTCCGACCGATGAGTGCGTGGTCTTCTTAGAAAGATTCCGGCTCAACAGAACACTAATCAAGGTTTTCAACAGTTTTTCGTACCATAACTTCAGCGGCATAATCCTGTTAAAAAATTACTTGTTTTTGGACGGAATCGCAGTTTATTCACCTCAGAATCTTTCCTGCAGCTGTAATGACATGCACTCTTCTTTCGTCTGTGGAATAATAACAAGCATCTTCTCAAATAAACAGGAAGAGACGTGTCAATTGTTACGGTGAAGATAATGCGCAAAGGTGAGTATCTTCCAAAACTTCTCCAACACGCCCACAGACATGTACACTAACACGCTAAACGTTGAAATTAGCGCGGACGTGTGGTTTTAATTCTTCGGATCCACGCAGATCCACTTTTGCTTTTGTCGGAAAATCCCTGCGGGCTCAAACCTATAAGCAGACGTTATGTTTAGGTTTTTATTACTTTTCCTAAACATTTTTATTCCATTCACGAAATGATAAACTGATAATTATTGCCTCCCGAACTCTAGAGCGTTTTCATTTTTAGATTTCTTCTGAATCTGGCACGATTATCTGATCGTATGAAAAAGGTTCATATTCCCCATCGTTAACAATTCACTATTTCTGCAGGTACACAGCCAACAGTTTCCTTCGAATGATTCACGTGACGACGGCTACTCGATCCGCACACTTTTAATTGGTAAATAAATTTTCGCTTCAAATAATTGGGAAAGACAGGCGTTGCGAGGGGGGGACGAACCATAACGTTTTGAGTACTGATTGCCCTTAAATACTGGATTATCCTTTACCCAGCATTATTTGCCACAAAAATGGGATAATCGTCACGAACAAGCGCGGCGATTTAGTAATTTCCTCACTGACTTTTGCTATAGGGCTGTTTTTTGTTGTTATTTGTTGTTGTTTGTTTCTTCTGAAGACCTCTGAAACTTTGGTCTGGAATAAACTTTCATACGTTTTTGCAACAACATAAGGTCCATTCCGGGTTATAAACAGGTTATATATAGGAAAGACTTTAGCTTTGTCTTAAAGGTATATGAATCTTTTTTGCTAAAAATTGCAAAGAATTTGTGGATGTGGAACAACTAACTGGTGATACTTGTAGCACCTTATTCTTTGCAACGGTGGGGTTTCCTCTATAACCAATTTTTTACCCTTCCTTCCCTTGTCATTTCAAAAAGTGCTGCATGATACCAGAAAATAGACAGATTTTAATTAACCTTCTCCCTTCCAAAACACCATCCCCTCTGTAGCAATAGGTTACCTTTTATTCAGAAACGCATCGTAAATTTGCTTTCGGAGATTAGCAGAGTTCTTAACTTATTTTGAAATGTATGCCAAATATTGATATTTTCCTATTTAAACTTTGTTATCTTTATAGCGAGCTTTCCTCTTCTTCCTTTATGCCTGTTTAATAGCTAATAAAAAGAATTACTCTTTTTTTTATCATATTTTCTCTGAGTATTAACAGAAACAATAAAACGAGGCTGAAAAATCGATCTCATTTTTATTTACAAAGAGCACAAATCTATAGCTTAGACTACGCAAACTTTGTCATTTTATTGCTTTTGTTTGGGATGCTTAGAAAACAGAAAGAAAATAAATCTAAGACAAAAAATATTCATAAATAAATAAAAAGAATATATAAGTTATAATCAACTGCTGTTATCAAAGGGAAAAAATGAGTGTCTAAACTTAATCTGTATAATTTTCAAACACTACTTTACAGTTAGTATTAAGATTATATGAAACCGAAAGCAACTTGTATTTTCTACAATAAAATTCTACGGGTATAAAATTTACCCGATCCATCTTCATTTCATTGTTTTTTTTTATTATAGGCAGATTGAAAGTAGAGTTCTAGCAACTTTAATATTTTCAGAGTACATAATAACTTTAAGAAAAATGCAATGGGAATTTATTTTTAAAACAATTAAGAGGTCAAATAGATTTGCATTATATTTATTTAATTAACATATAAAGATTTAGAAATAGGAACTAAGCGTATCTTTTGTTTCCAGATTTTGCTCAACGACACAATAGCCTATCGCAGGTTCACTCAGTGGTAATGCGCGCATTAAATTTTGCTGAAATTTGCCTTTGATTCAGTCGTGTATAGCTTGTTTATTTTTTAAAAGTCCTTTCTAGCGAAAACAAAGGAAAAAATACCACATTTGGATATTATGAGGTTTCACTAAACCGAAGGTTAAAAGTAAATTATTTGCAATGAAATCTATTAATCGTACGAAACAAATTTTTAAGATGCCTCACCCATCTTCCGCTAGAAAAAGCATTCCAATGAAGGAGCCCAAAAAGTGCCCGTGATCGCTCCTTGTGGTTCTGTCTAGACTCGAAACCGATTTTCCATTCAGCTGGAATCAAGCCCAATAAACAGGGCAATGCTCCTGTGGCGACTTTAGCCTTTAATTAAGAAAATATATATATATAATTATTTTTATTTCGCAAATATTTCGTGCTTTTTGAAAATTCTATTGCTCGTTTTGCTGGAATGCACATGAAATAAGCCATATTTGAAAATTTTTGATTAGTCTATTTTTCTTCCTTGTTGTAGGTTTCCTTTAATACCAGAAGCTCGCCGTTAGCCTAACGTAATTTAGCGAATCTCTCTTCTCAGTCTTATTATGCAGAACTCTGGAGAACATCGTAAACTGCTTTATCTCAAAATAATTACGAAGCACAGTGAAAGATTTTTGGGGGATTCCTTAATGTTGCTCAGGGCTACTTGGCACTTAATAATACGTTCGTTAGGATATTTGTCGTGAAGAAATTCAAAAGTTTTGCAAAAACATTGCAAACGTATATGTAAATATAACTTCACAGCGATAATAATAAAAAAAACTTTAATAAAGTATCTGTATAGGTCGATAAATGAATGCAAGATCTTTTGTTATAATTTAATTTCGTTTTCAAGTGGAAATACCATTCGGAGAATCTCACAACGAGTAGAGGAAAACAATGACTCCACGAGCGAATTAAAGTCAGTTCAGGCCAGACATGTGCATTTATTTAATTAGAAATGATACTGTAGATGTACATCAGACATTTTCTGACGTTTACCATGAAAACGTTGTAAATGATTTTAGGAAAGAGTCGGGGTTAGGGTTTGTACTTAAATGCAAACTTTCTAAAGTAAAACCTCCCGGAGTTGGTTTTGATATAAAAAAAATTGATTTATGTCAACACCAGCCTTTAATTCCAGCCCCGAATTTTCATATTTTTTTTTTAAAAAGAAAAATGTTTACTAAATCTAATCTGGCAGGTTCTCCAGCATTTAAAATAGGAAACTTAAACAGCAACTGAAGCAGTTACCTGGTTTCACTAAGTCGATTAATCAGCACATTGAACCATCGCTCGTGTTTATGCCCACGAGGGCATTAAAAACTCTAGGCTGAGTAATTTACTCATTTTTTTCTTCTTTTCATGCTTCTTTACTTAAGCCTAACTATAGAGAAAGACAAAAGATCTTGTCGCTTTAAGAGATGCAGACATTTGACCGACCGCTGGTCTGGTTGAATTAATGAAGGGCTTCGGAAACCCTAAACAAAAAAAGAGGTACGCGGGCAGAATTACAAAACAGAGCTTGAAAGTCGCTTAGGAGATTGAAAAAAAAAAAGAAAAAAAGCTTCTGTATCATCTTGGAAACTGTGTTTACTTAATAATCAAAATGGTAATACAGAGAGATGTTGGAATCATTGTTTATGTAAAAAATTTAGAACATTTACTGCTGTTAGAAAGTGAATTAACTGAAAAATCTACAAGGCGTTGAAACGTATTTCTTTTGCTTCCAAGAGTGGACAGTTTTTGTTTGTTTCTCCTTTACTCTATTCGCATTTAAAGATTTCAAAGCTCTCTTAGATTTTGTATTCAGAGAAAAGGTGCTGAGTGATTGCGTGTGAGCAGAGGGTGCAAATAAACCACTACGTAATTATTAACTGGCTGCGAGAATAAGACTTCTGCGTATGTGAAAATTCTATTGCAGTGACACAACGAGACGTTTCTTTTACAACGTTCGAATAAGACTTGTGAAAATCGCATGCAGCCATAATGGGAGAGGTGGATATGTTATTTCTTTCTTTACCATCGCATCACTTATTACCTGAGAGGAAAGGGCGATTAAGGAGCGAGACATATACACTTTTTAGCGTCATGTACACAAACTGACAGAAGAAAATCTTCCGAAAGTTAGATTTAAATTTGATTATAAAACTTCTCAAAGCTCACATACATTTCAGATATTTATTTGACCAAAAACGTTCTTTTTTTTTCAAGTTTTTTCAGACGCGTTCACTGCCCTTAGCTTGATTATCACACACACACACACACACAAAGGCACATACACACACATACTCACACACACACACACACACACAAAGGCGCATACACACACATACTCACACACACACACAAAGGCACATACACACACATACACATACCACACAAATACACACACACACACACAAAGGCACATACACACACATACTCACACATACCACACAAATACACACACACACAAAGGCACATACACACACATACTCACACATACCACACAAATACACACACACACACACACACAAGGCACATACACACACATACTCACACATACCACACAAATACACACACACACAACACAAGGCACATACACACACATACTCACACATACCACACAAATACACACTCACACACACACACAAAGGCACATACACACACATACTCACACATACCACACAAATACACACACACACAAAGGCACATACACACACATACTCACACATACCACACAAATACACACTCACACACACAAAAAGGCACATACACACACATACTCACACATACCACACAAATACACACACACACACAAAGGCACATACACACACATACTCACACATACCACACAAATACACACTCACACACGCGCGCGCGCGTGGCCCAGAAGAAAAATAAAACATTTCAAGTTGTTTATTAAATTTTCTGTTTCATTAGGAACTGAATTTTTGGAGTGAAGTTCATTTGTTTGAAAGCGAAAAATTTTTTGTGGTTTTCCCTAAAGTTTTGAATGATGGAGCCATTTATCACGGAGCAGCATATTTTTGTCCATGACATCTGCTCTGTAGCCAAGTCACCGATGTTGTTGCAGTCACCGTCATATTAACGATGATTCGTCTGTCGATGCCGTACATTTCTTCATGACAGTGATACAGCTGGCAGAGAAATTACGCGCCACGGAATTTGAGCTAAATTCTAATAAACGTTCACTCAGGACCAAAATTTACTGTGTTCAGGTTCCAAAAAAAAACAATAGCCAATATTCGACGACGACGTACGAAGAATAGTCCTTGTAAATCCTCAAGATGTTTTTCAGCCAAAATGTCGTTGGTGATATTTTTAAAACTTGGTATAGGATTATTCCCGTGTAAAATTCATCTCTTGCATTTCTCTCCCCCACCCCTCTCCCCCAATCGGACGTTTAGAACAGTGAGGCGGAGATAGGCAAACGGTGTTTCTCCTATTAAGGCCATATCTATTTAAACTGAATAACCAACAAGGATAACTGCGCTTTCAAAAGACTTTATAAATCAGAAAAAAACATGAAGGTCAGTTTTAAAATGTAAATAAATCTGATTTGCCAGTTTTAGTTTTCATCAGTTTAAAGTTAAAATATTTATAAATTAATTTTCAACTTTTGTGAAAAGAGTTTACGGTTTTAGAACAAATCTATTGCACTACCTTTTTTTTTTAAAAAATTTAATTAATTAGTTTCTTTAGTTAATTATGTTTCAGTCAAGGAGAACATTTTAAATAAATCTAATTTCACTTTCATTGCAACATTGTTCACCGTATAATCTAATTTCTTTTTACCTCTTTTCGTTATATTCAATTTATCTTAAATCCAGGAAAAAAATAATCATTAAGAAGAATTTTCAAAATTAAAATTCCGGATGGCCTGCAGCTATTTTGCATACTTTAAAATAAATTTTACCATCTTAAAGAAATTCTATTTAAATCGCTTAATAGACGATGAATTTTGGTAATTATTTTTCGACATGTAACTTATAGGTTTATTATGATGTCTTGTTGTTTTCATGTGACTTAGCCTGATTTTAACTCTCTTTTTTAATTACTAGCGAGAGTCCAGAGGTAGCTCAATGTTAGGGAAAACTAAATTAACTTTTACTAAAAATAGTTTTAGGTTCACGAAGATTATAACAGACATACGACAAAAAACAGAAATAAAATCCGGTGCTTTGAAAAAGTAAACAGTTTTCTTCATTGCGAAAAGCTTAAATAGATTTGTAATCGACTTTTAAATATGACAACCTGGGTAAAATACCTATCCTTCTATACATGGCCGTGAGTATTGAAATAGGTTTTTTGGGGGCAGTTAATGGCCCAGCCGTTAACCTTCTGAATCCGATTGGCGTACTTCTCTGGCACGGCTTCTGCCCGCTCTTCTCCATCAGTCTCTCATATGAGATTTTAAAGTTTTTCCCACATCTGGAATTACAGAGTTCCGTGGACAGGCAACAACCTTTAGCGGGGATGACCTCAGCGCCACGCTCCCTCTCCAGGCTTGTCTAGAGGTTAGGTTACCTCTGTTGCGGGCGCTGGTAATGCTAACTGTACGTTGCGTCTGTATATTGCTTGCTGCTACATAGCTGTAAGATTTATAGCCCGAAACAGATTTCTTCCTTGAGCCACGCTAACAAAGTCGATAATCCAGCATTTTACCTGTGCTTTATCCTGGCTTTGAGAGTAAAAAAAAAAATAAATAAATAAATTTTAAAAAATACGGAAATGCATACTGAATATTAAGTAGAGGCACGTGATCAGTCCAACTCACCGACATGCTCTGCTTTGTTAAAAGGCACTTTGCCTTTGTGAGATCTCTTCTACATCTTTAATTTTTTATAGTCAACGGCAAGCTTGCACAAAACAAAAATTGGCACCATCCGTGCCCCATACACAGTGGCACCGTTACTGATGTTATTGATTAGTCACCTGGAGGGCGCGAAAACTTTTCAGAAACCATAGTTATCACTTATGCGGTCTCAGCAGCGGTATAAATCATAAGAGACGGCGTCAAGGCAAAGCTGCTAATCAGGCCGAAGGTGTGGCTAGCAGAACGGGTGGTGAAGAGATGCAGCTTAAATAGCATAACCTTAACGATTGTCACACGGCTGTCTGGATGTTGTACAGATGGCGGTGAATCCGGTCTCTCTAAACGAGCGCTTCAGGATAATGCCGTCGGCCGTCCATTGCCTCTTCTAGTAACGCAGAGACAAAGCTTCGCGGCACTCAAACAAGAGTTAGTTTGAGACGTACTGCCTTCGGTCTTCCTGTATCACTCGCTGACCCTGTTAATGAACCGGCCAGCGGACACCACAGCCCGTCACCGTCCAACAAATACGGTTTTCCTGTTACAATGTGCTTTCCGATTTGCCAAGTTTTTCACACGAGATTTGTACACTGCCAACGTGAAACATCCTCGCTCAACCAGCAACTGACATTTGACGGTCGTTTGAAAGTTTCGAATTTCATCGATCCATATTTACTGTTACCCAATAAGGAGAAATATTTACTAAAGGTAATAAGTTAAAATTAAATTTAAAATATTCAAGGCGTGAAATTTGCAAATGGATTTTTGTGATTGTGTTGTACATTCTTGGCTTTCCAACTATTAAAGGCAATGCAAATACTTTTTTTAAAAAATAGGCGTGATCCGTACCATTTAACTTAGCGAAAGAGACTAGATGTAGTTGCCAGAAAAATTCTTACTCCTCTGAATTTCTATTCAAACCGTGGAGAAATAGGTACATCGAACGAAATGTTAATTTCAGAGATCGAAGAGACAGCTTTTGACATGAAACAAATTCTGTATTACATTGAAAAGCACGTATTTTCTTGTGTTTTGTTTGTTTCAAGACCATATCAGTTACAGCAACCAAAAGCAGTTTCGACATTTATTGTAAAGCGAAACTTTTCCATAATAATACGTAAAATCAACCGAATTAAAACGCCTTTTAACGATATTAGTTGGTTTTACATGTGAAATAATTGTATTAAAACATTAAAATCTTTCTATATAAAGGCATAGTAACAAAAGGCCCAAAGATCTAGGATTTCGGATTTTGGCATTGTATTTATTGAATTCCATCAGAACAAACACAAAAACATTAAATAGTATTTAAAAAATCAGTTTATTCTATAGACAAACCGCATGCAGTTCGTGATAAGATGATGACGGATGAGGCGGCCTACGCAAGCAGACCACGGAGTCAAACATGCCATATTTAGGATAGTCAGTGTTAGTTGTCGCTACACTGGATAGTATGCGGCTGGCACATGGTTTGTGTATGGCTGAGGAATCCCCAGAAATGCCAGTTCTCCGCCTGATATTTCTTGCCATTATGGGTCAAGATTTCCTTCTTGATCGAGCGGACACTGTGCTGTGGAAAAGGGATTCCCAGAGCAGCGAGCTTACAAAGGATGTGGGGAAATACCTGGAGACAACATGGATGGCCAGTGGCGATTCTTTCGCTGTGCGACCTGCAGTACTAATTAGGAAAACTAAACCTAGCAACTTTTATTTTAAAAAGATAAGTAGGAATATATTTCCCAGTACCACTCAAACCCAGCGACACGGGTAAAATCACTTTCGGGAAGAAAAAAAAACTTACAATAAATGGACTCCGCGCAGAAATGTTACTCGATTCCACCGGAACCCCTTTTCCATCGATGTCAACACTTCGCTCAAGATATCTTTCTTTTGTGAATCCCCCCCCGCTCTTCGAGGTCTTCAGGACATCTCACAGAAGTCGTCTAGAGGCGGAAAGGTGAGGAGAATCAGTCCTGGGGGGATATACAAGTTACCAAGACACGGCAGCAGGGAGCACCTGATCAGTGACTCAGAGTGAAAGCCAATAAAGAGTTATCCGAGGTACCTCTACCAAAAGGACAACCGGAAAATCCAAATTAAAAGTCGTCTGTTTAGCTACGGAACGAAATGAGTAGACGGGGGGAAAAAAATGGAAGTAACGTATTATGCAGTTATCAGAGTGATGATTGTCTCTGAATCGTTTAAGTTGCAGCAAGTTTGTTCTCGATGGCGCCATTTTGTTCCTGTGTCGCTTGCATCTTACTGAAAAACTTCCTTTCGGCTGACCAGCGAGGCGAGTTCCTCGATATTACGAGAGTAGGTTGGGTTCTAGTATTTATACAGTCATGTTTTTGAAAAGCATGTCTGAAATTTGCTTTTTATATTATTTTACAGAAAAATTAATCATTTTGAGTGAACAACAACAACAAAAAAAATGGCGTCAAATAAAAAGCCTGCATAACTCCAGGGAAGGCGTACGATGCTCGTATAAACAGACTCGCTCTAATTCCGTCTCCCATCGGCAGCCAGAAGTAGCATCTTGTTTACTATATCGTCTCTTCGCTGCGGATAGATAGATGCTATCTATCTCGAACGGTCACGTTTTCGCGCTCACTTTCAAGAGCAACAAAGGAACCATTTCTTTTTTTGTTTTTATTTATTTATTTTTGTGTCTGTCTTCCTTTCCTGCGAGTAAGAATTTCTCATCTTTTATTTTAACTAAATTAAGAAACCATATTTTAAGGCGCCGGTATGCAGAGCTCTTCTTTACGAACAGATTCCCGTAAATAGCAGGTAAAGATGACCCTATCGAGTCGGGAAATAGCAGATTACTATTGTTAATTTTCTTCTTTTATAAACGGAATTTTTTTAAAAATTTCCAGCAGCAAATCGTGCGCGCTAATCATTTAAAACTGTTCAGGTGCCTCTAATAACCAAACAGATACCCACGTCCGTAGCGTTGTGTGCTGTTTACCTCGGTCCATAAAGTAAAAGTAGACCGTTGTATTTTCATCAGCGGCGACTGACCGACCCAATTTAAAGATACTAGGTAGATCTAAATCAGCGACGCGTAGACGGTGTCTCCGTTCTAATTTTAATAAATGGCGGGCAAACTGATTCATTTTCGAGGCTATCTTACTTGCATTGGAAAACATTTTATCTTCCGAGAGATTTCAATAAACGACTCTTACCTGCTAACGATATTTATTTGTTGATGCTCTTCGGTATTTACTGCTTTGCGTCACCTAATAGGGTGTTTTCCGTGTAACAGCATCGAGTTATGATTCAGATCTGTTGATTGATACCAACTAATTTACCTTCTGCGAAATCCGATAAAGTAAATATTTTGCTGGGCTTTATCCGAGATATTTTTCTCGGTTTCTTTTGTTGTTTTTAAATAGAAAACAACTCGGCCTTATACGCAAAATTTTAATTTACTAAAGTGGTTATTTGTGGGATGACAATGTGGTAATATCTGGACTAAGCCAACAAGTTTTACCACGCAAATGTAGCATTTTTAGTTAGTATTTTAAAAAAAAACTTGACTTATGGACAGTAATCGCAATTTATAAAAATACAAACCATTCAAGAAAATGTGTACATAAATCTGGCCAAAATTTGGCTGATCGTCACTAAATACTGTACCATTGTTGTTTTCATTGATCATTTGTACCTTTTAGACAATTTAGCGGAACCAGACACGAGGTACACTGCACCCCAAACCAGTTTAAAAACTGATGATGACAACAGAAGAAGACTGCCTAAAAGTAGGCTTAAAAATTAGTTCGGTTACTACTGTTAAGGTGATGGGAAATGCCAGATCTAACCCTTTACTTTCTTTAGTATTAAAAAATAATGTAAAATCGCTAATATTTGAAGTGTAAAACACTAGGTAATTTGTTTCAGTTTAAGAGCATAAAAGAACAAAGATAGTGACTTTAAAATGATTTAATATTAAGCAAGACCAGATATTATGAAATATATTTTTTATGTCACTAGAGTTGGAACAGGTCAGTAGTAAAGGTTGTGTTGATCAAAGCTTTGGTTATTTCAAGAAATGAGTGAATTTAAACTTTGAAAACCTGGGATGAAACGAACAACCTTAAGACTATAAAATAAGCAGTTAGCTTTTTGGTTAATGTATTATCAGTCTTACAGTTCAACTAGAGGCAGTTGCATACAGTAGCGCACCATTTTTACGAAACTCGCTATAACTTCAATGCACTATAGATACTGATGGACTTTTTTTTTAAAAAAAAAAGGACATGATATAAAATATGTGAGAAAGTAAAAGGAAAAGTACATTTTTATCGAAAAGGATGAGTTTTCCTTGCTGAAACGAAAGTTTTATATATTTGCGTTTATCTCGTATTCAGTAAGAGCACTTATATAGTAAACTGGGAGTTAAGGGTAACGTAGCAAAAGTGATTGCTGCAGCTGAGTTCCTGAATGGATCCGGGCTGCGTTTTCTGCTCAGGAATTTTCGTGTTTTATTAGTCTTCCCCGACCAACCGTTAACGTCATCTTCACTTCATCTTTAATGGCAACAGTCCGTCTTTACGTGACACTTTCATAATATTTACTTTCCTTGAAACTCTTTAACGTCGTAAAAAAATCAAATGGAGATAATCTTTTCATTACTTTGTAGGAAGCAATAATAATGAACTGAAGATGTCTTAGTGCTCAAGGCTTTTTACATAAGCGATACTCCATTTCCTCAATCTCTAACCGGAAGCGTAGGCTCTGTCAACATGCATATTTCCCAAAACACCTTATTTGGCTCAGTTTCGCGCTTGTGCAAAAATCAAAAAAGAAACTTCGGTAATGTCTCAAGAGAACTGACATTATAAAAAAAATTTCATCTGAAACAAAAGAAACCGAGTATTCATTTTAAAACACTGTACTGCCAACCAGATATCTGAATACACCACAACGATTCACTGACAATCTATCAAAGCAACTTTAATTTAATCTACCTGGAGTAGATGCTTTTAAAATTTCCACAACGACCAACACGTAAATAAATACTGAAAGACGTCTAGAAAAATCCACTCCTAAAGACTTGCAAACTGGTATTAAATAGTTTTTGACTCGAAGCATTGGATTCATAACAGAGATACTCGAAGACTTTTCGTCGATCCTTACGTGACTGTAGAAAAAAGATTTTTTATTTACCTAGCCCTGCATGACTGTTTCTTTTTTTAAAATCCAGTTACAAAATACGTCAATAGGAAGAAACCTAATTCCGGCCTAAATGGTAACTGATTATAGATATAAATATCGAAAGTCTCTCGCTTTCATTTAAAGCTACATCCATCTAAATGCTTCGGCACAGCATTGCCATCACTATGCTAATCTACGTTCCTCGAGACATCAGTGAAACTTTACTCTGAAATTGGATTCTCCCTTGATAAGCCTATATCTCTGCCTTCAGCTTCTGACATGAAGAACGTTGAACCAGTCTCTTCAAGATACGAGGTAGATCAAAAGATGAAGACAACGATAACGTTGTCCTTTTTTCGTTTGTTACCATTAATGGAAACTTACAGATAAAAATTCATGTTTTCCTCTTTTCTTATGAACAATTTATTTCTTAATTATGCATAAATTAAGCAAACAGAAGTTGTTTTTTTTTATAAAACCTCTTACTGGGCTTGTAACTTTCCTATAGCATCCATAGCACATTTAGATTTTATCCAAATTACTTCTATATTGGCAGTTATTTTCTTTATACCAAAAAGAGTGCAAATCGATGGGAATTTTATTGATTTTACAAAATTTTGTTTGTTTTTTTTTCAAATATCTAATTTTATAAAAGAATTTTCAACCATTTCATATTGGCTCTATGTGTAATGAAAAACATGTAGTTCTATTTTGGGTTTGTATGACATCAAAAAAGAGTTGACCATTTTGAACCGATAAAGGAAAACATTGTCAGATATGTGTACAAAGAAACGGTCGTTAATGAAACTTGGATCGATACTGAGCATTTTCCAAAGACAATGAATCCAAGCGGACCTCAAACTATGTGAAAAAGATTTTACAAAAATAGTGCTGAAATATCCCCTTAGAATCTCCAGATCTAAACTCAAATGAATGGAAATCTGTGCGATGGTTTGAAGCAAATGGTTAATTAGATAAAACCTGCGAAAATTAGACAGTTAAAATTCCGTGTCAAGAAAATGAAAGTGAATCTCTGCGAAATATATCAAGTTTGGTTTCTTCAGAAAGTCTGAAGACTGTTATTAACACTAATGATTTTTATACTCAGTATAAACAATATTAAAGTGATTATATAGCATAAAATATCAATATTTCTATTGAATTTTTTATGCATGTAACATCGTGTGACATATATTTGACAGGCATGAAACAGATTTAGGAAACACCTTTGTCAAAAGACTGATTTCTAAAAGTTCAGATACCTTTGTCACGTCTCTTTTCGCTAATGTTTTATCTTAATTAAAACTATATCCTCAGTTGATAGACCAATGAACATTTTCATGTCTTCTTTGCGTTGAGAACCGTTTTACTTTTCTCTTATGCAAATTTAAATGATCTTTTTTCCTTTTCTCATACCTTTTCCACCCTGCCCACTACAAACAATAAAAATTTTTTTCTCTTGAAACGAAAGCGAATCTGTAAAGATTCTGATAATCAGAGAACAAGAGAACGGTTTAGTACCAAAACTATACTTTACATAATGGAAAATCCTGAAACTGTTTGAACAAAGCCTCTGTTTTCAAATCTATTCCAAGTTTTTTCAGCATTCCTGACGATTTTAATTTTATTTTGTTTGTTAGTATTACCCCCACATAAGTAAGACACTAGCGTTTATCTAGTCTTTTAAACAATTACATCAAAAGATGATTTTACTTTGTCAACACGTGAATAAACGTGAAAAATTCTGCTGTACATTATTAACCAGCTTTCTTTAGATTGGATTATTTACTTACCAACAAAAAAAAAAAAAAACGTAAATACTGCTTCGTCTCATTCTTCAATAATTTTAAAAAGTATGAATATAAAAAGTTTAATAAATAAATTTCCTTTTAGTCTCTGCATTCTGGTTGATGTCAGACAGTGCTAGTGTTTTGTTTTTTTTCCAAATCTTCAGCAACCATCATAACTTTATGGTTATTAATTTATACGAGCATTTCGAAAGTACTAACGATATAGTTTCCCGTTATGTTTACGTAACATGTGAAGTACCAAGCATATTGACTCTCATCCCACCTTTTATTCAGTTGCTAAATGGAACAATTGAGAGAGAGAGAGGATGTCAGTACAGAGAGAGAGATATGACGTCAGTAGAGTGAGAGGGAGAGAGAGAGAGAGATGACGTCATTACAGAGAGAGAGAGAGAGAGAGAGAGAGAGAGAGATGACGTCATTACAGGGAGAGAGAGAGGACATAGCAAAAACAAGACTATGGTTTTCTCAGTAAGCTGTATCAATCATTGTCACATGTAGTCTCCTACGGGGAAACCTTTGACTCAGAACTCTACAAGAAAAATGAACTGCTGGTGTAGTTTGTCTTTGCCCTTTTCCAACGAATATGACAAAGGGCCCTACTAAAACTCATCATTTTCAGATGTTAGGAAGAAAATGAAGAGCCGTGAAACTGTATTTTACTGATTGGTAATGAAATATACCTTGTTTTAAAATTTGTAGTTATCTCCCTTTCGTACTGTTTAACTAACATGTAACACATATTCATACCCAAGGTATCACAATTTTACACAGAAGAAGGCGGCCGCTTTGACCAATGGACTGCCAAGAATGATGCCCAAGAGGTACTTTCTCCTCGCTCTTCCTCTCCAACCTGTAGTGTGGATTTTCTTCGGGGTCTCTCCAGTTTCCTGTGATATCTAAAAATCAAAAGTTCTAGTAGGGATTTTTTCCCCCGAAGTTGGACGTGCTGGGCCTGGTCCAGAACAGACAGCGCTATCTGGCGGATAACCGCGAAACTACGTTTTCCCCACCAGGGTACCACAGGTCAATAAACAACAACAAAATTACGAACAAAAGAAAGTGTTACGGGAAATGTCTTGCTTTTCATGATCATTACATCGTTAGTGGTTTAGAATAAACTTCAAGTTTTTTATCGAAGTTTTTAAAACGGTGAATTATTACAATAATAATTTTATTATATCACAATTTTTTTATTGTGCTCCACGTGTACACGGCCTTTTAGACCCACGTCCTCTGCCACCTGTAACGTCACGGCCAACATTTTATAAACCGAACCTTCTGTCTTGTAGCACACGAAGCCTTTGCAACTGACGCGTTCAGGCCTCCACACCTGTTCGATCAGGCGAAGAAAAATTTCTTCGATTATTTATTCACGCAGTTCTCTCTATTTTCTTTAGGTTTTCGCATCCTGGGTGGTATGCGCTGAAGCGAAACTCCAGCAGGGCGTGAAACTTACCCGAACTTTCCACTTTATTAGGTTTTATTTTGATTTTTTTGTGTGTGTGTGTTTTTTCCCTTTCAACCAAGACACTGCATTCGCACAATGTCTCCGGGACGACCCCTCCCTTTAACTCTAGTGCCGTGGACGCCGATTCAACAAACCGTTTGGTTTCTTTAACACTTTTAAAACTCGGATCATCTTCTGGTTTCATACTGCGCTCGTTTATTAAAGATTTACGATCAGTCCTTTCGTTAAAAAGGCTTTCATAGTAACAGTGATGTAGAAAAACTTACACAGTATTTAAAAAAAAAAATTCTCTAGCGTTCCACATTTCCCAGTTTTTTTTTAAAAAATCAGATTTCATTGAACAATGCCACTAATTGTATTTTACTATATAAAATCATGTTTGCTTGTTTAATATCAGCATTAAAAAACAAAAAATCTAGAAGGTAATATTTTTATTTAACATTCTTATGATTCATGTCTAATGGCGTATTAATGCCACGCAAAGATGACTTTTTATAACATTATATCAGTCATTAAATGTGAAGTAAAGGTGGCCTTTCCTCCAGTTATGTAACCTTAAGAATTAATGTCAAATTTAACTTTTTATATTATAATGATTTTGCACATAAAACGATGTCTATACTGTGCTCATTTGAAGCATTTTCGCTATTTTTCACAATGTTTAAACCTGGTTAGAAGTTTTTGACCAGCCACGGTAGTCTAGGAACGCCATTTTTATCACCGAGAAGCTTAGAGTTAAGACTTTCAGCTCCCACACAATTAAAAGTGCATTATCAAACAAAACTTCTAAAGGGAACTGTGACATTTAGACGAGCCGAAATCGCCAAGCACCAGGTCTAGTTCTGGATCAAAGTCCAGATCGTACTGGTTCTGCGAACGAAAACTCCGGAGAGATATTCACTTACGGGAGATATTTAACGAGTAAAAATATCTAGGAAACTATTTATAGTCGCTCGAAATCTGTCTGCGGACGATCATTGTAGATTTTACTGCACAACTGATGTCGACTAAATTATATCCACATTTTTAATACTCTTAAGCGAGTTTAAATTTCTAAATTAATGTTTATACACAAACATGTGATTACTGGAGAGTTTAGTTCTGTTGATGCGTTTTCTCACATGTTTTCAGCCTTATACTCTGAACCTTATAGTCGATGACACTTGTTAGTAGTTTACCTTTTGGTCACCTGTAATAATTTTAGTAAAAGGTACCCAATATCCCAAGATTTTGTTTAATATATAGACCTTTATCTTTAATAATTTTATTTCAAAACTATGATGTAGTTAGGTAGCATTTTAAGGTAAACTCATTTTCAGTATTATATTTTATAACATTTAATTAATCTCATTTCTTGGGTTTTTTTTAAATCATATCACCATATTTTTAAAATCATTTTTCGCATCGCACAGAGTGTACCACAGATGTACAGCCTAAGAAGGTTTTAATTATCTTTTTGGAATTTCCTTTTATGTACTGTTGCTACGTCTCGTACTACACTCTGTCAATCTGAGAATATTGTTTTCTTGCACAGTGGTAGTTTCTGAATGCATTTAACCATACTGATCTTAACAGTCTCGCATTTATGTTCATCATCGTTTCTGAACAGCTTAACTTTATATTGGTCATACAAGCAAAGGTTCTTAAGGCAAATTAGTCTTGAATATACCAGGCGGACCCTACCGGAGAGGTGTAAAAACAAAAAAATTGAAGCATGTGTATAATCTGAACATTTGAGTCAATCACTGCAAAACTTATTTACTAAGACACTAAGGCTCAATACAGTACCTATTCACTTGAAATTTGCACGTATTTAATTATGAAGATGGGCTTATAGTAATATTTAATGAAGACGGTAAAGACCTGCTTTTGTTAAGTTGAAATTATGGTTTGTATGCATTTCTAAAATTCTGTGTAAATCAACAGGTTTATTAATTCTAAACCTAAGGTCAGCAGAAAATTTTAACAAAAAATCCAAAAATCTCTTTGGGGAAACTTTGTACTTGTAAGATGAGTTTGGTTCAGTCAGATCTTCCCGTCCGGAAAGATGGAATTCTATTGCCAATCTATGTATTAGACCGTCTTACCTACGTACGGTAAAGTACGACTCCGACAAGATCTCTTAAACTAAGTGCGATTTGTTATGGACAGATAAAAGAGAGAAAAAAACTTTGTGAAAATAATATTTAAGTATTTTAAGTAACAGTTCGTTAAAAATCCTACCCATTCAGCATCAGTAAGATTTTAATGACTGGCACTTTCATCATATAATTTCTAAGCAGATCGTAAATTCTAAATTTTCGATAAACGGAATAGATGCGGATGGTCATCAAATGGAGTGGGAAACAAAATTAATCTTTTCGTTAAGAATCCATAGAGTGAATGGTTTCTTCATAAATGAACATTTACGAGATGGTTCGGTTT
The DNA here is from genome assembly GCA_018389105.1 of Nautilus pompilius. Taxonomy (NCBI): domain Eukaryota; kingdom Metazoa; phylum Mollusca; class Cephalopoda; order Nautilida; family Nautilidae; genus Nautilus; species Nautilus pompilius. The sequence continues at coordinate 354,281 of JACATO010000993.1, read as the reverse complement.
TTAATAAGACGTCGAGGAAAGGATATTTATTATCCATGTCGACCCTATGGTCACATTAATCTTACGACGCTGTCATTTCAACCACGAATCGTCAGAACAAAGGGATAAACAGTTATAATGGGTTGACTCCACACTTGTACAAGGGGTCTCTCGTGCAGCGAATGATGTAGTAGATAACGTTATTAAATCGCAATGACAAAAACTGACCGATACTATTTAAATCGATTTCGAAGATATTTATCTGAATACTAAACGCAATCCGATGAAGTCACATTCTCGCGAGGTTTGGCTTTCTTTAGATGAGAATGAACTGACAAACATTAACCGTTTCTCATTTTGGTGGTGAAGTTGCTTTTAATAATAATAGTCGGGTTTCACTTTATCTATATTTATGGCCGTCGGATGCTAATTTTCAAGCTAGCGATCCAAAGTTATGCATATTTTGTTTCTAAGAGTTGAAACTGTTGAATTTTTTTTTTCCAAAATGAGAAAAAAACGTACAATTTAATTGGATTACTCAAGAGAAAGAAATACATATTATTCATTTACTTTTTTATACTCCAGGGTGGTAAATATTTGCTTAATAAGCTGCAGTATATTTAACTTTGAGATAAATATTGGGATCTTAAGTCTAACGTTTAGAATTGATGCTCCTTCTCCCCAGAGGATGATAAATATTTCTTTCTTTTATCCGCCTGAAAGGTTTACGTTTGAAATTATAATTACGAAAACAGTAATTTTGTTTATGGCAGTCATGTCTCTTTTAAAATCCTTTATTTTAAAGATGTAAACAACAAAATTGTTGATTTATATCAGTCAAGATATACTGTAGAAGGACTTTGAGGCTTTCATACATCTTAGATTGACAGAATTCTGCTCCTTTTTGATGGTTTGGAATTTATAGAGCAGAATGTTCATATTTTCAACATTTTATTTTTTTTCCTGACAAACTCTGGACGTAAAACATTAATATCGTTTTTTTATTGTAATGTTTTTTTTCCTTAAAACTTCGATTTCCCGACATTCATTCCATACCAGTCTCTCGTGCCAGCCTAACACGTCTCGCGTGGATCAGAACCCCACCCCTAACCCACACACACACCATCGTCAGGTGGCCGGCTGATCACCTTGGTTAAATGACGATCGAGATCAGCTCATTAACTTTCCTCGGGTATGGGCGAGCCTCATCCTCGAAACGCACTATTTACATCCCGTCGCTAAGTCACGTGAAATGACGTCACGAAGGAAGCCATTGGCGGGGGGGGGGAGGAGGAACTCGCTCGGTCATTAAACGTGATGCAGGGAATCATGGGAACACGTGGTGTGTCGATAAACAGCAGGTTGTTGCCGCACGCCGTTCTTTTAGCTGTTAATCCAAGCAGAAAATTTAGAACGCTTTTGCGATGATCGCCAATCAATCAAACGACGACTGCGCGTGTTAAGGGAGAGTCTTGTTTCCGTCTTTCTCCCCTTTTTTAAAAAAAAAACAAACTTTTCTTGTTGTATTTAAAAGAAAAAGAGAACTACAAATGAACTGAACTGAACTGAATCAGCTTTAAAATCATTGTTAACAACATCTGAATGATCAGACTGACTTTTGCATAAGTATTTTTTGTTGGTATTTTGTTTATTAGTTTGTTTTTCACAGAAGAGAAGACGCACTTCCAGAATTATGAACTTAGCTGCGCCTGTCAAATTTAATTTTGAAATTTAGAAGGCGACCGAGTAATTGATTATAAACCGCTCTTTAGGGCACGAATTTAGTTTACTTCTGAACTTATCAAGGAAAGCAAAAGGTTATACTAATTTGTTATTCTCTTACACTAGAATCATTCATCTCCAGTTCATCTCTAATAATGACCATAAAGAATTTGAAAAAGAAAACCTTTTACCGTGATAATTGCATACATTTAATGTCAAAACTTCCACGTGGAGCTGGTCTTTGATTTTTATAGCATCCGTTAGAGATGAAGTAGTGTAAAACTGAACTCTTGCCCGGCGTGTGCCTACAAAGCTGAAGTGCCGCATCTTACTATATGTAACATGTATAAATTTGAAATTCTTCGAGGCCACAACAGTTAAACATAAATACTGTGAAAATTTAATTGCATAATACACATGAAATCCAGCAAAAATTTTCTCCAGATTAAGTTCGGATAAATTATCGTAGATGAATTATGGGACTGCATATTATAAACGCGAGTACAAATACCTTCTTCAGTAAGAAAACCATTAAAACTCGGCTAGAAACTGTTGTATTCGGCTGTAGATGCTTGGCAAGAATGAACAGTTTCATTCATTGCTAGGAGCACGGAATTTAATGTCTTCTGGAAGATGGGGTGGATATAAGCTATGCTGAAATAAGCAGTTTTTTGCTACATTTCCGGTCTATGTTTAAGAAGCGGAAACGAGATTATTTAATCTAGCGCTGGTTTCTTTTATAACAGTTCTGAATGCTAGTGGTAAAGTTAACATAATTGGACAGCAGTACTGAATATTTTTTTTGTCTTTCTTATCATTCTTTATCTTATACCAATCAATTAATTAATTTTTATTTAACAGTTAAAGGAAATTAGACATTCTGTGCCACTATCAGGGGCAGTTTTCCTCATCACGTGTTTTCTCCTCAGCATGACGACTTTGGTTGCCTTTAAAAGATTCGCTAACTCTTCTGCGAAGTGCTTCTTTTATACCAACATCTCACTTATTTGATTAAATAAGTGACCTCTGAAGCTATACCATATGATATCATTCCAGTAAGCTATGCTATCGTTGTCTGCTTATAGCATTTGGGGGGCTTCAGATAACGATTTGGACTGTTCTTCACTGATGACCATATTTGCAGAGTTTTAGGAAAGCTAGTAAGAAAATTACCAAACCACTTTCTCCCGCTGTGTTTGACTGATTGGTTACATTTCCCTATACGTTATTACTCTGTCTTTCAAACATTGGATAGAATCCCGTATATACTAATTTAGCACAGATAAGTAGAGCTCATCTATACATCACGTGTTCTGATAAAAGTAGACTTTACTTGAAACATCAAAGGCGAGTTTATGTCCGATGACAGCTTTGACTACTTGGCCATAATTCCATAATTACACTGGCCTCGACTACATTTTTTTTCCATTAGTTTTCTAGCACATTTATCAAGAAAATTTCAGGCTTCAGGCACCGTATGTCATCATTCGCTTGCTTTCACTCTACCTGCGGATTCACATCGAAGAAAACTAAAGTAAATCTTATAAACGGATGTTTCTCCGCATTGCTCACATAATGGGGAAGTTGTAACATTACCAAACTGTTACTAAGAACTCAGCGCAGTGAACTAAACACGTCTTTAAATAGCAGTGAACATCTTGAATGCACGAGTAAATTATTAAACTCCATGTAAAAATTGATTTAATTCTTCTCTTTAAATTCAACAGCACAGGGTTAAGTAAAATTTACCTGTTTACGTAAATGCTATATTAAGATAGAACATATTACTTTAAACATAACAGTAAAGGTTATGAAAATTCCATCTTTATGAGTAGCATATAATGTGCGCCTTCATCAGTAAATATCATCCAAAAATGAACTTTACTTCTCATTTCTAAGACAATAAGTTTTTCTGCTATTAGTTGCTTGCTGACTCTTTTTTTCTAAAAATTGTTCAATAAGTTAAATTAAACTATTCAGTGATTTCAGAATCTACTCTGTATACATTAAATTTTCTGTCATTTACTTCCCTATCAAATATCAGCTTGAAAATTATTCATCAAAAGAAAATGAGGAAAAAAAACAAGTTTTACATCAGGTTTTATCAAATTCACAAAGGAAAGATAGTGCTTTTTTGCCAAAAGTAAGATTAAAGGAAAATTTATTCATTTCTATGGTCATTTTCAAACTACACATCCTCTCGTCAATAGTGATATTTTTTGTTATTATATTATAATGGCAGCTACAGAATCTTTTTGTTCTCCAAGGTCCAAGTTCTTTGGAGCACTGGTTTATACAGATTGCATTGTTTTTCAAGAACTGGACTTTGTTGTCTTACCGAAACTGGACATGTACGCGGAGTGTGCGGAAGGGAGGATGATGAACAGTTTTCAAATGTGCCAGTGTTCTGAGGCATCCGACTGAACACAGGTCGAGAGGAACTGGATATTTTCTAAGAGCATAAAATATCTTTGTTTAGACCTATCACTGTTTCATTACGCACCTGGTAAAGTCGGTAGCGAAGGAGGAAGCGGATCTTTCTTGACCGTGCACTTTGTTTATCTCAGCTCGGAATGAAGTCGAGAGGAGCCGACCGCGCATCAGTGGCATCATCCTGGCCTCTGGAATTTGGAGATGGATGGAGACCGAACGGCTCCGGTTATTTTACTTCGCGTCTGAAAGGCAAAACTTAGGCGGAATCGCATTCGTATTTTAATTTCTTGCCTGAAATTATCAAGGCTTATATATTGCTCATTATGTGGTGGTTCAAGAGAAATTTTTCAAATTCTTAGACGTTACTCTCACCTTTGTTTCGTTAATTTATGTATTCTGGATAATGCGCGCGCTTGTTTGTGTTATTTAAGGACCCAACAGAATAGATGCACATATTTATTAATCCAACAGATTTTATATTTGATAACTTTTATATGTAGAGATCTGAAATTTGTGTTCGTCACAATTATGTCTTATTGCACATAGATTTGGATCAAAATGATGTTGTCAACACAAAATTCATGGTGATTCAATCAAATGTATTTTATGGTCTAATATCCCTTTGTATTCGTTATTTTATGAAAAAAAACGTAAATTTATCGATCATAGAACTTGAGAAACAAGTGATAGTTTGTGATAAATAGAAATTAAGTATTTTATCTACATTTTCTACGTCTATAAATCATATAATCATCTGAAACAAACTTGATGATTTGAGACCACTGGAAATTAAGTAATTTATCTAGAAATGTTCTGTTCTTAAGTAAAGAAGAGATAAATGTTCTATTTAAACATAAGTGGAAGTAGTAATACGTATCTGAACTGATTTGCTTATGAAAGAGCTGTGATGGCAAAGATCAAACGACTATCACTTGAATAGTGAAGAAATTTTAAGTTGAAGTATCAAGGAATATCTTTGCAAGAAATTGCAAACTAAAGATATCATCAGACGGAGTTGATTATACGATACTGTGCCACAAAAAGACTGGTACTAACCTTGACTCTTGAAGAATAGCAAAATCAATAAAAGACAACTACATTACGGTTACAAATATATGCAATAGACGTTTTTTTCTGCATCCAGATAAGTGCTGCTTCGAAGGTAACACGGAATAATCTCATATCTGCATCTACTTTTAAAAGTTAAAAAGCGGCTAAAGTTCAGGTGGATAAACTGGAAGAGAATCAGAAAGAAAACTCGTTCAGACATCAAAACAAAATAAAAAGGGATTTTGGCATAAACATCACAATAATTAGACAATCCATCAGTGGAAACAGGTCTTTGTCCGATGAATCCAAATTTGAAATATTTGAATCAAATCACATTGTATGCCTGTCGCCCAATAGGTTAAGTTGTGTTAAAAGACTCTATTGTGCCTACTGTTAAACATGAGAAAACAACGGTCCAGGGTTGTTTGCTGCCGATAAAATGTGTTCTTTATAAAATTGACAATACCTGAAATAACCAAATCGATCACAATATACTTCAGAATCGTATTGTTTCAATGGGTTTACGTTTAGCTAGCCAAAAATCTCTCTTACAATAACACAATTATCCAAAACATACTTATAGGTTCTGTCAGGCGAGATGGAGTTCGTATTTTCATGAAATGTCCATCATAATCATTGGACATAAATTCCACTGAAATCAAACAGGGTAAAAGAGTGATAAACAAGGAACCATCTTCAGCCAAACAATTGTAGTAGATCTTATAGGAGGCTTAGAATCCAGCATCACAGTATCAAAAAAAAAAAATCTGTTGAAATTAATTGATAAACTTCTAAGAATCTGTCAGGTAGCAAAAGGATATTTTGATCGATCAAAAGTATAGAATTTAAGTCATATTAAGTAGATACGCGATTATTAAAATTTTTGTGTACATAATCTGATTGTTTCAATTATATTTATGCTAATTAATGGATTGCGTACCCACTACAACTTATAATTACTGTGGAGTACCTAAACTTTGGAGCGATAGTGTATGGAATTTTACAAATTGCGTATAAGGATTGCTGCTTATGCATCTATAATTTAGTTCATGATTCAAAATGTATGGTTTAGCACGTTTTACGATTTCCTGCTACTTCCGGATATATCCTTATCTATCAAAATTCATCGGAGATAGGAAATGCGAGAGCGTACCTGAATTACTGAGAGGTATAGTCTTCTGCCAGTAACTATCTCGGCGGTCTGTGGTAATCTGAGCAGAAAGTTTGTTTGGTTTTCGTCTTGTCCGCCTCTGATCCATTAATTCTGTAATTACAATATTTGCTTTCCATTGTAATAAAGTCTCTTATACGTACAAAAACCATTACATTTGTGCCCAAGCTCTTGGATTGCCAGAATCTTCCCGTCGATACGAAAAGTTAGGAATTTTAACCATTTCTATTCGTTCAGAATAACTTAACTTCTTCAGTTCCAAAATTATCTCGTTAAAAACGTCTCTCCCTTCCTTTTTTCCAACCTCAGCAAAAGTGAGTCTGGTTAATGTTAACCCGCACCAATATTTGGTTCAAGCATGAAAACAAACAGAAGAGCAAATTGTACTCCTTTTTTAATATTTTTCTATGCGTGAAATTCCGGTTTCCAAACAGTTTTTTTTCTTCTTCACGGTTATCTTTGAAAACACATTAAAAAGAATTAAATATTTGTAAAGCATCTGGTGCTCTCCAGTGATGTAGGAATTTATTTATAGGCGAGATAATGGTAAATTTCAATTCTTATTTATGAATGCGTATTTAACAAGACCGTTATACTTTGGATTTGAGCCTCAAGGCGATGACATTTAGAGCCGAGAGCTGAGAAGAGATCGTTTCGGTTTCTGTGTTTATGGCCAGACCAGGAAAAACCACAAAAAAACGGGAAACTATGGAGTAATAATTGCGCAGTATTTTGCGGTAAGCTAAATCGTAAATAGTAAGGAATTAGATGCATTACATTTATTTGTTTACTCTGCTGTTATTAAGGCTTCGACTTGCTTACGTTTAATAGATTGGAGAACCTTTATTTAAATTTAAAATATTTCACGTATTAAATCGCATTGGCAACAAGTATCGAGCCACGCAAACAAAAGAATTTGCATTTTAGACGATGAAACGGCTTGAGTATTTATGTAAGTTTGTGAGGCAGGTTAGACGACTTCCTTTTATTCCAAACCGAAAATGTGAATGAATTAATTAATTAATACGCATCTTTTTAATATTTAAAATTTTACTTTTGTCTCAGAAACAATTAAATTTTACTGAAACACGTAAAAGTCCACGTTCAGCTTGCTTTTTGTTGGGATGTATTGAAAGTAAACTCAGCATAAGCAGTAACGACAAGAGAAGAATACCAAAAATACCGAATTCTTCAGAAAAATAAAAGGAAAAAAACTGATGACGTGATCTTCTGATTCCTCTTTTATCTCGAAGCTAACGATAAAAATTAAATTACCTAATTAACATTTAAAAAGAAGAAAAAAATGTTCGGATTTCCGAAATTATTCTAAAATAATAAGATGGTGACCGCTACATTATCAAAGAAGTAATCTATTGACTTAATTTTGTGATAGTTTGTCGCTTTATTCACCAGGATTAGCATTGAAACTCAATCATTCCAAGTTTAACAAAAAAATGTGATAGAAAATCTGACCGGGGCTCAAACAGCTCGGCCGGGTTAGCGAACGACTGCCGACGGTTTTGCTATCCGGTTCGTCGTGGACTTGATGGTGAATTCGATTTTGACGGATGCAGATACGAGACTAAATGTACGACCCGAATTGTTGAAAAGCATCTTCTTTTCTAAATTAGAGAATTGGTAAAGAATGGCGGGGATTCGCTCGCACCTAAGCCTCTGTTTTCGATCATGATGTACTGCTGGGCCTGAAGAATTCCCACAACGCCACGCTTGCACCTCGCTGGCAGATTCACGACGCGACTGACCGAATACGGGAAAGTTCCAGATGGAATACGTGTGATAAATAACCAATTAAAATATATCTGTACTGATACTTTGGAGACCGCCATTTTGTACCATTTCGCCTTCTTGAAGTGAGAGATGACAAACAAACAACAACAACAAAAAAGTAATGAATTTCTCTCCGGATTTCACAGAACCCAAATATAAGTCCTATTCACCATCCTCAGGATTATCTTGAGAGAAAACTGCGATCAGCCCCACCTCCGTGTCGACGCAGTGGAAATCACTGAAGACTACACACACACACATGGGACGGTCTAGATCATTTTACGGTACATAACCTGATCGAAAAAAAAAATAAATAAATAAAAAAAAAAAAAAAAAAAAAAAAAAAAAAAAAATAATAATAATAATAATAATAATAATAATAATAATAATAATAATAATAGAGGGAGCGTTGTGGTTTATACGCCACCAGTAATGGGTGGATTAGGGATTTTCATAACGACTTCCCGTAGAGATCGCGTAGACGAGTCTGATAAGCTATGCTATTGTATTAATCCATATTCTAATATTTCTATTTATAGATAAGGCATCTAATTTCCACGGCAGCTAAGCCCTGTATAGCTAGGACAAGACAAACTTGGGCAGCCCTTAATCTTAAGTCTACATACATATCTATTTTTTTTTTTCCAATTATGCCCTTTTTAACTTACGAAAAATGGTAATTAGTTCAAAATAAGATGTAGTGCATTATTTTACATGATAAAAGATTAGGTATCGAAACAAACATAACCCAGCTTTATGAGTAACACACTATTTTTACAGTAATATTTTTAAATAAACAAAGATTTAAGAATGATTTTCATCTGTTGTTACGTTCGATTATTATACTTGATGAAGGAAACAAGTTTCGGATACAGGTAACCATTTACAAGTATTTTAAAAATTTATTGATTTCACTGCATGACATCTGCTTATTTTCAGTAAAATAACATATAAGGAAATATTTTAATATGTAGTTTCAGTTGTCTGGTCCTCAAATAAAACTGATTGCAGACCATTGGATAAAATAAAGGATACACAGTTAGCAGTAACTGCGGACCTAGCGTCAGACATTTTTATTTTTGGCGGCTGTTGCAAAGAGTAAGATTATCTGAGTAGACAAGAGAGTCCACTGAAGCTGGCAGACTAACGACTGTTAGTAAATTTAAACGGCAGTGACTCGCCTTTCCTTAGCAAAATATTTTCTGTTATTTCTGCTTTTAATTATGCGAACTTTTTTTTTTTTAATTGCTGATTAGCCAAATATTCTTGAACAAATGCATTTAACTATTGAAATCATTGACCTATTAATATTAACTTATGAAAACGTTTATTTATTAAGTGATTACTTTACATTGCTTTTACTGCGGTTTACTAACAGAATCCCCCTTACATGACGTCTCTGGCAGAATAGAAACGTTTCTTCCCACCAGGGCCTCAATGAGAGAGACGCCAAAACACGCTTCCAGTGTTTTTATTGGCAATGAAGCTGGTGAGATAGAATTGTTTGTTTTTTTTTAAAAAAAAAAAATCCACCTACTTACTAAATGCCATTATAAAGTGCGTAAACGCAATCCGGACTTTTTCTTTCATCGAATATTAATAGAAGTTAATGGATTTAAGCTTATTGGGTTCATTGTGTCGCTATTCTAAAAATGTCTAGAAAAAAATACTAAGGGGCAACTGGAAGATCTCTTTGTGTCTAAGATACATGACGATATACGTGGAACAAAGTCTAAGCCCCATAATCACTGACCCGCCACACAGAACCATTGTTGTCAGCTTTTTTCAATATCTTTTTTTTATTGTTGTTAATGAGAGTGCATTATTCTGGCAACAACATCAACAACAACAAAAACATAACAATCAGATGATCAATGTATCAAAGCAGATAAACCTCTAACCGCGGCTCTGTCATAAATTTAAGCTTTATTGTCCTTTCGTCAAAGTGTCCTTTGTTCGTGCGAGTAACCGCTGCGCATGTTTCGGGAAACTTTATCGATAATTTTTCGAAACAGTGCTTGTAAATAACCCATCCCCTCACTCCCACAAATGATTGACGATTTTTAGATCTTTTTATTTGACACTACGATCCAATCCATCCCACTCGTATTTATTGATGTTTAGATCTGGGGAACTGAGAGGTTTTAAGAAATCCTTCTGGTCTTTACTGCCAGTGTATCGTCGTGCATTGAGCTTTATATTGTTTGTTTTGCTTTTTTTTTTTAAAGATCACGATCTTGTTGCAGTATAAACTCATAACCCATGGAACTGGTTGCAATTCCATGACGTCGGAGAATTTTCCGCTATCTCTTTCTTTTGTGTGAATTTCACCAATTTCTTTTTAGGTCAGCAGCCTAATAACCGGTTAATGGAAACGCGTTCTTTCGCTTTTCTACTTCCCAGTCAATTAGAACAAAGCTTTAAGACTGAACCTCATCCGAGAACAAAGCACTTTTGATCCAAAATGTTTTTTTCTGATCTTGTTTATCACTATCAAGTTACTCTTTTGTTGCTACGACGACTAAGCGATGCCCTCCTCTCTGCAACTCGGCCAATTAACCCAACCGTCTTTTATCGTAAATGTTGAGATACTCACTGTTTCACAAGAATTCCAGTCAGTAGTTAATTGGCTATCTGTCAGGAAAAGATTTGCATTAGACTTTCAAATCATCTACCTATCTTGTCTCGTGGCTTTTCTCTTTCTTCATCGGCTCTGAGTTCATAGCTAAAACCAGTTAACTACATTCTAGGAATGATTGTTCACACACTGCTGTTTAACTAAACTTTTCTACAAAATTGTCTGTTGGGAACAATCAGCTTTATGAACGATGATAATGGATGTTAACCTTGCTTCATATGGAATTTCGCTTTCAAGAGTCATTTTCATCTGCCAAACAAAGCAATAGCAGTCATCAATAATACGGCCCATTAACACTTATACAAATTTGCAGTGAGAAACAATATCGGACGAACACGATAACATCGTGTTTTCGGTGTGAACTCGATACAGATTTCATACAAATAACTCGTTGGAGCCATTATTATGCTAAATGACGCTGGAGATCATTCTGTTATCTGCTTTTTATGGTTAATTCTTATATGTTCTAATACATTGCCCATAAAATTCGAATTTACTTATTAATTTGCCAGCAAACAATGATATTTAAGTTATTAATCCGAGTTCTTTCATGCAACTGGCTTTTAGTCCAAAAATACGCACCGTTATTTTTAGTCTCCGTCAATTAGGACTCGGTCTGCATCTGTATCGCTGAAGAACGAAACATTTCTCTTTCTTCATCCGCTGTTTTTCTTCAAACTTAAGTCTGAAATATGTTTGGCAAAAAAATTTTCACGATCCTGTTTAAAAAAATAATAATGCATTCGTGCGCATATACATATAATAATAATAATCAAATTAACGTAAAGCAAAAGTAAAAGACTAGTTTAATTCTTACTAAAGATAACCGACCGATGCTAATTCAGAGACAGAATACGCTCACTTTTGGATGATTCCGGTTGGTTTATATGTGATACTAACGCACTCTTTGTTTACTCAGTACTTTGTCAAGAGGATTAGATTTCAAGTTATCAGCAGCTATCATGGTGATAAATGTATGAAATTCAGACTTTAATCAAAAGTTTAAAAGTAAAATTAAGGAGAACGATATTTTTAAGCTACAATTCGCTCTGCCCGACGCCTTGTCAGAAAACTTACAGATGGTTGTTTAAATTATGTGTATCCGCTCTGTGGGACGTACGTGCTCTGTCATTGCAAAACATACATATTTATATGTTTTACTACATGTTAGGCGATTACTTACTATAAATCAGTATTACCTCTATCTCTGCAGAATTATTTTTTTTTTGTTAAATCAAGAAAATGCAAGAGAAAATTTAACAGTTTAATTCAATAAAAATCTTCCAAACAGGAAGGGAAAATTACGAAAACTAGTGAAAACGTTTTAAATTCTTAAAGCAAATATGTTTAAGGGAGAAAATGTATACCAAACTTTACCTAATGCAACTGGGATCAAAATTTCATAATCAATGCAACAAAGATAAAAAAAAACAACTGAAAGTAGAATAGACATAATATCACGATAAGCTACTACAGCTAATTTAGACGTTGCACGTGGGTGTCGAAAAATGAACAAACAACAGAATCCTAAGCTAAACTTGATACTTTTATAAATATTTGTTCTAGAGATGAAAAATATAGCCGCTTTTAATTAGCGGTTTCATCTCTGAAGACAATACTTAAAAGGACAAAATTGTAAATTGGGTATTGATAACGACAATAGGCTTTTGTCTAGATAAGAAAAAAATATGGGTTTTACTTCAGTGATCAGATTTAACTCACGGTTGCATTTCTGGTTCTTGAAAAACATACATAAGACTTTAAAACTAACAACAAATTAAGGCATAAACAGTATATATTACTAAATTTTAAAAAGCATTTTTTCAATAACTATTTAAATATTTTAAATATAATTCACTAAATAATGCTATAAACACAATCTGATTGACACTATTTTGAATTAAGTGGATAGAGGTTTATACCATTTTGATCTTGTTTCTTCAAAATTATTATTATTAATATTATTATTAAATACGTTAATAAAAATATAATTCTAAAATGATACTCGAAATTAAAATTATAACAGAATTTTTTAAAATGTAAAAAATGTGCTTAATCAATTAAAAACAACAATATTTCTTTAAAAAATGAAGCAAGTAAATGCAGATTATAAAGTTTTATAGTTACTTTTAAATACGCAGAGTTAAAAGTTGGTTATTGATTTTAAGAACCCATTCAAATAAAGTAATTATCATCTTCAGTCAGAAAGGCGTCCGAAAGTTGGGAAAGAGTCTTAACATACCTGACATGCTGCTCTGATGATATTTAGCTTTCATTTATCGTTAGTATCGATGAAACTATCCTTTTTGTTGTTTTTACATTTTAAAATACTTTCTCTTCTTATTTCCATTTACTCTCTTTCCTTTAACTTTCATAGTCGATATTCATTTTGTTTCCTTTTATGCTATAAGCGTAAAGCCTTTTCTTTCTTGTGTTTATACGTTTACTCTTTAAGATCCTCATCGCCGCGAAATGCATCCATTTAATCTGGGTGGATAAACGGGTTACCGGACAGCAACAATAATAAACGTCACACTCCTCTACATAATTTTCTCAGTTTAATTTCTTTTATTAACTGTGCCCTCCTACTTTGTTTCTTTTCTTTTCCACAGGAAAACATCGAATGACCGCAGCTTCACTGAAGTAATCATACACTTTTACACAGCCCTGTTACCCGTTTCTCTTCACTATTTGTTTATACAAGAAATCGTTTAAATCGACGTCAACGTAATTGCAAGAAGCCAGAATCTATATCTGTTCCCGTCAGTCGTGCTCTCGTTACTGAAATAAAACCCACAAAACCAGATCACAGCCAGCGTTCTTCCCCGTCTTTGTCGTCTTTTTTAAATTATTATTATATTTATCTTAAGGTTTGGTTAAAATTTAGTGAAACGCAAAAACGGTCAATTTCTACCAGGATTCCACGAACCTCTCTGGCAATGAACGTGTGGCTTCCATCGAAAATGTCGGTGGATCTAAAATCCCGGAGAATTTTCCCAACTACGTCTATGTACAGAGCAGCGATGTTAATAAAATTTGGTAAATTATTCGTGATGCTGCAATCGGTTTGGTAAACTTTTTTCTTCGAAATTACAACAAAACAAAACAAAATGGCGTCCGAACAAAGTTAACAAAATACAAAATAAAAAAATTCAAATTGTTTCCGTGTATACAAACGCATTCTCCAAATTTTTCGTTAAATTTTCAACGGAAATAAAACTTTTCGAACTGTCGCGTCAGTTCTTTCAAAATAATTTAAGTCCGCAGTGGAAAAATCACCTTGTGCATGTTTCTTTATATTTTTTTTAAAGGGACAATTCTTTCTTTTTTCTCTTTCTCTTTCACCGGACAGAGAAAAAAATGTTGTGGCAAACGGAAGATGTGCCCCCGACGTAAATTCTTCCTACAAGCAGGTCAGATTACACAGACTTTAGCGGGTAAAGAATCCACCGGGGCCTGTTATGATTTGTGGTGGGAGGAAAGCGGAGTACCCCGGAGAAATTCAACCAAACCGACCTGGTACAGAAAAATGGACACTGGTCCCAGAATACGGCGGGAAGAAAACCACGATCGCTGCCACAGCAAGCAGACGCACAACGATAATCTGTCGCTTCATTTTTCTTTTCCTTTTCTTGTCTTACATAAATTCTGGGAAAACAGGGAGTAACAATAAGTCTATCGTGGACTACTAAATATACGTATACTGTTTGTGAGGCTATCCGAACGTTAGATTGGCACTGCAGGTTTTTGTTGTTTACTTATTAATCCACCACGTTTTTAAAATGTGTCAAGCATTTCCATTCCTAAATGACAGAATATCTGTTTTCTTCTCGTCTTCAACTGAGTCCCGATCAAGATCGAACCATCGATTGTGTGGAGGCTTTAGAATAAAAAACGGTTTCAGTTGAGTGGGCATTAAAAACATCCCAACCATTTATTTTCTTGTAATGCGAGTGTCGGATGTATTCAGACACTTATATCATAGCCGCATCGCTTCGCCAAATGTTTTCCTGCTTCCTTTTCATTTTTAATGCCTTTCTTTTCTGTCTCAGGGCATAACTTGTTGAATCTACCTCAGAAAAGACGTTGGCGGTGAGATTCTTACTGCCCGTTATTGCCGTTAATGGGAGGAATCATTGCGAGTTTCCTCGTGCACGAACTAGAATAATGGACCTTTATTTGCGACATCGTGTCAGGCGTCCAACCAAGTCTGCAGGAAATACAAACACGAGCAAGCGTTAGGGTGCTGGCGATAATGGTGACGACGACGATGATGTGTGTGTCGTTCTGACTTTGTAACATATGGGTTCTGTGCCAACCTTTAAATTCTTGCAGTATGAAAAATCCATAAACTCAGGTCTTATCCTTAATAGTCGTGATTTTTCGTCTTTAAGTATATTGGGGAATAAAGTATACAATTCCGATTTCCTATAATAATTTTGCAAGTCAAAAGTTTTATTTTAAATGAATTTTAATTTGTTATTATTTTATGTTGGTACTACTTTATAAATATTTTCTTATTCTGACAAATAGTTATTTACAAACAGGTTCTTCAAATATTTTCTGAATTTTTATCTCTCCAATAGATTCGACAGTATTTCCTCATGTTTCTTTAAAAAGTAGATGCTTTCTGTTAATTACATTTTCTTTTTCCAGATCTGTCTTTTACCTAAACATCAAATGTTTATTCGAACATTTGATGAAATCAATTAATAAATGCTCAACTCATTAATTTTTTAGTTATTTTCAAAGAATTACGATTTAACGTAACAATTCCGTCTTCATCTTTCTTTAAAATTAACTGCGCATTCCAAATTCTTCATCAGAAGTGATTTTATTCTCAATCTTCTCGTTTATATTTCTGTTCTTATCTATCACATTAAAGTTGTTTTTCCTCTCTCTCTTTTATCCCTTGCCTCTGCCACAATATCTTACGATCGATCGCTTGTGTTTCAATCCCAGCATCCCAATTTTCTCGAACAATTATAAGCTCGCGCATCAAATAAGTACGGTATTTACATTGTCGGAAATTAATGGAGGTTGGCGTGATTAAGCAGTGAAATGCAAGGAACAAAAAGGCGGAGGCGATAAAAGTATTTATCTGTTAATGTCTTGGTTACTACAGTGTAACAGGTAGAAAATATATTGAAACCTTGTTTGGGGTAGAAATGAATTTTTAAAAGTCTATGTCAAGACGGAAAATTGACAGAAGCAAGAGAGTGACTTCGCGACTTCGCAGACAACTATTTGAACGCATCTTTTAGAAGGAAGGTACACGCCGTGCTCGTGTAGAGATGGTTGGCGCGCACGTGTCCGAGAAAAGAGAGTTGTTTGTTACAAAAAACTCTCAAATATTCAACCGCTTTGCTCAGCTACTTTAATGTTCAGTTAACACGAGGAATTTCAACTAAAACCCTTGACATTAAATTACAAGCGGACTGAGATGTCTGTAAATTTATTTTAAGGGTGCACAATTTTTTTCTGGAAAAATTTTTGCAGAAATATTTGTCAAGTTCTATGTGGAAATTAACATTTTTTTATGAAATTTAAATTATGGCATAAAATGTTTTTAAAGATTCGAAATTAAAAACCAGCTTCAATGTGGTCTAATAGTCATCTTTAATCAAGTGTTCGTATGAAATATTTAATATTTAATGCCCATTCGTTTTTTCTTATACCATCCAAAACATCAAAAGGAATAATAAATACAATTTTGTTAACTTGTTCAACTTAACATAAAATTATTTTGATGTAATTTTGGACTTTTTAATGTGCTTATTTAGAGTTTTTCATAGTGTCTTCTTCTATGCCGAGAATATCTAACGGTCCGCTACCGGATAAAGTCCGTCTCTCTGTAATCTCCCCGTAGTGTTGTTCGCATTTCTGCGAATATTTCACCAATTTCCTCTAAGCGAATTTTACAAAACGACAAAAGGCCCGTCACAACTGTAATCGGGGAGGGACACGAAGATCACTCATGTTTCAACAGCTAGAAGTGCCAGCAATAGTGGATTATGCATAATCCGACGATCTCCCCCCCCCCTGACAAAATGACAGTATGCACGAATGAAAGAAAAGTGAAAGGGAAGACCAACATGGGTCTGTGACTGAACAGACACGGTTAGCAGAATCTGGTAACTCTAAGAACTGAGATTGCGGTTTAAATACCCCGTACATCGGTACCCTAGCATTTCGTATGGTTCAAGGCCAACATCATTACTGTAATATCCTATTGCAAATACATGATGAAACTTGCCATAATTTTACGCTAAAAGCACTGTTTTCCAAGACTACACCCAGAAAATGGTGACAGGAAACGATTTTCGAAACTAATTTATTTTTAAAATTGGTTATGTTATCAAAGTGGAGAAAGCGTCCGAACTAACCGTTTAGTTTCTATAGATAATACGTCATCATTAGATTTCTGCTTTCACTTTAATATAATTATATTATAATTTTCGTGGCCATTTATATATTTAATACTTCAAAGTATCAGACATAAAATGTCTTGAACATTCATAAATCCCGCAACCAATTTGACAGGATTACATTTTGGGAAATATTAAAATTTTTGTTCCACGTATTAATAAGGTTCATATTATAATGAAATGACCTTAAAAAGCAAGTGGTGGAAAGCAAACTCGAATTTTTTAGCTTAAGCGTTTTCCGAATTGCACCAAGAACACTTCCTATTTTTAAAAGTAACAGTGAAATCATCAGGACGAATAGCAAAGCGAGTTATTCGCCTTCCGTTCCTTTTTACTCCATGTTGGCCGATTTTTCAGTTTACTGGAGATCGAAGAACGTGTTAAAAGTAACCAGTGAGGAGTTCATGTGCTTGACGGGAGAGAGTCGACTGATATTTTAGGAAAATAATTAAGCGTTTTCAACAAGTGACCAAAAAAAAAAAAACAAGATTCTTCTGGCTTTTCTAAATTAGAAAAATCAAGTGTCGTAACCATAACAACGAAACTACTTACAAAGTTCTTTATAAAAAAGAAAACAACAGACAGACCGGTAGTATCTGTACCTAGCAATCTTGTATTAAACACTGTACTAGTCTAACAATACAAGTGATAAGCTTGCATTGTTTTATGCTTATGTGCCTTGTAATAACTAAACTAAAAAGCAGTAGACAATTTGACACCTAAAGCGGATTAAGGGCCTAACAGATATTTCATTTTTTCAAAGACAGCATCACCAATATGCATAGGAGCAAACGTGTGCATTTTTTAAAGCCGTCTTTAAAAGTACCTGTCAAAGTAGAGAACAATCACTTTCCCTTAGATTTTTCATAATTTTAGCACTGACAGTGGAAATCATTTTATAACAAAGCAGTTTATAGCAGTATAACACTCTCAGTTCTTTTCCGGCATGATAAACGTCTAATGCTTCCACTAAATGGTTTGCTCCAAGTATTCAGGAGATTTACACGACACACCGCCTCAGATATGCGATCGTGGTGTTTAACTGACTGATAATACTATTTTCAGAAATAACCATTGTGATTAATTCTTTCCAACTGTTACATTTTTGTCTACAAGAACCAAGAATGCAATCAGTGATTTTGCAGGACTTTACAAATTTTTTCTTATCCGCTAATTTAGACTTCCTTATTGGAATCTATTTGCAGTTTGCAAGAATTAATTGAAAATGATTGTATGTATCTGGAAGAGTTAAATGATTGTATGTATCTGGAAGAGTTTGAACAAGGATGGATACGCGGCGAGGCTAATTCAAATGGAAAACCTAAGCATGCATCATTGCCGAGAAAATGTAACCCAAAGCATTTTATGTAAAATCAGGAACTCTAGGTATTCTCTGAATTTTTTTTTTTTGTTTATCTAAAACTATTTCTGTATGGCAGCCACTAAAAGTCCCTGTCTGGTTTGTAAATAAGTTGCAGTGCATGATAGGAATAAGATATTGTTTATTTAAATGTTAAGAAGAACTTCAACCTGAACGTTCTCTGATATCGTTCACCCGTAACTGGTGCCAATCTGCTTATTGATAATTAGACGGAAAAATATAAATAAACTGTATTTACGTGATATTCATTTGACGGGTAATAAAATTGAGAATGAATTTTTGTTCATCACCCTTAACAGGAAATGTAAACCAAAGAGCGACCCAAATTTTAATATCAGAAACGTTAAGGGAAGAACCACTTCCCTCGACAGCACAGTCTGGAAGAAGCATGGTTTTGGATTTTATATAGAAACTTTGTTGTTTTTTTTGTTTGAAAGAGGCTGTCAAACCTAAGCATCTTACTTCTACGTCATCACTTGGTAAACATGCACAGAAGATAGAAAAAATTGAAAATAATAACAGTTTATTATATATTAATTACTTCGAAGAATAAATTCGGTAAACCTGCATCGAAACGTCTCCTCCAGTGATTTTTCTTTCCTTAGAACACACGCTACACAGAACATCGCGCGGTTGTTAACATTCCTTTAGGAACAGTAGGACACCCATTAGCGCAAAGTATTCTCTGTTGAATCTAGCTGCCCGAAAAACCTTTGTTGAGAAAAGGCAACCAGATGGCAGTCCGAGTCTGAACTGTCTGGTAATAGTCAGCGGCAGTTTGTTCAGAGGTGGGATCAGAGGGCGGTATAACAGCCAGATACGACAACAGTCACGGTTAAGCGATAGAGCGAATCGATACGAGTGTTGGGGCAGCGTATCAGCCAAGGGTGTTGGAGATCTGCATAAAATCGAACGTATACTGGCTGCCGATAGGCGCAGGGTTAGTTCTCATCAATCATGCAATTTCCACTGGAAGCTATCCCTTATCTTATTGAGCGGGTGATTCTTCTTCCAACATGAAAGTGACCCCAAGCACGCAGCCAATGTAGCGACAGAATATCTGGGACGTAAAAAAAAAAAAAAAAAAAAAACTGATGGGACACTCACAAAACGCCTTTATCTACACAAAATTCTCATGTGAGCATCACTGGTGCTACGTGGCTACTGAGAAAGTAAAAAGAAATGGCAAGGTGGATGAATTGTGAAAAGTTCTACAGGGTATTTGGAACATTCCAAGGTGGTACATCTATTACCTGTTTTAAAGCAAGAAACACAGGCGTGACGCTCTATATAAAGCAGGTGGCTCATTTACCAAATAGATGTACTGTACAACGTATTTATTTCGTTTTTTGCATATTTTCTGTAATAATGCATTGTGGCTGTACTACATAGGTCTCACGGTTTCAATTACTGGTTGTCTGTGCATATTCTTTGTGGGGGGGCTTATATAATTATTTTCAATACTAAATATTAAAAAAAAACAAATAACCGTGTTATTGTCACAAATTTTCCTTTACCTAAGCGATTGAATTGAGCTGTCTTTCTTTTATCTTAAGGGTTTTCTTAGTTCAGACAAACTGTGCTCTGTTATAACTAACCACGTCGCTCACCGATCTTATGTCCACATTGTTGAGATAATAGGTTTAGTTAGTCGTCGAAGTGAAAGATAATTGCTACCAATTAATCATGAGGCAAAGTCTTTATTTGAAATACAATCGAAATTTCTTAAAAAAGCAAGTTAAATTTTTTTCGTAATCAAAAACCAATTTTTCTAATGACTCACGTTTTGGCATTTTTTTTTGTTTTTTCAAGTGTACGGGGGCGAAATTGTAGCTCTCCGGTCAAGAATACCACAAAGAACGTTGCATACGGTGAGGTCATGCACGCCGCGAGATAATCTTTTTCGGAGGTAGTTTTTTTTTAATGTTTCTCTGCTCAGTTTTAACATTCGCTGTTTGAAGATATTTAGGCTGATTTTTATTGTTTTTTTTTTATTATTTACTAATTTTTCTTATTATTAGAAAATGTTCCAGAAATTCGAGCAAAAGAAAATCTCAATATAAAACAGCAAAAGTAAAGGCGGAAACCACTCGGGTAACAACGAAATACTCCGATATTTAAATACATCTGTACGGAGGCGTGCGATTTTAATAGTATAATCGGGTAATGTCCCTTTCTGAAAGAACCGTAATTTAGATTGTCCTGTTAGTTTGCTAAACAGGACGTTTTCCTAATTATCAGACATATGTACATCATTGAATATATTTTTTTTTTTTAATGTCAAAGCGCTTAATCCCTAAGCATCGATACTTAATATAGGCTGTTTTCATCTCTTGTATTTTCTGACATTATTTATTCAGCAGGTAGTAGGGATGTATTGTCGGCAGTAATCAAGGTTTAATCGGCCTGTGTTCATAAATGGTTCACGATCGACAACACCAATCAATTTTCATTAGGTTGTTACAAACGTTTTGTAGGTTTTTATGTTATGCTAATTTTGGTTTCGTATTTTGCATGCTTGTGAAGGCGTAGATAGGCAAGTTACCTATCATTTTGTAGCGTCTCACTTGGCATACATTGAGAAAAACCTACCTTTTTTAAAAATCATAAAATGTATATTTGTTCTGGGGTTCTGAGTGAAGCGTGGATAGAAAAATTTTTCGTGCCATTTTGCTTCACGAGTTCAAACTAAGCCGTAAAGTGCACGAGGCAACTCGTAATATTAAGCAGGTATGGGGGCGAGGACACAGCAAATGAGCGCACAGTACGACGATGGTTTGCAAAGTTCCGATCAGGAGATGTGAACCCAGAAGATGAGGAACGTAGAGGACATCCTTTCAACTGTGATGATGTCCGTCTGAAAGCCTCAGCCTCAGTTGAAGCCGATCCAAGAAAAACAGTACCAGAAATTGCTGGTGAGCTTGATGTAAGCACTGCAACTGTTTCCCAGCATCTTGACGCAATAAGCGAGGCGAAAAGGCTTGACAAGTAGGTAATTCACGAGTTGAATGAACAACAACATAATCGTCGATTGGAGATCTGCTCTTCGCTTGTCATAAGAAACAAAACTACTCAATTCTTGACAGAATCATTACGTGTGATGAAAAATGGATCCCTCACGACAATCGCAAACGATCAGCAGATTGGCTCGACAGAGACAAGGCGCCTAACCTCATTCCAAAACAGCCTCCACCCAAAGAAGGCGGTGGTCACTGTCTGGTGGACTGAAACTGGTGTCATCCACTATAACTTCTTGCAATCTGGCGAAACCATTACAACTGAAAGGTACTATCGTGAATTAAATGTTGTTCACCAGAAACTCTCCCAACGATAGCCGGCATCGGTGAATCGAAGACGCCCAATCCTGCTCTACGACAACGTTCGTCCTCACGACTCTTCAGAAACTGAACACGTTGAGGTACGAAGTTCTCCCTCACCCAGCCTGTTCACCAGACCTTTCTCCCACAGTGATCTCCTTTTCAAGCACCTCGACAGATTCCTCCGTATTAAATCCTTCTCCAACCAAGCAGCAATGGAAACTTCGTTCCAACAGTTTATCGAATCCAGAAATCTAGGTTTTTTTCAAAATGATATAAATGTTCTTGTAACTCGTTGGCAGAAGTGTATTGATTGTCATGGAGCTAACTTTGATTAATAAACTTCACGTTCAGCAACGATATGAAGTTTCATCGATGCGGTAAAAAACCGACAAAACTTTTGTAACAACCTAATATTTTTTATACTTAACTGTATAATTGTAATATAGTTTCTCTGTTGAGACTTTACCAGCTATCGATAGCTTTATGTGCAGTAGAAAGCAGTAATTCACTAAGTATCGTTTGTTTGTTGATCTCAAAAGGCATTGTTCTGCAAATCAGGATTCATATATGAAACACAATTTAGCAAGATCATTATGTTCCTAAAACTACAATATAATAAAATTATTATACAGAAATCTTTTAGTAGTAGAAGCATTAAGAATGGCTAATATGGCCGACGAGTCTGGTTACTTGTATTATATATCGTCTTTCTTGATTTGGTAATTGTCCATTGATATTCCGCATGAATTCTCTCGGTTTCCCGCTCTAAGGAATTAACTATATCTTCCCATAATAAGTCAATAAATACATCTCGTTGCGGCATCCGTTCTTTCGCTAGCATGCCCAAAACGTTTCCAGGTGGCATAAGAGAAACTAGTGCCAACCACCTGTTCGTATGTAGATTAAAGCAAGCCGCGATTGGTAATATTGACCTTTTTTTTACTGACACTAACTGCGCTGGCTTTCTTTATAGACCACACCACGAAAGACGGGTAACTCTGTGGTAAACCGAGGCTATCTCTTTTATGAACCTGAGGAGCGAGTGAGCTCAAATCCTTCAGAATGTGTATGTGAAATTAGATGAAAATAAAAACTTTAGATCATAAGCTAGACACCATTGTTAGTGACAGCCATCAACTCAAACTATTGATTCATACAAGACAGCTGTTACAGACACTATTAAGGATAACTATTTTTTAAAAAAAATTTTGTGCAGATTTTTCTTGTTAATCATCTGTAATAAGTGTACATTTTATAAAGCATAAAACGTCATATATTTATCGCTTTATACTGAATGTTATCAGAATATACTCTGTTCAGATGCTCCCTAAAAGGAAATTTGTTATTTTGTCATCTTTAACGACAGGCATAAATAATCAAAAGACCATCTTCACGTGGCATTTAAATATTTCCAATCTTTCATACTAAGTGTCATTGTGTTATCACAAAGCACAAACATACAAATACACGTATACCCTGTTTGTTTGTTCATAAGCCTGCAATCATCTTTCCCTCCAGTAAAAAGATTTTAAAATGGCGTTGACGTCACTAATCTCTGTTTTGTTGTTGTTGTTTTCCTTACAAATAAAGTCTACTGTACAATATCCAATAATAAATCAGTATCTTCGTTCGATTTTGTATTTTTAAACCTTTATTTGGCCGAAAGCCTGAAATTCGATGACAGATGGTGTAGTCAGAAAATATTTTTCTTTTAACCTCCAGCATACATGACAATCAATCTTCCTAGCTTTTCTCTAAACTTTTGTTTTGCAAATCCGCAGAGATGCTAAATATAAAATCCGCGCCCTTCCTTACTGATTTGTTTTCCTTACGAAATGTTCACTGTTATATTTTCCATGTTTTTTTTTTTTTTTAATATTTAATACGATATTTTGGGTATTTTTGCATGCTAAGAATAATTACAAACTTAATCACCTGGTGGTTGACTCGCTATGCATTCATGTAATGGAGTGGTAGATAAGTAATGTAGGGGCAGGTAATAAAACAAGCAAAGCAACTCGGGAAATGTTGGATATGCGCGAATAATTTGTATTACGTTTTGAGAGCTCCAAGCTCCTTTGAAACACTGATGCTCAAATACGCCATAGTTACCTCGGGAGTCAAAGAGGCCCAGAACAAATGCTTAGCCAGTAGGAAGCATTGAGAATGGTCTATTTGCAGGTTAGATATTTTCTGCGGGTTTGTCGGTGGCCTCCGTTATCCGTACTTCGACAGTTTTCACTTTATCTACAAGTTCTTGCCGCCAAACTGACAACGGTTACTCCAGGATTCTTTACCGCTGCCGCCGCGATGGCTTGCTTTCTCTGCGACGAATCCATCTTTTATGACTCTGCATTTGGCGTTCTGTAAGCAGGAATTCCGAAACAAGTCATCTGCTAAATCTTCTCAGGTTTATAGGCAAAGAGCAAAAGTCTTTCGCTCGCTTATTTTCGCAGAGCCAATGATGTCTGTCGCACTCTCTCACGGGTTGTTAGGGGGCTTGGCGCGTTAGCAGTTCGTCACATGACCATCTAGTACTTGTCCCGACCGCTGCTGAACAGCGGTAACCCCTGCCTGGATGAAATGAAATTATTATGCGCGCAATTTACTCTGACTACCGTTTTAAGAGGTGCTAATTTTAATATGGCACTTCACGTGTACCTGACGCACTGATGGCGCCTTTGTATAAACTCTTCGCTATTACGTCACAACTCTTGTATCAGAAGTGGGCTCTTCGACTGGGTATTCAAAAATAGATGTATAGGGATTATTTAATTAGTCTGAGCTGATTACTGATATTATATATATGCAGATAATATATACTGAACTAATATCATTAAAAAATAAGTGACGATATGGACTTTTAAAATCCCTGAGTTTAATATAATCACGATTAATACTTTAAAAAATCTAAGCGGGATGTCTGTCTGTCGTTGTTAGAAATGGGCTGCGGTATTTAAATTATTGGAAGAACTCAACACTGTAATTACTTTATACATCTACCGTCTATCATCATCGCGAAGTAGCGTAAATGATGCATGTTACAACACATTACAATACGTATTAGGTGTTGTGGCTGTTTTCCGTTAGCAAACACACACAAAATCGATGAGGTGAAATGTGAAAATAGGTGATGGGTGTACCCTGTCAACTTTCTTTTTAAAGCTGGCCTACGGTGAAACCAGCCTCCACATGATTGCTTTTGCGTTTTCTGAGATCTTATAACAACAAACTGATCGAATTCTATTAATTTTATTTGTGTTTTTCTTGTAAGAATTTTTTTTCTTATACAAATAAAGATCTATTTAAGCGACCATTCTTATTTCGTCAGACAGTTCGATCTGGCGCAGAGATGAGACAGACATTTGTTACGAGTACTCGATTTAAATATTTTAAAAACTGTGTGCTGTGTGCGCGTGTGTGTTATGTGTGTGGTATGTGTGTATGTGTATGGTGTATGTGTTGTGTATGTGTGTGTGTATATGTGTGTGTGTGTGTGTAAATGTGTGTGTATGTATGTGGGTGGGTGTGTGTATGTGTAAATGTGTGTGTATGTATGTGTGTATGTGTGTGGGTGTGTGTGTATGTGTAAAATGTGTGTGTATGTGTAAATGTGTGTGGGTTGTGTGTGCATGTGTGTAAATGGTGTGTATGTATGTGGGTGTGTGTGTATGTGTAAAGTGTGTTGTATGTGGGTGTGTGTGTATGTGTATGTGTAAATGTGTGTATGTATGTAGTATGTGGGTGTATGTGTAAATGTGTGTATGATGTGTGTGGTATGTGTGTGGGTGTATGTAAATGTGTGTGTGTGTGTATGTAAATGTGTGTGGGTAATGGTGTGTGGTATAAATGGTGGTTGTATGTGGGTGTGTGTGTATGTGTAAATGTGTGTGTATGTATGTGGGTGTGTGTATGTGTGTGTAAATGTGTGTGTATGTGGTGTGTGTGTGTATGTGTGTGTGTGTGTAGTGTGTGTGGTTAAGGTAAAAATAGAAATTTTAATTCTACTGTCAGAATAGAATTTAAAGTACGCACGCGACTTGTTACCCTTTTTTTAACTGTTCGATATTTAATTTGAAAAAATCGGTTGCATTAAACAAAATTCGATGCAAGGTGAATAATATACATGTTTTTGTGATCTGTATCTGCATTTACTAATAGATGCAAACTTTTTTTTTCTACAAAGAGACACCTGCCATGTCATTTGCTTGAATACATTTAAAGATGGGTTTTAAATTAGCTTACTCACGTGCATAAATACAAAAGAATATTTATTCCAATCTATCATTGATAAAGCGGGAGACCAGGTGCAGAGACAGCAGAACCGGGGAAGGCGCAAAGAAATCACCGTACTGTTGTTTGTTTGTTTGTTTTAAGTTTTAGACTCCAGTTGGTTTTAATATTAAAATAAATATGTATTTCATCAGATTCTTATTTTGATAAAATTCAATAAGACATAAAGACGGCCGATGTGGTCTGCGCTCTCACGCTAATCACCAGGTGTATAGGTAAAAGTTTTTGTCTCGGCTGCGTTGATTAATTAGAAGACAGTAAACAGGAAATTCGCTCCGCTCCACAGACTCCCAGGTAACATTTACGGTACCGTAAATGATAAGTTGTGTTTTTTCTTCTTCTTCTTCTTCAGTGGATATACACGGATGAGTTTTACCCAACAGTTGGAACATGTAACGACAACAGACCAAAGACCGAAGAATACGGTGCCATTCTTAACTCGTTTTCGCAGTTTCGCGTAGTCGTCTTTTGACAAAAAGATGCAAAAATGGGGAAAGAGGTTAGAAATTACGTCGTCTCTTTTACAGTTGAACATAAATTAGTCAGAACACTGGAAATAACTGCATTCTGGTGTTACCGTTTGTTAGTTTGTCTGTCGCGGGTTTACTATTGGTGCCAGGTGTTCTATTTCTGAGATCGACAGACGTTCGTTGATGGAAAGTTCCTGGGGCTTCGAATCATCAGAAGATACCCTCCGCCCACAGAAGAGTGGTCCGTTTCCGGTTTCTAAGCCGGTTCCCCCGACCAAAGCAAGACTCCGGTTCCTTGCGCGTTTCTTTTGTATGGCTGCAGTGGAGCTGTGCCTTCGCAACAGCGGCTTTTCGTCTGACGATATCCTCCTTACGCTTCCGTCTGATTAGTCGCCGTCAGCCGAAACCTTCATGTAGGACGATCGGGCTGAGGATTAGCTGGCAGATGGACGGAGAGGAGAAGAAAGGGGACCATAAACAAGTGCTCGGCCGAGTACAAATTACGCAGAAGCGCGAGGTGTACACCGTTAACGAAACCCGACACGGACAACAACACGGCCCTAATATCTCAGCAATTAGTATGGCGTAGAGTCTGTCAGCCGTCTTAACGACTCGTTAAGCGTGAATTATTATTCTCCGTGTTATTATACAGCAGGGGATTTTACCCCCAAAATACGAAATCAAACTTCCGGTTAGCTTTACATTTGTCAGCGCTTGATTAGCTGCTATTGGCAACAGTCGCTGCCTTGAATATTTCCTGTATGCAGACATATGGCCAGACTTCGAATTATAAAGGGCAGGGTGACAGGAAAACAAAGGGCGGGGGTGGGAAATTCGTGAGAAGTTTAAAGGAGCAAAGTCCGTAGTCCCAACTCTTAATACTTCAGAAGTGAGAAATGCTCATTTGGTTCGTGCTCGTTCGAGTTTTGCAGCCTTAAAATGCATAACTGATTTACTACAGGGTTTATTCGTAGATTTTTCTCACAAGAGTCAGTTGTTAATTAACCTTCACGGTTGCGGAAATCACTTTTCATCATCAGAGCGTTCAAACATTAACAGAATTTCTTATGTTACTCACCTATAGATAATAGATGTTAACATTTTCTGAAAACGTCCATACCAATAGAAGTCGTACAATAGCGGAAATGGTCTCCTTTAAGAAAAAGTAATTAATACTTTGAGATAATTTCTTAGCAAAATAAAAAAAAAATTTATAAAAGTCCATAGGCATCGAAATAAAAAAGTCAGAATCGAATGTAGATTTATACTGATCCGTTTACATACGGAATTAAAAGTACTCTCGAAGACAAGATGATGTCGTTGCCATGACTTCTGAAGAATCTTTTAGCTACGGAAACCAGAAGTAAAAGTTGGTTAATGCTTGGTAACACGATACTTGCGTGTGTCCATGAGAGCAGAAAATTTCCCAATCGATAGTTTCCCACTGGGAGTCCAATAAGATTCCCGTAGGTGCTTGGAGACTGCTTTTAGGTGCAAATCATCTTCGTAGCTTGGCGCCCTTGAAAGTAGTTTCTGGCCAGGTCATTAGATTTTATGGTGCGTCACAGTACTTTATACGGGGCCATAATTTCAGCCTGTCTGACTGTGGGACCTGTGGATACGGAACGCGATGGGTTCATCGCAGATCACGTCACCGCGGGATTCGACGAAAGAGAAAGTCAGGCTGCGCGGGTCCTCTGCGGTCTCAGCCCTGGCGGCGGCGATAACGTAACACAGCTGAAACACAACCGCGCCCATTAAAGAACAAGATATTAAGCATCAACAACAAATTGAAATTAACCATTTTCGTCTCTTTTGCGCTACAGCAATCGCCTGAAAGTTAGTATATATATATGGTGTGTCGCGTCCGGAAACCAAAAGTTGTAACCTTACACTGATTACAAGGATGAGATTTTCTAGGAAGCTTTTATCATCAAACTGATACACCGAGTTTTACGTCTTCGTGAAAGATCCAGCTTCCAACTCTTCTCAGTTCGTCTTCGGCGAGGAAAGAACTTACTGGTTAGTCGCGGAAGAAACTCGCGTAGCAGTAGAGCCCAAATTTCGGAACCGCGATACTGGCTGGAAGCAAACAGATGTGACCACAAAAAGCAGCCCGCGGGCCACAGCCGCATCCATGACAAGCGACTGCTAGCTGCGATAGTCCGCTGTTTATCGTATTTACTTTTCAGACAAGAGACGCGAAAGCAGACCGAGTCATAAATTACAATGACGGCACCGATAAATATAGTTTCGGAAAATCACGAGTCAATCCTTTATCTGAAATGCTGATCTATTTAATATTGTTTTTCCGTGTTACCCGCATTCAGCGAACGTTTACAATTGTGTATATTAATTAAGCCATAGTATAGTGTTTTGGGGAGATTTTCCCCGTAAATTTGAATGCTTTGACTATTACAGATGGATAGATGAATTTTTATAAGTTATTCTCTGCGGCTTCAACTTGAATGCCGAGCGACTGGTGACAGTCGAAGTAGTGACAAGATCCCGGTCAGTAGTCGACTTCAGGCTGTTTGCTGAAGTCCCGACTTCGAACCAACGAAGGTCTACGTGATGGCAACGTTTCTTCGAAAGAAAAGCCCGAATCCTTTCGAAATCTCCATGTTTTTATTTTCGTGTTTTAAATAGGCAAATACATCATGACGGCCATAAATTAACGCGTTATTACAATTGTTGTTTTATAGCCAATGATTTAAAGAAATTCTTTATTTAAAAAAAAAATAAATTGGTTGGTTATACAATTTTGTTATCTACCTCGCTACTGTCCGAACCATTAAAAATGTCGACTTGAAGAACGAGCTTACTTCTGTCGGCTTATCGCATGGCATTTGTATCCGTATCCAAGGAGCCAAAAAGAGAGAGGAGACACTTCGCGATTCTCGGCCCTAGAACGACGTTAGTGATACCAAGTCAACAGCCAGATGCTTACATTCTGAGCACTCAAAGAACTTTTGCGTCGCTTTTATCTGTTCGCTTCATCTTTAAAAGCTGCAGCTAGAGAATTCAGAACTGCTGGAAGTAGCACCCGATGCCTCTTGGTCATCAATTATTTTACTGGCCCCCTACAGTGTACTTATCAGCAACACAACGTTCTGAATGATGACAGATGCCGCTGACGGCACATATTACGAACAACAGCGAGTTTATTATCTTAGATAAGCTGGAGAAGCTACTACCAATATTCTGTATTTTTTTTGAGAAAATGTCTCTCTCCTAAATTCTGCTCTTTCATTGCAGTTGATACTCTTCAGGTTTAACCTTTTACTAAATTCAACACAAAAGGCATTATCAATACCTTTATTCCCAAGTTTTACCAATGTAGGTACTGACATTATTTAACTTTATGCTAACAGGTGCTCCTTTTTGTCTACTGAACGCGTTGCTTACTTACTTAGCTATTAAATGAAAACGCTTGGTCTTGTACAGATCAACACCTGACCATATTACAAACTTTAAACTTCTAAATTTTATATGAAAAATATCTTGGATAAATATGTCTGTTCAAAATGAATCTACTACTGGATTTTTTAATTAAAGAAGACTGCAGTTTATCTCTAAATAGATGGATAATAGTCTAATATGCTCCTGGCTTTCAGTAAGGTAGATACTTGAGATAGAATTACTTTCGTATACTGATGCAATATACATATATGCATATATAGAAATGTATTATCAAGGATACCTGCTTGATTGTTTCTCAAGCGCTTTATTATTATTCTTATTCCTTATATGATTTTAAACTTAAAAATATTTTATGCATTCGAGTAGAGTAAACCTTGGTAATTAAGTGGTTAGTTAGTATACTCACTTCAGATCAGATCGCGGTACATGTTAGGGTCCAGCTTTTTTAAAACCTGTGCCGGTGTACTAGACAGAGGGGATTTTCTTTAAATTCTCACTACATCTCACTCTTGTATACGCTGCTGTGGTCAAAGAACTTGTTTTTGCGTAGCATCACTACTATGAACCATTTAACTCTGGGTACTTGGAATGGAATTATATTTACTTGGGAACGGTTGCCAAACAAACTGGTGAATTATTCAATTCCGTTTTGGTCTGTGGAGGTTCAAACGGAGTGGGAAAAAAAGGGCAAATCCGACAACTCGTTTCGACAGACGTTAGGAAACATTTATACAGCTAAACCTCTCGCAGAGTCGCCATCAGTCAAAGACACCCACCCGCCCGGCTCGCTTGCCGTGTCCTGACAAGCCGCCACGAGGCGGGGTCGGCCACGACTCGCTCGTTTTAAGCTTCAGTATAAATCAGAAGCGGCTTGTTTTATCTCCGCTTCGAGGTGGCAGCCGGAGGTCGGGAGCGACACGCGTCTCGACTCTCACGGTACTCGGCATTTAAATGGCAAAAAAAAAAAAAAATTCTCACCAGGGAATGGAAATAAAGCTGGCTGTGACTTTGGTGAAAACGAATTCAAAAAAAATTCTTTAAAAAGAATTAACGACTGTGTGTCGTGACTGCTCGAGATAATCGTATCACGGGCACTTGTCCATACTGTAAGCTCTCGTTATTACTTACAGCTCCTGCTAATTTTGTTTTAGTTTATTCTTTTTTACACACGCACTGACAAAATAGATAGACGTTTAACATTTTTAAAGTTTAGACAATATTAATACCAAGATATTTTACTAATTACTATGATAAGTATATGATACTATTAATAAAAATAAACATACAATACTATTACTACTTCCACTAATAATAGTATTTATCTAATTTATCGTAATTTCTACACTTTTGACATTTGTAATATAAATCAAAGAATTCTAGATAGTTTATTTTGTGTATTCACACGTATTATAATAACAATTATTATTAGTATTCTTATTATATAAACTCGAATATTATAAAAATGATTGCGATTGGTAATAAAATTGCATGTTATCAAGAATGTACAAAACAGGTAAACTTTATCCAAAGAGTAAAATTGACGGTAAATAACATTTTTCTGAAGAAAGAAAAAACAAATTTCTAATGTAAAAGAATTCAAGTCACGGTAAAAGGTAGAAGTGCCGAATTCGAGGGCACTACCATTTCTAAAAAGTTATTTATTTGTCTTAAATGTAAAGTTATCTCCCTTTATTTTAGCCATGTTGAGCATGACTACAGAATGGAATTATCCTTGAACCTGGCATTTCTCCCAACTCATTCTTAGCAAATTATTCACAAATTTTAAAAGGTGACGGTAATGGTATTTTGCTAGAGTTTGTTATTTTTTTTTTCCTAAGTTTTTCAAAGTCACGTGATCACAGAAACGTCCAATGGCTTCTATTTATTTGTCGGGATGCTTTTGCTACAGTCCGACCGAAAGCCGCGGGCTGGTTGTTCTGGCCAGGCTTGGATCGAGCAAGCAGAGGAAAGCACTTACCTGTGTAATCCAGACCCACCTCGCTGCGTAAGAGTTCTCCAAAGTCGCTTTTGTTCTGGAAGCGGTGGTAATCCTGCGCGATGTATCTGGCGTTGGCGACTATATCGTAGTGGAGGGCTTCGATAGCCAGGTGGCAGTAGCCGTTCAAGATGAAGTCCTGCCCTTCCTTGTCGTACAACATTTTAACCCGCAACCAGTGGTTGTTCTTGAAAGCCTTGATGAAAAAGTACGAAAGCGAGTTAAAGTTCACCGGCCCTACCCTGGTCAGTAAAGGGTACATGTTATGCCTCTCCACCAGGAAGTCTCTCGCCATGGATCCACCCGAGATGAGCGGGATGTTCCAAAATTTTGACTGTCGCGCTACCGGTCCAACGGCGAAATCACAGACGGGGCCCAAGAACACATCCACTTCCTTCTTCGTGTAGAACTCGATCGCCTTGTTGATTGCTTCGGCTATGGAGCACTTTGAGTCTTCGTACTGAACCCGAATTTTGTATCTCCAGCGGTTAAAATTAACTTGCATCAGTTTGTCTATGGCACCCTCGATGGCCGGAGATACCTGGTTAATCGAGAAAAGCCTTCTGTCGTTTTGGGGAAGTATTGTTGCGATTCTCACCTCTTGCATACACCCGCCATCTTTGGTCAGGACCGAGAAACCAAAGCCATGCAACCGTACAGCGTTTCCACGTTCATTCTTCCCCCACGAAGGGCGAAACTCGGAACACCTCCAGGTAACACTTTTTTCTTCTTCTCTGTACGACACCGTGCGGTTCCTTTTTTTGTTTTCCTTCCTTAAAAAGAAAGAGGAAACCAAGTTAGCAAGAACGAGAGCTGTCTTTAGGAGAGGCGATAAAGTTCACCTCTTCAAAGAACGATCGATTTCCGAGTACGGATGGCGCCAGTTAGCAGCACGTCGCAGAGGTTCGTCCAACACGACTACACCGTTCCGGGTTTTGCACGCGACTGCAATGATTTCTTCTGAACGGACTGAACCAATCGGATGAGGGTGCACAACAACGGCAGTTAATCAATGCCGATGCTCGGAGAACCGCGTGGTTATTTCGTCTATCGATTACCGGCGGGGCACCTAGACCAGAGGACATTAGTCACAGACAAACCGGCCCATTGATTGACTCGCAATACTTTCACTGGAACACGACAGCTTTTTTTTGGCCAAAGTCATGAAGTGACCCCCCCTCCTCCTCCTCCCACAGCGCGGAGCGAGCGGCTCGAAGGGGGTGGAGGGAGATGGCGGCGGGAGGAAAACGAAGAGCGTCGGGTGGTGAATTTCATTTCTTATGCCGACAACAATATCGATAGTTTTAAAAACAGGTTTATATCTGGTCGTGGGAGGGTCTCCTTTGGGTTCTCACGAATTCCGGAAGGGGAAGTCGGAAGTGCCGTGGCGCAGGGTGGCCGACCCTTTTTTAACGGCTGATCTCGGCGCGAGACATCAGGGCAGACTTTAGTGCTCCCTTCTGCTGTTCCGAGGAACAATAGCGCATCCCGCTGTTGGAACAGGGGTTCGAAAACGAGAACCGTGAATACGCCCTGCCCTTAGTATTAATTTTCTGATCTTAGACACAAAGACATACCTGGTAAATGTCCTTATTCGGTTCGTTAAGTCAGGCGCTGTTCGGTTGGGGGAGAAAGCGAAAAAATGGCCAAAACACTCGAAATGCAGGGCTGGAGGGGTAACGAACAAAGGGGTTGAGAGTGATGTGCGGGGATGAGATGAGAGTAAACATTACCATAGGAGGGCTGAAACACGCCCATCACGTTCCCCTAATTGGACGAACATCGCTAGAAGCTGAATTTGTAGAAAATGATGAGGAACGGAAGCGCAGCTCAACAAAGAGGACAAAGAAAGAATTGTTCCGAAATCATCAAGGAGAGAATGCTCCAGCTCGAGCCAGCCCGGACTGCCAAACTAGCGAGTCTATGCATGTTTAGATTAAACGAGGTCTTGATGATGCTAAAGATGGTAACGCTAGAGATTAGTCTTACCACTTACCATTGTCTAATCTTAAGAAAAGTGCTATTTCTGAAGCTGCACAAGATTATCTTTGCACACCATTAATATGACATCTATTGTTTTAAAGAATTTCTATCATCCAAATACCAGGAGAAACGGTGTCTTTAGTCTTTAAATTCAGTAACGAAACTTGCCGGGCTGTAGTGCTATATATTGTTTGTGTTTCACGCAAGTCTAAACTTGCTGGAAATAAGTATTTTTAACCGATAGAGAACCTTGAACAGCTTAACAATTTTAGTCTATGCTTCAGATCTCTTTTTACTTAACGCTTTTCCATTAATTAATTTACAGCCAAAAAATATCTGTCACTTAAAAATTTTTATTTTAAACTGCATTCAGACGCAACGCAATAGGTTTCATTGTTTCACACAACGACACTCACATACACACACACACACATATATATATATACACAGATAGTATTTGTTGTTTCAGGACATTCCCTTCAAAATATGCCACTTTTATTATTGGTTATTTTAATATTTGCATCTTTCTTTTTTTTTGTTGGAATTTTACAAAAAAAACAAAAAACAACACCATACTGCTATAGATTACGTTTTGTGCGAGATAGTAAATTAATTCAGATGATAACGGTTCTACCGAATTCAAGCCAAATGTCTCCGTCCTAAACTATTTCGCAGCTGGAGTATATATCAATGCGAGAAATATCGGTCAGGAATCGAAAGACTTGTATAATGAAAGCAATGTTATAAAACAAGAAGCAAAATCATTTTCCTTTCTTTGAGCACTGACGTCCACAAAACTTTAAAAAGCATTATTAGCATTTATTATTTTCTTCCATCGCTGAAATTCTTACCAGATTTTGTAAAAGATAAGTCAACGACTGCGACTCTTTGCTGTTTTAGTTCTCATTTTTTGCGCCCGTAGAAAGGTAACAGATCGCATTATTCTGCACAACTATGAAGTTTCTTGAAGTCTCTCCGATCGCAAAAGAAAAAATCAGAAACTTATAGAAATCCTCTGTAATTAAAAATATATGTTTATGGTTAAGGTTAAGTTTTATTATTATGAGTCTTTGACATTCTTTTAAAACTTAAGATTATTTCTCTAACAGATCAGACATGATAAGTAAAACACCATTAAAGATTTGTAAAGAACTGCTCGTCCTCATAATACACTTTAAGCCAGCATCCTTCTGTAATCCAGCGCATGTAATTGGAACTACCGGGATGGAGATAAGGGACAGGCGAACTCGGGAGTTTATAGAAGCTATCGAGGTTTGAATTCTCTGGGGAAAGTCTTATTTCGTTCTAATGTTAATTTAACGAACAAAGTCTGCCAAACTTAGTAGTGGAGTACTGTGGCGTTTAAAACTTCTGCTGGAGGAAGGTAATTATAAGAATAGCAACAGTAACATTTATTCAGTGCCCAAATGATCCAATCATGAAAGCTAAAAATATGAAACATGTTCGCTATGGTTTGAATGTTTCCGCGACACTAAAAACAACGTGTTCATCTTTTCCTGATGGTGCAGAATCCTATTTATAATATATTTTAAATCCTACTCTCTCAAAGGCGGAAAGGACCGTTTTAATTTCTTGCAACTTTAGGGAACATTTTTGTAGAGTTGGAAAAAGAAACTTATTTCTCACTATACGACATAATGACAAGTATAATCGCTATAGCATCTTAATCATTTTTTAAAGTAGATGATGTGATACACGAAATTTGCAAACCGTGTATTTAAAGTTGTGTATAATATACATTGTTCGTCACAAAGTGAAAGCACTGTTTTGTTTTCTAATACAGAAACAAACGGAAATTTTCCAGGTGAAACGATTAGAAAATTTCGTCATTTAACGGCTGCGTCTTTCCCTTTAACGCAGCATAGTTAGCTGGTGCGGGAAAATTCTTACTCTAATGAGTGCTTTCTGATAATGGAAAGTCTCTTCGACATAGCGAGAAAGGAAACGAATCGTTTAGCTCGAGCTAGCTTACAGATCGAATCATCAAGTAGATACGGAAATTCAACACGATTTACCGCCAGTAGTTCGGCAGGGCTACTCCCGTTTTATCCGTGCATAATTTCGGTAAGAGACGCAAAAGCAGTTTATCAAAAGACACTGTCGCCTTGTCCTCAATAATAGACGACAGAAGAACATTAAGCACGCGCCCTCTAGCGGTAATTCTTCAACCATAATGGCAGCTTTGCAACGATATCACGCTATGGTCACTGTTTATCTGCTCGGTCGTCTCCACGTCGTTGAACGGCACCGAAAAGATGCCCCGGCGACGAGAGGTTCTCGTCTCTCTCTCTCGCGCGCGCGCTCGCGCCTCGGCGAGTCTCGAGAGAGATAGAGCCGCTCTCGGCAGCGCGGACGCGTCGCGCGCGCGCGCTCGCGCGCGCGCTCGCGGCGCAGCATCGCGCGCGCGCCGCGGCCAGCAAAGCGCGCTCGCTCTCTCTTCTCTCGCGCGGATCTCTAGCTCTCTCTCGCTCTCTCTCTCTCTCTGCTCGCGGCTCAGCTCTCTCTCTCTCTCTTTCCAGCCATTCTCTCTCTCTCTCTCTCTCTATCCTCTCTCTCTCTCTCTCTCTATCTATCTCTCTTCATCTATCTCTACTCTTCCATCCATCTCTCTCTCTCTCTCTCTCTCGCTCTCTTCTCTCTCTCTCTCTCGCTCTCTCTCCTCTCTCTCTCTCTCTCTCTCTCTCTCTCTCTATCTATCATCTATTCATCTCTTCTCTCCTCTTTATCCATCTCTCTCTCGCTCTCTCTCTCCGTGTTAACAAAATCCTACGTTTTCCATGATTACTCGCCTCGAATATGGCCACGCCCGCCCATAACATACTAAGCGACTTCTTTCATGACGTCATACCAAATAGCTACGCAAGCGGAAGACACGACTAAATGCCCCAGTGCTTTAACAAAGATAATTTCACAGTTCTGTTTTTTAATTAACTTTTGGAATTACGTAAGCTCATCGTGTTATCTTTTTTTTTTTCATATTTTTGTGCCATGAATAACTTATTATTTCTACTTCTACAAGAGCAAGTATCAAACGTTTTTCATCTTTATGTTTTTTTTTTTATATTCCTGCAAATTCAAAGGTGTAAGTATGTATTTGTTTAGCCGGTTCATATGGTCAACAAACTTAATTAGGTTCGACGATCTTTTTTATATTAACGATTGCCCCATTTTAACGCTATTCTTTCATTTACGTTACCTCCTCCTCCTCGCATTTCTTTCGCATCTTCAACAATGAAAAACGGTAGTTACCGACAGCGGCCAAGATGGCAGGTGCCGAAAAGCTGGAGAATGTAACAAAACTGTTTGGTCATCGCCCATATGAAAACCAAAGGTGGTTTCAGTGGTTTGTTTGGTGGGCTGCTGAACTATCACCAAAACCTGGGCAAATGTTTGACGAGTATCAGACACTGAAGAAGACTCGCCTTCTTTACACCTGGCTCATCCCGACTTAACACATCCATATGCGAAAGTGTTAACCCTAACTGTACGGTTGAACATCTTTGGGAAAGCTTTCGTTTTAAGTACTTTTACTTAAAGAAGCTGATGAGGACTCTTACGGTCGGACGGCGAGATGGCTGCAAAAATGTCATTATGCTAATCCTTGTAATAGGTGGCTGCGGAGCGCCCAGACTCGACTTTTTGTTTGCTTGACGAACCGCAGCCATCGGACCTATAAACGACTTTAGCAAAGCCCTTTTTTTCTCTTCCATCCGAAGTGTCAATTTTTCAAATTGAAAACACCACGAGAAGAGTTAGTAAGTGGGCAGACTTGCAGCATTAATGAGATTACCAGGCAGTGGTGAACCCCGCAGAAAGACCGTTCTATAGTTTGTGGTAATTGAACGTTAAGATACAGCCATAGTTTAATTAAGAGGAAAGTTGCCTGGTCTTGGGCACTTTAAAGACCGCGAAGAGCACTATGCGGCATTTACGTTGTATTTAGCGTCGATGTTATTAAGAGCTACGTATCTTCCGTGGCCTTTCGTACTTTTAAAGCGCTCAGTAAAGAAGACAACCGGTCTGGTGTTCGTAGAGTAGATCTGGTTCCTGCATTACCGCTTCAGGGGAGATACTTCGGGCAAAAATCGATGGATCGTTTATTGGAACAAAAGTTCAGCGTTAGAACTGGACATCAGTACCTCGGACTACTTTTGTAATCCGTCCAGCCGGCAGAGCGCACCTGACAGGATGCTATGTTCTAACTTATCTGTTTCACAGGAAACAACTACCATAATAAAAAAAAACACACAAACACAGGCATCTTTAATGCGACATGCAGACTTTACTTATCTTCCCTTGGTCAGCGAAAACGAGAATTCATCAAGTAAATCACAGGTAACAAATTAAGTTTTATAAACTTCTTCCCTTGTCCGTCACGATGCGAACTATGAATGCAATTTGTGTGCAACGTCTTAGAGCACTATCCCTTATATATCTTTAAATCTTTAAATTCATTTAAATCTCGCATAATCTTTCTTAGTTGATTAATGGCGATCTAATGTCTTTTTGTCTGTCCATATTAGGTTATTTTAAGATCTTGAGACATTGACGATTAGGTTAAGCAACTACTCGAACGCTTTTGGTAAATATTATCAAAGAACTGATTTGCTCAACCATTTGACATTTACCTAAACCATTACGAAGAAGTGTGAATAAATGCCGTTCTGAATTAGTGTTTAAATACTGAAAATATTTTATTAAGAATTCATTTATATTATTAATTTTTATATTTACGAGAACCTTAAATAATTTAGCTTTCAAAAATTCAATTCCTAGCGCTGCTTTCAGCAGTTATTTTAATTACTCATACTTCTTAATTCCGAAACGTCTGCAGTTGAATAATATACCATTGTGCTTCGATCTGCCTTAATCTCGCCGCATTAGCGACACGGCGCTGGTCTCGCGATGTCATAAAAGAATCGCATGTGCACGGAGACCGCGTGCACAATCAGAACCTCTCGTATGATTTCAATGGTCTCTTGGGCGACATTCAGTGCTGGCAGGCACTTCACTGGTATCAATAGATGGACGACGCTGTAATCCTGCGAAAAGAACCTAAGAGGTGAGCCGTACCATTTGGGGATACACAGAATCTCTAAAAAAACAGATGATTTCAGAAATAACAAGGGCAGCGGAGAGAGAGAGAGAGGGAAGGGGGGGAGAGCGAGAGAGAGGAGAGGGAGAGAGAGAGGAGGAGAGAGAGATGTATCAGTACACACACCGAGGAGAGAGGGGGGGGAGAGAGGAGGGAGGGAGGAGAGAGAGAAGCGCAACGACTGACATTAACGCTTCCAAGACCCGCGATTTTACTTCTCGAGCATCTTCTCCGTTGGTAGAGTGCGAAGGATAACAAATAACTGGTAGGTAAAATTCTTTCTGAAATTTTCTTTTTTTTATTTATTTATTTATTTACCTTTCTGCTGAAGCGCCAAAAAATGCTGGCGTGTACAGTGAAATCTACTCGCCGAAATTCAATTTCGCGCTGGACGACAAATCATCTTTAATGACGAAAACCATCAGTGCGCAGCGTTTTGCACGACGTCAAACACGAAACGTAGTAAAGGTCACGTAGGCACAAAGTAAACATGGCATCTCTGTGAGATTTCTTCTTCTTCTTTTTTCCATTTTTTGTGAAAGGCGGTCGTCGGCGGTGATTTTTTCGTCCCGGGTGAACATTCCCTCGTTGATTCTCACGGTTATAAAGAGACACAAATAGAGGTTTTAAAAAGAAAGATGAACAGTGCGTAAAATAGACGAGATAATAATTTAGTCATCGGTAATTCTTCAGAGTTAATAAGTGATTGCGGGTGGCGATTCTGGGAAGGCAGCTATTATATTATTATTATTATTATTATTATTATTATTATTATTATTAGCTTTGAAATGGTTTACCACTTTAAAGTTCTACGGGTCTTTTCTTTCTGCTCAAAATTAAAGGATGCGTGCGCATTCCTTATATTAAAAAAAAAATGCTTCAAGGGAGATAACTCGTTTTATCTATGACGTAACTGTGTAAGCGCACCTCGTCGGCGTAGTAGAATGAACGATTTAAAGGAAGCAGGGGAACCGAACAGAGCAACTGTCAGAACCAGTAGTGTGGGTGGGCTTAGCGCAAATTAATATTTGTGAGTTCTACTGTTTAATGCCCAATTGTGTTTATGACTTCAGATTCTTCCTTCCGGTTGTCGTGGCGCACGTACGAAAACAAGGCGGGGGAAAAGTTAGCCGACAGGTGCTGGATATCAGACAGGTCGTCGTCGTCATCGTCCGTCATGTGATTCAGAACCTGGCTTTCATACAAGAAGCTGGCCCGATGGCTAAATAACGACGGCGTAGTCGGGCGGTCCGAGCTTAAACAGTAACAGTACTCGCCGCACGTAAGTATGTACACGAGCGCGGTGTGGTCAAAGGTAGATTTTCGTTCGGCGTGAGTTGTTTTTACCTTTTATCACCGGCGCCAAATCGCTGTTCAAAACTTAGCTTTCCTTCACATTTATCGGCGATGTCACAATTGCGATCGACAAGAATTTCGAGCCTTGCCAATTAACCCATCCACAACGCATAGCCTTAAACCACGATTTAAACGGGGCGACCCGTGGCCCAGTGGTTAGCTCATCGAACGACCGGACCTTTGGTCGCGGTCGGTCTGACATCTCCACAGCCGGCTTCCTTCACCAGAAAGCCGCGTGACAGTGACGGTTTTCTGGCCGATCTGACGGGGCCCAAGATTGTCAAAGCTTCCCAGAGGATAACTGCGGAAATACATTTCTTCAGTGCCATGTAGAGAGGTTAGAACATAACGCTCCGGCCGAACGAGTTATCTCCGCATTTCAAGAGCTCATCCCTTGAGACAGCGGCGCGACTCTTCAAAAAATAATAGATAAATATTCTTGCAGTACCTTCTGTTTTTTTTAGAAAACAAAAAAAAAGAACGGTCCATAATCTTCGCTTTAACGAGTAAAATGCTAGCCGTATTTTTTAATCTTTCCTAAAGCTGATGAAATAGGAGAAATAAGGCTTTATTTTTCATACTAACCAACGGCTAAACTAAAAACTATCTAAAGAAAATTGGCTTTCCATCCTCCGCCTGAATCTCGCAAAAGCGGGGTCATTTATGATACTTAACGTTAGACTTTTACTCTTTTTCCTTTTCTAAAAGAATTAAGATGTTTCTAACTTTTGGAAGAAGACTGTACCGTTTAAGTACAAGTGTATC
The DNA here is from genome assembly GCA_018389105.1 of Nautilus pompilius. NCBI lineage: Eukaryota > Metazoa > Mollusca > Cephalopoda > Nautilida > Nautilidae > Nautilus > Nautilus pompilius. The sequence goes on along the minus strand of JACATO010000993.1, from coordinate 312,969 downwards.
CAGTTTTTCTGCAAAATACAGCTTTTGAAAAGCTCTCGGGGAAATGTAAAGTATCTTTTTTCTAAAACAAACCTGGATTCTGTTGTTCTATGACTCCTCAAGCCTAAGCCGTCTGGCCCCCCGTTCACTTGGCTATCTCCTGATCATACTTATTTTAACATCATTTATTTACCCTACAAATCCTCGCCTTTGTTTCCATGGAAACACCTTTGTAGTTTTCGTCTTGCATTCGCAGCAGCTTGCTATTGATTTTCCCCCTCGTGTTCGTCTTTAAATAATTATCCCGCTGGTTTGTTGTTGTTTTTCTTTGGTATACAGCAGAATTTGTCACGCTAATTAAAGGAGAAGAGCAACAGGGTCGGTGTTGGAAGAATCTCTGACGACGGCTCCGCGGACTATCAGTGGCACAGCCTCCAGGGTTAGGGGAAAAGACATGAATTAGCCCTGAATCGTTATTATTTTATTAGGAATATTATTATTAGTGGTAAAGGCGCATTTTAACCGTTACTATCGTTTACTACAACACACTCAGCTACAAATCTAAAGAAAAAGGAAGGCGTAGCACATATTATGGTATTAGTCGTTTTGCTTTTGCAATAATTACTGCAATATGTTGTGTTTCAGCGGAGAGAAGTACACTGTATAATAGATTCAAACTCGAGTTCCTCCTTTACAGGGTCATCGCGCCTTTGATCACTTTTAAGCTATTACATCTCTAGATTTAAATTACGTTTGTCAAAATAAAACAACCAAGGAGTGTTCTGGTGGAATTCAAAAGAAAAATCCATGATAACTCGTTTTCAGCACTTTCTTTCTCCGTACATTGTCGCCAAGATGAATGTAATCAATCACACGGCTTCAGTAAGATCATTCTTCGCCTTGTCGATTCCAATATCTCGCTGGTGAACGGCGCTGAATGCAGGTTCTCATTCCCGGTCCAGCTACATCGAGAAGATGTGCTGCTGAAGACCATAATACCGTTGTCCCGATGTGTGTTATAGCAGAAGGGTGATTACTCAGTCTGAGAATTGGCAAATGGACAGGCAAAGATAGATTTCGCTTTGTGAAAGTCATAATAACCTCAGGCCCTGAAGATTGAAAAATAAAATAGTGATGAATAACTCTGAGAATATTTCATGTCGAGGTTTAGGTTAAAAAAACAACGGTGACATCTCAAGAAACTAGGCAAAACTTAGTTGGCATCAAATGCAAATGAGTCGTTCTTATTCTCAGCGAGCGAGAAAGGAGAAATCACAAAGTTTTTTTCTGTTGAATGCAAAGATCAAAGAAACCTGTTCCGACCCTTGCAGCTATTTGTTGCTAAGCAAGATATTATTACGATATGATTTTGCTTTATCTTCATTAGTATGCAGAGAGAACTTTATCTTGCAAGTAATGTATTACCTGTTAACAAATCGGGAAAATAAATATGTTCAAAATATCTTTGCTTGCCCATGTTTACGTGTGCTTGTGTGTGTGAAAACTGGGTGGGTGGGTTATATTATTAGTTACTTTCGTTAAGATCTTATTCATAACTAATAAATTGGGACTTCAGACCTGCAGGTACGCGCTACCTTATTTTTGAGACAGCACAGATCTGTCGGCGATCAGTGAAACATCTGATTGTATGTCCCTGCCAAACAGGAATATTTCGGCATAGAAGTAACATCTATCTACGACCTTGTAAATAATGACAAGAAAAAGCAAAATATCTTGTATATCACAAGAATTCTAACTTGGTGGGTGGAGATCCGCTTACGAACAGTGAAAATCTATCCATGAGTAAATTCTCGTGAGTCTGTTTTATGCCTTATACAAAAATAAAAGCCAAATAAATGTTTTCTCTCTCTTTGTCTTTTTCTATATCAGATATTTTATTTTTTTATCGTTTGTTTTTACTGCTTAAAACATGTTTCATTCCATCCTTCTGATCACGTGCCCATGTTGCTGTTTCTTTTTAACCTTATATCAGAAACAATTTTAATAATTGCTGCCTCGAAAAGTTAATAAATACTTTTGTTCATTATTATTATTATTATTATTATTATATTATTATTATTATTATTATGATTATTATTATTATTATTATTATTATTATTATTATTATTATTATTATTATTATTATTATTATTATTATTATAAATTGAATGATGTTTTGTGTGCAGAATTATTCGTAGAGTTTGTTGTGGCTGCTCTTTTGATCTGCACAGTTTCCAATGGGGTAGGAGAGTAGTTATCTATTGTTGATCCTCTGGCTGCCCTGATGGACACCTTACCTTTCAAAGATCGGGCTGCTTAGTTCGAGCACCGACCGGTGTATTCATTATGCAAAGCTCATTAATTCTGAAGCGAAATCAATCAGAAAACGGACTGTTAAATGTCAAAAGCCTAAAAACAATTATATACCACGTGGTCGAAATATCGATTGGTTTTGATAACTTTGCTATCTGCTAGATTCATATCTAATTCGACGTTTGTGTGATTGTGTGTAAAATCAAAAGCGGTCTGAGATCTCTGTTTAACAACAGGTTTTACATTTAAGGTTTAATCGTTCGTTGTGAAACTACACGAGGCCGAAGATCTACACAGCCAGCCACGTAAAGATTTCGAAACTAGAAGAACTTTCCACAAAAGACCTACTGCTAAAACTGCCAGCATTGTTTGCCAAAACATGAAGTCTCATAACTGAAACCTGACGAAGGCGACTGGGAGAAAACATTGTATTACCACCAATGAAGTGAAACAAAAAGCCAGAACTAATTCTCTAACCTTTATTCATGTATTGGGATGTTTAGAATTAGATTCAACCTATCATTATAGTTTTATTTTAACACGTTCATTAAAAGGAAATCAATAAGCATATATATATATATATATATATATATACATAGTTCCTCCATTCTTTATATTGACGCAAATTTTATTTTTATGCTACATGGAAAGTAATATGTGATATTTTTTTCGAAGATAATCACCCTTCAATTATGGTAAAATTATTTTGTTTGTTTTTTTTTATTTTTTGTTTCGATTTTAAAAAAAAAATTAACTCAGGTAAGTTCATAGTTATATCACTACATCTTTGTATTAAACAACAAGCCGGCAGGTACGGCTAAGAGATCCAGTGCCACATGTTGATGTATAGACTGGCTGGCTACACCATAGAGGGCTTTAAACAGTATGAAAATTACCAGTAAAGAGTTTTCGTTTATTTACGTGCTCCCGGAAGTCGTCTCTCAAAACTAATCTCGAACAATTAATAATAAGAGCATTTAAAACTAACAAATAATTATTTCAAATCCATGCCCCCCCCAAAAAAAATGTGTATGTGAAGCGCAGTGTAGTTTTACGCGAATGGATCGGTTTAAAGAAAAAAAGCAAACAAAGGTGTTGGCTGTTTTGACAATGTTTGCAGGAAGTAAACCCGAACCCTGCGGGTATGAGTTCTTCTAATATATCCACTTCCGGTAATGAGTTTCGCAACGAGATCATCAATATAGGTTCGGCGAAAAGACAATTTCCTCGATTCTTTATTGCCATAAGTTTAATGATCAAATGCCGTGATGGTGAGCCAGAAACTGGTAGCACATTGGTTTTCAATGTGTTAATTAATCAATCAGCATTTACCTATGTATTTGGCATTGAAGCGAGGAGTTTTCACATTTCTGAAATACCGGTAATTCCTTTTCTCACGGAATTAGATCATGGGGAGGGGGACTGCTCTGACTGATTGCCTTTTCATAAAGTTCTAGATGCCTAAACTCAGTTCCTCGAACGGTGAGAAACGGGATTTTCCACGTCTCTCCAACTCCTCTCAATTCTCGATTGGCTGCGTCCTTTGACCATCGCCCGAGAGTAACTTGGAGAATCATCCAGGCTGATGCCACACATCCTGTTTTAACTTACTACTGGGAGCTATTGTAGGGTTCGCCAAAAACGTTAGACCGGATTTTTATTTTTTATTTTTTTTTTTGTCCATGTAGAAACCGAATGTAAAATTAGACATAATGGATTTTGTCCAACCCTTAAAAATTATAGTATAGTCTTTTTAACCCTCCGTGTACCACGTCAGTTCTTCTCTTTCTTGCAGCACCTGGAGCGCATTTTGACGCCAGGGTAGCGGCATTGATTACTGTTGGTGTCGGACTGGCTGCATATTTAGTCAACCGCATAATCACGCGGAGTTGGCGCGATAGGGATCTGTCGTTACGAAGATTAAAGAAGGAGGTGCTTATATACGTCAGCCTCCTTGGGTTCACGGAGTGGTACGGATACGAAGGGTCGCCAGATCCAAATGCACATGTATACACAGGATTATGGTGGTGTTAAAATCAAAGTTAATGACACTGTGCTATCACCACGGGCGAGACGCTGTAAATCATTACTGAAATAACTACAAAAAAAATTAACTTTTTTGCGCATGCTTTTCCTTTTAAAGGTCAATTAAAATTAGCGCTTTAAACGTTCAAATCTGGTAGCGAGTAACTCGCTCTCGCCAATTAAAGGGCACGCCACTGTTGATGTTCCATAGCTGTTTATTTCTAAACGGCAAACTCTTTTTAAAAAATGTTACAAGCTTTTATTTAATTGTTTTTGTTGGTTTTTTTTTGGTTTTTTACTTATATTTTCCCATTTTATCTTCTAAAAATACTTTCAACTTTTCGTGCGGGACCTACAGAGTAAAATCAAACGTGGATAAAAGCCGTTCAGATCATTCTCTGGGAAATACCACCCAAAGTTATCATCAGTCTTGTGGAAGTGGGTTCGAAAAATAACAAAACTGAGTAGATCTAATAACCGAGAACGGTGGCCCGTGAAAATCAACTTTAAACAAAAAATAGAGAGAGAGAGAGAGAGAGAGCGAGAGAGAGAGAGATGAGAGAGAGGAGAGATGAGAGAGAGAGAGGGAAGGAGAGAGAGAGAGAGAGAGAGAGAGAGAGAGAGAGAGAGAGAGATGTTGATGATGATGATGTCAGTACACAGAAGAGAGAGAGAGAGAGAGAGAGAGATGATGATGATGTCAGTACACAGACAGAGAGCGAGAGAGAGAGAGATGTTGATGATGATTGATGTCAGTACACAGAGAGAGAGATGACGTCAGTAGAGAGAGAGCGAGAGAGAGAGATGCTGATGATGATTTCAGTACAGAGAGAGAGGAACTTAACGGTGCTGGAAGAGCCACTGTTTTCCAGCTGGCCTGGTTTCAGAGGTTCCATTACTTGCGCAGAAGACTTGAAAAATGATCACCTTGTACCGTGTAATTCTTATGAGTTATCACGATATCGCTGTCTCAGGTTCCACCGTTAAAGATGCTATGGATCTGAAAGCAAATCCATGACAGTGCAGGGGAAATCAATGGTAACGGCTGCTTACCCTGCATACAGAATGATCTGCCTTTTTTTTTCATGACAGATCTTAATTTCCCCTTAATGAGCAATATAATTAGATTAAAACTCTAGCTCGTCGATATGCGAGTACTAGATGTTCATTCCGATTCAGCTGGTAGACTGCTGATTTTTCGTACCGATTACCGACTATTATCAACAAACCATATTACTGCTATACAGCTGTTGGGATACCGTTTTTCTTCTTATTTTTAATAGCCGAAAATGTGTTTTTTTTTAACACATAAAATCTCGCTAAATGAACAGAGCCCATTAATGACGTCTGGTCTGCCCTTTAACTACACGCTGTGCTCTCCTTGATATAGCCACTGTGACTCGCCGAGATCAGGCTAACTTTAGGACTTAACCTTACACACCGCAAACTGCATCTTCCTAATGGAAGGATTTTGATCAGCTTTAAATTTTCTTCTCTTACTTTTAATTCTAAATATCACTTTATCCCTTTAAAGCTATTGGCATAAACCAATCAATATATAACAGTTTTTTTTTGTTTTGTTTGTTTCTACCTTTGTGTCAAACGATTCTGAAAGATTGCCTGAGAAGCCTTAAGGAAGTTTCCTACCAGACTTTCTAACGATGCTCGCAGAATTCTCGAAAAAAAATATATATAGATATATATCCAGAGACCGGTGGACTGAAAATGAGCGGGTTGTGGTGGCTTGTTTTCAAAAACTCGACTAATTCATCTTCGTCTCTTTTGCATCACTTCTTTCTTAGGTCTCCGTTTTCGCATCTCGAAACCTGTTGAAATTTTCCCTAGCTCCAGACTGCATAGTTTGGCCAGCTGATATTTAAATAATTTATGGTAAATATGGTACCTTTATTCACGGTTTGTGTTTCGTGTTTGGTTTATTTGTTATTGTTTTTCTTGTACCCGCCTAGATGAATGTACTCAGAATCTTTATTCTCAAAGAAGCTGGAGCACACCAAAGATTAAAGGGCACACACCGAAAGTTCGTGATCGCTTCAGTATTCCTTTTTTTAAAACCTGGAACACTGTCTGTATTACTCGTTTATGCCCCCGACACTGTTCCTCGCCTATCTTTTGGAAGCAGAACCGTACCAGAATAATGATGTCAAATCAGCGCAAGTTGGTGCTCTTATTCAGATTTAAAACTTCAAATCTTTAGATGGCAAGACGAAAGTATTCAATACCCACATCTGCAGATGGTATGTGTTTTTTTTGAGTTGATTTTATTATCGAGTTCTGAGTTCTATGCAAGAGTTGCGAATTGATTTCATTATGTAACTTGGGTCCTTCTTGGAAATTAAAACATTAGCAAAATTAAATCAATGCACGGCATTCAAAATCGAAGCCTTAAGGAATAGATACTGGTAAAAAGAAACCTGATTGGAAAAATACTTCTTTTTTTCAGTTTAAAAATCTATCAGTAAATGGAAACGGGAGAGAGAGTAACGAGTTAACTGTCCGGGCGTTTTTTAAGAGCTAAAATACACGGATGCACCTGTGGCAATCTCATTTACAGACATAACACTGGCACATTAAAACTCAAATATTTAAATCATTTAACAATAAAATAGATTCTACATTTCATTTAAGTAGAGCCACCAATTTTGTATTTAAAAAGAAATTATTCGTATCCTATATTTTTATATTTTGATTCTTGCAGCTATAAGTGATCACTTTGATCTGAAATAATCCCAGGTAAATTTAAAGGTACTCTTTACTTTATATTAATTACACGCGTGGTTGAAAATCTGTTAGACGCTTTATTTTCTCAAACATTTTGAACCGATCTAAAATCAGCTGTTGAGTCAATTTCTATTCTCACGAATGAGTAAATCGAAATATTTTCCTTCCATAGAAGTCGTGTAGTTATTTTAACTCGCGTATTGCGGCAACAACTAACCAGACTTTGGTCTGCGGCTAAAAGGCAATAATCCAGACCATAGATCAGCCTTCAAGAACTCCCAGAGTCAGATTTGCAGAACCTCTAATATCTTTCGTAAACAGTAGTATTTTAGATGTTTGCACCACGAAACGAGAGAGCGGGGGAGAGAGTCTCGCCGCCCCAGCCGCGAGAGATCTCGCGAGCAGCGGGCGGCGCGGCATCGAGCGCGGAGCGACAGTCGCGCGCTGCTGAGAGCGAGCGCGAGATAGCTCGCGAGCTCTCGAGAGGAGCGCGCTCGCGCTCTCGAAGAGCGCGCGACTCTCTAGATAGCTCTTCATCTCTCTCTCGCTCTCTCTCGAGTCTCGCTCTCTCTTTCTCCAGCTGCTCTCGCTCTCGCTCTCCTCCCTAAGAGAGATCGAGCTCTCTCCCCTCTCTCCTTCTCCACTCTCTCTCTCTCTCTCTGCATCTCTCTCTTCATCTCTCTCGCTCTCTCTCTCTCTCTCTCTCTCTCTCTTCTCTCTCTCTCTCTCTCTCTCTCTCCATCTCTCTCTTTCATCTCTCTCTCTCTCTCTCTCTCTCTCTCTCTCTCTCTCTCTCTCTCTCTGAATTGTCAACTATTTATTTTCACTTTAAATCTTTGTAAACTCAACGAATTCTCAAAAGAAATTCCCAGGAAAAAATTTTTCAACCGTCTATAATCCGCCGACAGATGCTCACTTCAAGCTTTAAGCGACACCGGAATCTACGGAAACTTGCATCGTATATCCTCTGGACGATATGTACACCAGCCCACCCTTTTCTTCTACCCCTTGAATAAATATCTTGTTGTAGAGTAAAATAAATAGCTTAAGAAGTAGCCAACTTTCAGTAGACTCGATAGACAGTACGCACATTAAGCCATCGTTTTAAAATATATGCGATTGTGAAAGTAATCTTAAAAAATGACAACAATATGCTCGGGGAAAATGACTCAAGTACTTATTCTCTATCAAGGAAGAACCAACCCTGCGATTAATGACCGATGTCATATGACGCATAGATGAGGCCACAGTGATCGACGTTAGATGCTCTGACTTTATCATTTATTAGTCAAATGGTACTGTAGCAACTACCGTGGTCCGCCTGACTGGTAAAACACTGATAAACAGTGGAGGAACTACACTTTCCTTTGCGGTGGATTGACACCGGAACCAAGACAGTACTCTGCGATTTTGTCATTTTTTTTCTGTGGCTTTATTAACTCTGAAAGCAGAAAATAGACGACGACAGTTGCAGAAGGAAAAAAAAATGCACAAAATAGCATTAAATAATTTGTTGTGCGCAAACCGAGTCTGCGTTAGGAAGAGAAGAGAATTCCCAATAAGCAGGTAATTCACGTGGAAAATCCGAAACTAATTGTCAGCATTCAAGAAAATTCTATCGCAGAAAGTTCTTGCGGCCTCCGGCTTCTGTTCTCGTTGTCAGAGACTCGACCGAGTTCATAAACTCGTATTTTCACAGTCATATTCCGTCTGGGGTGCGACTCACAAATTATTTTATAAAAATTACCGTTATTTAAAAACAACATTTTAATCTCTAATTCTTTCTTCTTCCTTGAGCGTGCATTTAGACCATGTCTTCTAAAACAATGCTCGCGTTAAGTATACATCTTATTACTACGGATGAGACATTTCTCTACCTGTCAGGTTTTTGATCGGAAGGAGATCTTTGCACCTGGTGCTAATGGCAAAACTGTGCCACGTTCAAATTGAGCGTACGCTAACTGGCAATCAATATAAATCTCCATTCCCTTCGCCCTTTTCATGTCTGTGAGAAGTCGTTTGCCGATATAACGTTCAGGTTACTAATTAGAACTTTAAATATTTTCCAACACGAACGATCGCGTCTTACCATTTCGCTTTCTTAATGTCCTGTTTTTTAAAAGTCTGAGTCCTGCCGCACAGCCTTTGCGCTGGTTTTGTCTACTTTAGTGTATCCAGCTGACCACTCTTAAGCAGGGGCTCTGCCATCCTTCAGAGCATCTTCACTCCATCCAGAAAGAAAAAATTGGATGGTGCGTCGTTACTTCTGAAGAAACCTAATATCAGGTGCCGACGCTGTTAGACTTTTAAATTCAAATTAGAACTATTCCGCCCCCCCCCCAACATATAAAAATGAAGCTTTCGTATGGATTTTCCAGACGAAGTTAGAAATGTCGGGTCTCACGTGGTGCAGAATTGGCGACTCACGCTTCCTAGCGGACAAAAGCGGAAATACGCTTCTTACCATAGTTGTCTGCCTTGCTGACGGCAATATAAACCAAAATCGACAACAACTGAACAGAGTTTCGGCCAGAAAAAATTTAAAAACTAAATATAGAAACGGCACCTTTAAAAGATTGGAAATTCTGTGTTTCACACGTTTATATACATTAATTCCACATGTCGAATGTCCTAACATTTGCATGTTTTATAAACTGTCCTTTAATAGTATCCTGCCTTGTGCTTTGTTTTCTAATGACAAGGACGAACAATTTGACACCATTTTTAAATCGTAAATTTAGTTGCATTGTTTAAAAAACAATTACCTCGCCTATATATTCCAGGCTTTAGTTATTATTATGCTTTTGCTTTATATATATTTTTTTTAAATTGTATTATTTTTTATCCTCTTTTTTTTTAATATTACCATTCCTTTCCAATCAGGTATTTTAAAAAAAGCGATTAAAAACTTGGATATAAATAATGATAGAACAAACCAGCTTTGCAATAGACGTCGTAAAACACCTGAAAACAAAAGTTATTATTTTATTAAAAATCTACAGAAAAAATTTTTTTTTTTTAAATTTATTGTCATTACTTCCATTAAAAAAAATTATAATAGTTAATTGGATTGGATTACTATTTTATTTTCGTGATTTAATGACGCACCAATTTAACCCAATGCTCTCAACATTAATTGTCCTTCGGCATTTTAAAAAACAAAAAAAACTAATTGTTTAAAGTTTTTTAGAAAATAGTTCGAAATTGCAAAAACCTCCCTGTAATTGGAATATTTAGGTAATTTAGTAAAAGGTAACAACTTAAACAGGCAAAAGCAATTTCCTTCGGTAAATAATTAAATTAGAGTGCAATAAAAAATTCATTAGTGAAATGCTATATAATTCGGATACCTTAAAAATGACTATATTGTTTCAATACATATAGAGGAGACGAAAACAATAATATAATCAAGATTATTGTTCATTTCAGTACAGAATTATACAAAAGGTAACCATAACATGCAGCTCATTTTCTGACTAATTAAATGCCGACTTCATATAATTATTTATATTTTTGAATATTCAAGAAACAGTTGTTAATTTATATAATAATACTCATACTGCTACACGATTGTGAAAAACCTGATCATCCTATTCTCCGATTATTACTCGGAAAAAAAAGAACAAATTCTAACATATAAACAGCAGATAATTCTGCTTGGTTCACGTTTTTAATTTATTTTGTTAGAATAGTCTGATTCTTCGAAAATTAGCCTTTTAAAAAGGAAGAAATCCGTACTGAGCAGGCATTTGTTTAATAGATTTCTTCTTTAATGTCAAGAATGTTTTGGTTTAATTAGCCGAGCACTTAGTCGTTCTTTCATCTCACAGTAACAGATTCAATCCATGATGTTCATGTTCTAATTACACAGTACAACAGGTTTTTTTTACATGATGTAATGCATGTTTCCAAACTAAACTTTTACGAAGATTACTAAAATGCATTCATTTTTATACATTTAACGGGCAGTTTTTGTGTAAATTTAAGATTTTGATTATTGCTGATTCAAAAACAAATCACTATTAATTACAGACTTACATTTGAGCTTATTATAATTATAAGATTACTACTCACTTATCTAATTCTATATTGTTTCTTTTTAGATAAGAATAAACGATACAATGGCAACTTCAACTTCTGATCGCTGCTGTAAGAATGACAAGAATAATTTTTGTTACATCTGCGGTGAATATGTTGCTAAAAAGAAGCGGCGTGTAATAGATAAGCATATTATAAATCTCTATACAGCCTATTTTGATACAAAAGTGGATTCGGCGAGTTGGGCACCGCAATATTGTTGTACAATCTGTGTTTAAAGGCCTAGCATGTGGCTCAACACTGGCTACTCTATGCCATTCGGTATTCCCATGATTTAGCGAGAACCACAAAATCACATTGACGATTGCTATTTTTGTTGTACTAATGTCTCTTTCACTGGCATTAGAACTGGAAATATATATTATCCCAATCTTCGGTCAGCTTCTCGTCCAGTACAACATTCACATTCGATTCCAGTGCCAAGAAAACCTGATTTCTTGCCTGAAGACAAAGATACTGATTCTGAAGACACCGAAATGAAAGCAGCACTATGAACAAAGATCCCGAATTCATTGCATCAGCATCAGAATTAGGTGAGAGACCACAACGTTTTACACAGAATGACTTAAGTGATTTGATACGAGATCTTAAGTTGAATAAAGACCAGAGTGAAATTCTGGCATCAAGACTTAAGGAGAAAAACGTACTTGAAAAAGGTGTTAAAATATAATTTTATCGCAAACGTTCACAAAATTTAGTCTTTTTTTTAAATGGAGTATGACCTCTGTTTTTGCTATGACATCAAAGGCCTATTTCATTTTTTTGAATTGGAACATGATCCTTCTGAATGGCGCCTTTTAATTGATGCCTCAAAGTACAGTGTGAAGGTTTATTATTGCATAATGGGAATCAATTACCATCTGTTCCTGTTGCGCATTCCGTGGTACTAAGAGAAACATACAACAATCTAAAGGATATTCTAAATACTTTTCAGTACAATAAACATCAGTGGGTAATTTGTGCAGAACTAAAAGTTATTGCAATGTTAACTGGACTACAAACTGGATATACAAAGTTTTGCTGTTTTTTGTGCCTTTGGGATTCACGGGCAAAAGACAGCCACTACAAAGTCAAAGATGGCCTAAACGCAAGAATTAACAGTGGGGCTCAAGAATATTGCCAATCCCCACTTGTGCCATCAAATAAGATTCTTCTGCCACCCCTTCACATTAAATTAGGAGTTATAAAGCAGTTTGTGAAGGCACTTGATAAAGACTGAGGCAATGAACTTTCTAAAGGCAAAATTTCCAAAACTTAGCACTGCCAAAATTACAGAAGGCATATTTGTTGGACCACAGGTACAGCAGTTGTTAAATGATCAAATCTTCGAAAGCATTCTGACCCCTGTCCAAAAAGCAGCATGGTGCTCTTTTCGAAATGTTGTCAGTGGCTTTCTTGGGAGACATAAAGCTTCAAATTTTGAATTCCTGGTCAAAGATCTAATTAAAAACTTGGCTGTAGTATGTCACTTAAACTTCATTTTCTCGATCTCATCTAGACTTTTTCCCTGACAATATGTCTGATGTATCTGATGAACACGGAGAGAGATTTCATCAGGAAATTAGTGATATGGAAGCACGTGTATAAAGGAAAGCCTTCGCCAGCATTTACTTGCTGACTACTGTTGGTGTCTAGTGGTGATACCAAGTTTGCTCACATAAAAGGTCCTGCATGGCCAAACATTTTAAAGTTGTAACCTAATACACTTTTTAACCATTGCCTCTTTGTCTTGATTGTCTCAAAAAAATATAAAAATATAATTATAAAAATGTCTAAAAAACAATAAAAATGTAATTTTGTATCAATTGAATAATAAATCATATATTTTTTGTACCATTTTATGATCAAATTGTTTAAAAAGTCTTTTCATTTTTTTCCATTTCATTTCATTTCTTTTTAACTTAAATGTAAATTTTAAAAAAAAACTACATGTTGAATCCAAAAAGAATGCCGAATTCAAATTTGGCACCCAAAAATTAATAAATATATACATTTAATATTCTATGTAAAAGAAAATTCATCAAATTTTGTTGGACAGTGTTATTTATAATATAAAAGAGAAGGTTGTTGTTGTTGTTCAGCAAATCTAGACGACTGATATCTCCCTATCTTTAACTGCTATTGACGGTCATTGGTATACAATAATATTGGCAAACTGTCCAGTCAAGTTACTAGACAATCAAAAGCAGTTTATCTGTCAACGATATAACGATAGAATCAATATCATCCTTCAGACTAGATGTCGCGGATGCATGGGAATGGAAAGTTTCATTAATTCAATATGTGCCTACGTAATCTGCGAATTACTGGCATCAGCTGATAGGTATCGATTAATTGACTGTCTTATATACGCTGTTTCCGCTTGAGAAAAGAGACCGCTGGAATGCTTCGCTAAATATGTCCTTAAATAAAATTAATGAATGAAAATTTTAACTAAAACAGAGATAGGATTTCAATTGCTAAAACCCACATAATTTATATTTTTTTTCTTATTCTAGCCTACAACTTTGCATATTTGCCAACAGTCTTTGGGTAGTACGAGGGATAGAGTTGCTCGTCGCATCTGTTGTCTTCTACCAAAACCTTCCGCACAGAAAATCACTATGATCTGCCGCAGGAAAGAGTTAATAGGAATACTGTTGAATACTGAAATGTAATTTGTTAAGAAAAAAATACTCACGAGGCGCCAGTCGTCGACGCGTAAATGGAAAAAATTCAATACATTTTTTAAGAACCATATTTAATATAAATCATCGTGAAACGAGATTTAAAAGTAAATGAATAAATCTAATCAGTGTTCTGTCATAATTACAGAACCAGGTGGAGCAGAAGAACGGGGGGAAAAACCGCCCGCCCAGACAAGTTTGGAGAAGGGCAAACCACGACTGCGGCCATAAGTAACTCGGCCGCAGCGGTGCGAGAATAATGTCTACCATTGAGGGGGGGCTTGACCTTACGAGATATCTAAATACTGTACTTAAAAGTGAATAGATTCGTAGGGCCGCCGGGGAAAACACCATACGGATCCCAAGCTTTCGCGTGTGCACGTCTGCTTCCAAAATTGTACGCCTGCTTAATCCTCAGACTTCAGCTGATGTTTCCCGGCTCGGGCTTCCTACCTTGGCAGTAGCTCGCCAGGAGCGAAGGACTTGCTCAAGAAGTTGTTTCCCCAGACTCTAGCAAAAATACAATATTTTCTGAGATCCCTGTTTTTCGGGAAATCACGGAAGTACCACCCTTAACCCTCACCAGCTCGTTTGACCTGGAATACCTGCCGGTTGGCGGAAAGAACAAGAAGAAGCTATGCCAGAGTGGCACGTCAAGGGGAGCCGTACCGACGGAAGAAGCAAACTCTAGATCCGTCAATCTCAGCAGTAAAACAGTCTAATCACTGGATTATCGCGCTGCTCAAGAAAACAGTTTATAAGTGTAAATCTAATTCTCACTGCACCTAGTTACAGATTTATTTCCAAGGTTAACTATTTCTGGAGGAAAAAATTATCTGTATTTCTTCTTTAATAACTGTCGAATAAAAACGAAAAAATATTCTCTTGATGTTGCTTCAATATGACACCAAATAAAGCGAGTAAATTTCATGTAACTGAAAGGTAAAGATCGTCTTTTCATTCTTTTTAGACATTTTTTCGAAGAGTAAGACAAGTTGCTTTCGTCCAAGATGCGAGAAGATAGATAGATTCTACATAAATGATGGATCTAATTTGCAAGAAGATCGCATAACTGGCCGTTGGGAGATGAGAGGAATTTCGTCGATTAATGTTCAGGGAAAAAAAAATGTGCTGTTGCCGCTGTTGGATGATGTCTTCTTTTGTGTCGGGGTTGGTCGCTCAAAAAAGAACAGGTGAAACAAGCTAAGAATCGGAGCGAACGAAATCTCAACAGGTGGTGCGCCGGCTGAAAGGTGCGTGCATGCAAGAGCTGCCTAGAAACCTACAACCCTAAGACACGTTCTGATTTTAGGCAAAAGACCGCTCAAGTTCCTGTTCTCCTTTGCTCTTTGAAAATGCTCAATCATGACAAACGCATTCGTTTATCTTTGCGTCACTTTTGACCATCTTCGCTGCATCACCGTATCCTCGGTTTCAAAAATGCTTTGTTCTTTATTTTCTTGCAAAAAAAAATCTATTGGTGTGTTTTTGTTTAACCCATTCTAAACAAGAATTTGCGCTCGAAACAATTTTAGTGAAATGAAGTAAAATTTATTATCGTGCAGTAAAAAGAGACGCTATGGACATACAACAAAAGAAGTCATTGTTGCTTTGTCTGAATCAACAGATGGGTTCCAGCTTGTTCATCAGAGCGCTGATTTACCAAGGGGTCGGATGAGGATGTTCCTGTGTTGGCTGAATTAAATCAATCCCATCAACCTCAGAAAATAATTCAGCCGGAGCCGCTTGGTTGCTTAGCGCGGGTAAATAAGACCGGATATTAACTCGTATTTACCGTAGAACGCCAAGCTAACCAAATTGGGTGCGTGTTCACCCACACCGCGCCTCTTAGTATCTTAGCTTTAGCATTTTTAACTAACGCCTAAATACTTCCTTGGTAAAGATGACACACCTACCGCTCGCTTATCTTCAGAATAGACACAGCGCATTAAAAATCTATCAAAAGAGGAAACGAAATCTGCAGGTGGTGATGTGGGAGTTGGAACACGTGACGTGATGGGAAGAGCAGAATGTCCAACAAACCTTCCAAAATGGCGATGACGTCGCACAATCAATTATATTTAGATAGAGAGTGGGCCCGCCGTCAGAATGATCAACGTGTAAAAATTGCCATCCTTCATTGTGAGTCCACATTCACCACTACTTCAGTCTGTCTTCAAGACTTGACCAAAGCTTGACGCTTGTGATGCTACTAATACATAAATTTCGAGTGGCTAATTTTCGGATTTCGTTCTGAGTTGTTCCGGAATTGTAAAACGGCTGTAGACTCTTTCTCGGCAACCGTATTTCAAAGTTCACACTTCATCTTACTGCTTGACTGCTAAGGTAGATTGCTCAAGTTCGAATCCCAGTCGGGGACGGTTCCGTATAGCCTACCTCTCCAGCACGATCTCATCCCTCTCCTTTTTTCTTTAGCCGGCCGTGTGGTTTTTTCCCCGTAGTCTCCGGTTTCCCTCCACACCTATAAATAGTCATCTTCTAGAGGTTTCCCTGCCGAATACTTGACCTATATCTCTTTCCAATTTTACAGGCTTGGATTTACTAGTCGAAACCATCAGGACCCGGTAGGTCAAGAGGTTGTGACACTTTAAGTAATTCTTATCAAATCCCCTAAACCATTAGCTCTACCACCAATAAACAGTCAGAAGATTGCACGCTTTTAATCACACAGTCGATACTTCTTACGTTGCAACAACGTTTTTAATATCCAAAAGTATTCATTCTACTTCCATCCCTCCAAGGTACGATTTTCTTTGCCTGACAGAATCCAATCTCTATGTTATATTCGCAGGGGTAAGGTTGGCTTTCTTACGATGCCGCTTCCTTTCTTTTTTTTCCCTTTCTTTTAAACGTATTTTATTACCGCTCGGAAGAATTACTACATTGACAATAAATCGCTTGCTACTATAAGGTTTGGACGGAAATAACACACCGTAGGTTATGGAAATAACCCGAGCCGAGCCTCTGGTTTCGTAATTAGCATTCTTAACTGTTTTGCAAAGCCGAGAAAGTCTCTAGTCCTTTCTTCTCCGTCGTCGTCGACTCCCGGCGTCAGAGACGGGAATTCCGTGGGGTTCCGTTACCGTAACTCGTCCACAAATCGCTTAGTAAATTTTAAAAGTCTAAATATTGTTTTGTACTCGACTGGTCGCGATTCTGCTCTCACACACACACACGCGCACACACACGCGCACACACACGCACAACACACACGCGCACACACACGCGCACACACACGCACACACACACTGGTTTCCTCGACAATACCTTCGTTTTGTTTTGGAATGATTCACAATCTGTGCATCTGCGAGACGTTTTTAACGGTGGATTCACACTTATGACCGCTTAGTATACATTCTGTTCGTGTGCCCCTCTCATCTTGAATTAATAATCAGTAATATAATAATAGTCATTTGTCAATATCCCAAACTTAAATAATATCCAGCATGTGAAAATTTTGCATAATTAGATAATTATATCTCATTGTTGTCTGGTCTCTGCGCTTCCCCTTTTCCTGGTAGTTCTTCCCGCTAGTCGATCCGCCAGCCCAGCCCTTCACTGCTTATTTTAAGAAAATGCAGGAGCACTATCATCCTTCTTTGTATTATATTTAATATTATATACTTATCAGACCCGCGTGATCTTCCACACGAGTGCTGTACTACGTTGTTCCAGACCTGTCGTGTTACCGAAATAAACCACACCGCCGTCTCACGAGGGCCCGGGGGTTCTCCCTATCTCAGAGTAATCTCCAGGAAGACGTTCTTCGGGTGTGCACAGAACGGGAAATCGCTTGGAAGCTTTGCAACTTTCTGGTCCTCGCATCCCTTTCACGAGACGAAAATTAGACGTTGCCAGGTTCTAAGCAGTTCTGGTTAAAGGGAACAGGACGCTTTCCTTTCCAATTTACGGCGGTAGCATACATTTCAGCATCACCTACTGAACACGGGTCAAACAAAGTGGCAGTGAGCTGCACGAAGGTCCGGTGGTTAACCTACTGGAGTGCTAAAGTCGGGAGCCGGATCTAGTAAAGATTTTCTTGCTGAAATTGGAAGCGTCGGGACTCACGTGGCCCCGCTACACTACGCTCCCTTATTACCAGAGTTGTCTCCCTTGTAGAGTTTATTTTATTAAAACCTTTTAGTATGTCTTTTTACGTTCGTGTAACGCTATTTTATTATAAAGGGGGGGAAAGGGCTGTTAAAAGAAGAGCGTTGTGGTCATTTTGAATAATACAAAGAGAATTAGGCAAACTTGAAATAGACGACAGTTTGGCAACTTCCACGTGAGGCGTCGGATTTCGTTGCGATTTTAAAAAGTAGCTTCTAGCGTTACAGGAAACAGGTAAAACGTTCTGCCTACAGAGCCTGATAGTGCACATTCACAAAGAGATAGACCTCGGGGAAGTACTGGTGCTTGTAACCCTCAACGAAGTATAATATTCCACGAGTCTGACTGCGACATTCACCTGACGCTAACAGTTCTAAGTTTGTACAATGCGGTTTTGTTGAGTGGATCATCGATTCATTCAAAGACAATCGATGATCCACATAGCATTTCAGATTTAAGAGAACGTGATAGATCGTTTGAAAAAAAGAAGCAGAACAGTTAACTTGAAAACTTTATTAAATGTTCCCTGTCGGTTCTGCTATGTTTAAGCTTTTCAGTCGGACATTCGTGTAACACCGTGTTTTCTTGAATCGCCACAAGCCTTCTACAGTGGATCCACTGGCTGGCGCCGCTGTAGGCTAAAGAGTTAATCAACTTATGCAAAATAAACTGGAACTTAAAATTCAACAATTCGCGTGTTCAAAACCGTCTCGGGTTACCTGAAAACGAAAAGAAACGACCAGCGCCAAAGATCTAGTGTTGAAATAGCATTATTTCGCGCCAGAACAGCCCTTCTCGAGATTAAACACTGATAGGTTGTTTGATTTATAGTTGTTTTGTGTGATTTTAAAGTTTACGTGAGTCTTCCTACATATCAGCAGAATGGATGTCTCACGTGAAAGTTGTGATTAGAACTAAAATCGTTATGGGATTTGTTTTTCCCTCTATCGCATGGATTCGATTAGGCCCTCTTTTTTTCTTTCTTTTCAATTCCAAATGCTAAATAAGGTTTGGCCACCGATAAATTATTCTGAAAACAACAGGAACCTGCAGAGCATTTATCTCCCGCGATTAGCTCTGACTGAAGTGGGGTTTTTGTCGAATAATTATCTCACTCTAGGCTAGAAAATATAATGGTGTTAACAAAACATAGCAATGCTAATTAAGTTAATCTGTATTTTCATTGCATTGCAAGTTTACTTGACTGAAATTAATCCTGACCGCCGGTGGTAAGAAATCTGCTGGCAGCAGAAGATCACGTCCATGATGATGCAGTGCAAAAACTACTCCACGTGAAGATGGGGGTCCTGAAGATCCATCCGTGTCTGCGCCTGTAAAGTTTATTGTTATTCAGGTAAAGTATCCTCAGAAGGCAGAGACCGGTGGTTGAGGGACCGTATTCGTTTCCCTCTGTTTGGCCACCCCCCACAGCATGGTTTTTTTTCTAGTTCTTCTGTATTTAGTCCGCCTGCTTGGACTATTTGGGGGCTTCGCTCCGGTTTCGTACCACAGCTAAACAGAAGAGTTTTATTTAGATGGGATTTTCTAAATACATATGTTGGTGGCTTCGTGGCAACCTCTCACTGGCTCGCCCCGTCACTCCGCTCAAGAGCCCTCAACCATACCCAGCTAACTACTCGCTTGCTCACCGAGGCTGATACCTTGATCTCCATCTCGGAGTCAACACAGTGTCCGAAAATCAATACTTTTAAAAAAAAAAAAAAAAAAAAAAGACAAAACGTAATTTTAACGTTCTGATAGAAAAGATGAAATATATTACAACATGAAATTCCATCAACGAGAAATCTCTAATATCAGCCAAGAAATAGATTCGGACCTTAAACACAAACTTAATTTTTCTTGTAATCGGTTTATATTGTATTATTACCCACACCGCATATTTAAATACGTTTTTAAACTAAATTTAAAATAAACTTAATTAAATGCCAAAGTATGATATAAGCGTATTCTATAGATAATTAAATTGGCATTTTCTATTCAGACAGTTTTCTTGTATTGAAGTCAATCTATAACATAAAGCTGAAACAGGAGTAAGACGCCGAGAAACAATATTAAATCCTGTCACTTAATTAAGGTTTTAATGTTGTCACGTGGTTTTTTTTGTGTGTGTTTTTTTTATTTTAAAAATATTAAATCGCATGTACCGAGAAGTTCTGAGAATATAATAAGGACTATTCTGATCGTTAATAACAGTCAAGAAATAAAAATAAGCATGAATATTCAGCAGCTACGGTTTGTTTGTTGTTTTTTCTACGTCAATGGTATTATATTTTAATAACCGATATCTTCCATTTTTTTAAAATCCAGATCTTGACCTAAGTTAGGCGCTTAGGTATTTTCCAAGTAAAACGTTTACGGTCCTTGTTGATGCCACCGGAGAACTAACAACTGGGGGGGAACGACTATCAGAACGGCTTGGCTAGCCACTCTATCGAGAGTCCCAGGTTCTCCGATCGACATAGGTAATTTAGAGTTAATTAGGACCAGCCAACGTTTCTTGCTTGTTTACCTCTTGTTCTTCCGATTATGTGTATACACCCAAATATACGGCTGCATCTATAAACTTTACGCTATAATATGTTCGAATAATTCTTTTTTACGTATTCATTGAGTCACAGAAAATGCATAAGTAGTAGTAGCAGTAGTTAGAGCCAGATCCAAGATCATGTACTTATTGTTTTCGGCTGTTTCCGTATTCCACGTGTGAAATTAACACGGATTTTAAAGGCGCGGAGGAATATAATAAACAAAATAAGCATAATTTCAAAATGTAGGATTCCTGAAACTTGCCTGATCAATATAAAAGCTGTTGCGTCTCAGTATTTCAGTATAGGAAATCAGGCAGTTAAAACATCTAATTTCTAAGAAAATACAGAAAAAAAATATGTGCGGAATATTTCTTTTGGCACCCGACTTGGCCTTGTCTTCAAAATCTAGCGTCTAATTTAGTTGTACGGAAATGAACCACATTCCTCTACATGTTTTGTTGGATTAATCTAGCAATTCGCGACAGTACCTCGGTAAAGGCACCAGATGCAACCGAAATCTTGATTTCGAAAGGAAATTCGCGGTAGCAATATTTACTGATCTCTCTTCTTGTTGTACCAGGCTGGAAAGTTTTAAAACACTGGTGTATCTTATCAGTTTAAAGAGTAGTAATGTAATTGATTTTTTTTTTACGCACAAAAACACAACTCTGACATACTGATATGATCTGTGCGCATGGTAAATGTCTGCTTGCTATTGTTATCAACAGAAAAAATCATGTGGTTGTTAAGACAATCGATAGCAAATACTGGCTTCAAATACGGTCGCCGAACATCCTTTAATCTCTGGACCGTCAGCCTTATCGAGATTAGCAAAAGACATACGACGTGGCTTGAGAGATCCACTCGAGATGCCGTTACAACGGTCGAAAGACAAAATTAGATGTTTGCTTTTCTGAGAAATGGCTTATTTAAAGATAGCGTTAGCATCTTTCGTGCGTGACAGATATTCTGAAGAACAAACGCATCCTAAATTACAAATGGTTGTGCCCATGGCTGGCTGTTATTATCAGAGATTTATTCTACCATCAGAATTTAGCATGTCTGTCCAGAAAAAAAAATCATTGGTCCATGTTATTATTTTCCTTTCTTTCTGAATGGTTAAGAATAACAGCTATAAATGTTTTCTTTGTCTTATCGTTCAAACCTAAATTTTTTTTTTTAATTTCCAAGAAAACACATTGTGTTTTTATAGAAATACTACAGGCCAGAGAAGTCAGTCACTCGGCTTCTTTTCTTGGAAACTCGAAGTCCTCTTCCATCTGTGGAAGCATCTGAATCTTCAGCTGAGAACGACTCGTCCATGTACAATCAAGACGATGGAATTATAGGAACTTTTACAGGCTTATAAAAGAACCTGACAAGGCGACACGAGCACATAACCGAACAGCAGCTACAAGGAAACCTCTCGGTGGTCAAAAGAGTAAAAGCCGCCATATCAAAATCAGAACAGATTGAAAATATCAGGAATAGATGCAGTACAAAAAGCTCTAGTCAGTGTTTAAAGCCATGAGCTCGTCGCTAAAGAATTTACAGAAAAATAATTTTAAAAAACTAGAAAATTTAACTAGATTCACTTTAAGCTAGGATGACTGTGGATCTTTCAAGATGTAAAGAACCGCAGATCTAGAGCACGTCTCACCACACTTTACGCAGCTACGTCATCAATAGTTGCTGAAAGGACGTGTCAAAATTTCTTCACTAAAAGTATCTTACTCAAATAGCAGGAGGAAGGGTGCAGAAGCTCATTTGGTTGCGAAGACCAACTGTTAGTAATTAGAATGATAATAGAATATTGAAAACGAAGGAAATTCGAGGTAAGATTGATTATAAAATGACGTTCGACAGATTTCCCCGTGGCTGGATTAATGGGTGCCTCAAAACGCGTAGCACCAGCCCAGCCCTGATGAATTCCGTGCAAGGTCAAAACGAATCTTCAGTACGGAGTAGACGGGACCACTACGGATGAGATGAGAATAAAACAGCATCTTCCAAGTAGGTTCATTTTTTAAAATCTCTCTGCAACCACTCAGCTCCCAGTCGGATGCCAGTGACTATGGCTACAAAACGGAACATTTCAGTAAAGATGAAAGAATTGACCATTTCCTTTACATGCTCCGTCTGAGATTTTATGCCGGAGATGATGAAGACCTTAAAAGAGAATTACAAAGTAAAAATTTTCTGTGATGATATAAAAGCGGACTTCAAGTTTTGGTAAATGCGTTAAGGAAACTTTCGTCAACTGGCAACTTGGGATTACACAAAATAATAAAATGAATGATAAATGCACTTTCGAAAACTTAGATCAATCAGAAAGCTACAAGTATCTGAGGATAGATGAAGGTGATGGGATAGACAAAGACGGCAAGAAATCAAAGATAATCACTGAATACACCAGAAAAAAAATAAGAGCAATTCTAAGAAGGGAACTAAATACAAGGAACAAAATTATTTCTATCAAAGTCAAAGCCATACTTGTTGTGACACAGTTTTAGTGTGATAAATTGAACAATCAAAGGGTTAAAGCAGATCACAATATTCAAGCTGATGTACTTCTCGACATACCTAGAAAGAAAGGAGTACGCGACTTCCTCAATGCTGAACCAGCTTTCAAAAACATGATCACAATCGAGAATGTTGTAAAAAAGAGGATAGAAAGAAGAAATGTACGATTACAAAGCAAGAAACTGAAGCGATCATATTTGCAGTTCGAGATTAAGTCATCACCACGAGATTTTACGAACAGAAAAATCTTAAAAAGTAAAATAGATACTTTATGCCGATTGTGCCATCAGGCAAACACATTGTTTCGGCAGGTAGAGCGCTGGCGCCAACGGAATAGATCACAGATGCAGTGATGTAGCAGAATAAATGCAGAGTCTTTAGACAACTGTCGTCGAGTTGGTAATTGGCACAACAGGCGATATCAGGAAATATTTTGGAAAATACATCAAGAAGCTACCAGCAAAGATCAATAGTTCCCTAATTCAAAATACCTGCTCATTTTGGAACAGCAAGAGTTTTTTTTGACTATTAACAAGTTACCAAGTCAACCAGGAATGGTACTGCTGTTTCTTCAGCAGCTATTTCTGTGAACCATCAACCCTCGAAAGAGTAAACAAAAAAAAACCAGTATAATAATAATAATAATAATAATAATAATAATAATAATAATAATAATAATAAAATAATAATAATAATAATAATAATAATAATAGTGAGTAATTCAGTTATGATGTGAAAAGCAGTGTCATGAAAGCTGCCGATTTAGAATTCATAAATCTGCAGGTTACATTAAGAAGTAATGACGCCAAACATTTCTATAATCAATCGAAAAAAATGGGGAAACTTAGGAAAGAACTGGAGTAGATAAAATGTATTCCAGCATGTAACAATTTATAAGGACCCACTTTTTATCTTTATATGTGTTAGAACATCAGCGAGTATTCAATATTGCATCTGGGATCTAGACTTGCATCTTCCGTTGGATGGATAAATCATTTTTAGTTACCGACATTTAAAAAACGAAAAGTCTTCATGGAATTTACACGAACTTCATTATTTTTCATATTTAATTTAATTTAAATATCGTGGAAAGATGGACTTTAATTTTTATTGTTTTGTTAGTCGGTAACAAAGGAAGTGAAAACTTCTGGCCCCGTTCCTAGACTTTCAGTAGTCGCCTAAATTATAAACTGGATAAATGCAATGAGAAGGGGGCTTAACGATATCGTGTTGAAATCCAGCTCCACTGTTGGCACGACTACGAGTAAAAAGCAATCCCTTTGACGCTGACTTCTGCGTGCGAAGAACCAACGCGAGACGATCGTGTAGCCGATTGAGCTGCCTTCTAGAAGAGGGAAGGTGGGAACTCCCGCCAGAGCCTCCTTTTTTGCAAGAGAAAACACGTGATTAAGGAAAGGCGCAGCTAAGCACATTTTAAAGCACCTTTTACACTGATATATATATTAAAAAAAAAATGTTGTACAGTATTTTGTGTTATTCTGTTTCGGGTAAACAGCAAATAAGGACAAGTGATGGGGTAGAATTTATAATGCCGGTATATGAGGTATCCGTCTCTTCGGGCGCACTACTCTGCAATGGGCTTTCGAAGACACAGCACTTACCTGTTTTATAACACCGAAAATTATTTCGGTTCTGTTTTGTTCTTTAAAGTGGAAGATGTTTTTTTAAAAGCTTAATAACTAGGTCCATTATATTGTACACTTCTCTTTTCCTCATTTCCCTGAGTTATGTATTTTAACCAGAGACCCAGCATATACTGGCTTAAAGCCAAAGAGAAAGAAAATCGATTTTTTTTAGATATTCGTAAATTTACTTTAATTAAAAACGAAACTTCAGTGTGTCATTTCCATCAGGGAAAAAAAATTGCGATTTAAATTTAGTTCATGGATCCCTAGTTCAAAACAACTTTACTTTAATTGGTTATGATACAGTAAAGGGAGAAAAAAAGAGAATGTCTTGTCTCCATGTCACCCGATCGAGAAAATTGCCTCGTAGTTTTACGGTTCAAGTAGAAATCAGTAACCTTTTTAAAAGGCGAGAGCTATTTATTCGCTTCTCCTTTGTGTACTCAAAAGAATGTCCTTAATTATAATTTTCTAAGTATATCGGTTTTTCTTTACGATTCGATGCTCCTGTAGCTAATTATTATTTGGGGTTATGAACGGGTTAAAGATGAGACAAGCGGGTGGGGGGGAGAGAGAAAGAGAGAGAGGGATGACGTCAGTACAGAGAGAGAGTGAGAGAGAGAGAGAGAGAGAGAGAGAGAGAGAGAGAGAGAGAGAGAGAGAGAGAGAGAGAGAGAGAGAGAGAGAGAAAGATATCAGAGGAGGGAGAGAGAGAGAGAGAGAGATACGTCAGACACAGAGGGAGAGAGAGAGGAGGAGAGGAGAGAAAAATAAGGATATAAGAGAGAGGGAGGAGATGAAATGATAGTAGAGAGGGAAGAGAGAGAGTAGAGACACAGAAAGAAGAGAAATCAGTCTCTTTTCACACAGATGTGGAGAGGAGAGAGAGAGAAGAAGTTAGGAGAAGATATGTTGAGGGGACGGAGTTTTGAAAGTTTGGACTAACCGTAACATATCAGAATACACGAACTAAATTAGCAATATCTCTTTTCTCTTTTTACACTAATGATCAAAAGTTAGGAGAAAGACGTATTCCCAGAGGAACTTGAGTTTGGTCGGTCTTTATACAATTTTAGTGGTTATTACATCGTGAATAAACAAAGAGAACGCACGAAAAATTGCAGAAAGGAATATATAAACAATTCTCCCTGTTACTGTGAATCTGCTTTTAACACCTTCAGCGGTGTTGCATGCACGTCATTATCCGTACTAATACTCACTGCCAAAAAATTAAATAAGATTTCCGCTTGACTTAGTATGGGAAAAAATGTCTGCTGATATATTTGTAAAGGAAGTAAGTTATTTTTTCCGAAAATTGTGCTTTTTTAGTCATATTGCAAATCACTTAAAAATTTGTATTCGTAACTATTGCTACCGTGTAACAATAGATGATGGTTTCTTGCCTTATGGGTTAAACATTGTAAACTAAGAGCTGATGCGGTTTGTTAAATTAGATGCAGCAACTTGGTTATACGATAACGGTGATTGAGTGCGAGTAGACACCAGCCACTGTGACGAATCATTCGATCGGAAAGTGCTGGGACAAAAATTCGAGAAAGTAAATCATTTACTCAGGCATACTTTCAGTTAATTAAAATTACACATAACAGTTACTTATTGTAAAGTTAATCGTCGCAAACATAATGCAAATGCGAATTATTGAAACAAGTTGGAACGTTCAGTAGCGATAACCTAATTGAATAACATAAAACATAATGCGTGATTTCTAACTACAAGACCAACGGATCGGTTGCGTTGAATGCTATTTGAAGAAATGGAAAAACAAAAGTTAATATTTCCGCCAAATTTACTTTGAAAAGTTTCCATACTTACAGTGCTATACTGTCAAACAGTTTTTCTGTGAAATGCTAAAGAAATAAATCTTAAATGTCTTGCAGATACTTCCAAATATTCACAAGGTATTTTTGAAATTTTTATACTGTCTTGTAGTTCATATAATTCCGCATATCCTTGATGATATCAATATCAGGATCACGTTGCGGCTATCGGTACCGTTTACAGATTTATTTGAGTTATCTTAGATTAAGAAATCTGCTTGTACGTTGTGGGTTACTGTCTTATTGAAACACAAAATCCCAGCCAACTAGGCATGAGCTGGGTACGGCAGGCTGGATGAGAATTTTCTTTTACTTCTTAACGTTTACTTTCTCATCGATTTTACCCTTCCGAACTTTAATCATATCTCTATGCTTTCCTGTAATTACACGCTGGTTTATGTCCCCTTCGCCAACTTCCTTTTTAAATCTAACCGCCCTTTTCCTCGCACCCAAAACTATTCAGATTTTGATTCATCCGAAAGCAAAGCGCCACTTCCCTATCCCTGCTCTTGCGCAGTTCATTCGAATGCTTTTGGCTGCTCTGGTTTCCTTCTCTCCATCCCCAGATTTCTCTCCGCATCTTCGGTTTTCCGTCGCATTTCTTCTTCTTTAATCAGGCCTGCTTCCCGATATTTCTTCGTGCGCTCTGAGAAACTTGCAATAGATACTTGGCATTTCTTTGCACCGTAATAATATTTTATCGGTATAACTGATCTCACGCTTCTGGATAACTTCCACTGTTTCAAGCGTAAAACCTGACGTGTGGTAAAGCTGATGCAGCACGTCTGATAAGGTCCATTCTATTCCAGACCGCTTCTCCGGTAGTCGTATCACAGCCCAGAAAAGTAGTAATAGACGTCGCGTTTTGGGGCAGATTTGAATAACGAACAAGTTTCTCCTTTATTTGTATATTAGTTTTGCGATAAATAGATAGGCTTCTTTATCTTTACATCACTAAATAATTGCACCGTGCCCTCCCCCTCTCAGTGGCCTACTGTTTGTAATCGCATTCTCCGGAGCAATCAGCGTCAGCCGGCTAAACCACTTAGTTCTCCGCGGACATTTCCACTCCTTGATAACTGCTGCCCAAACCCCTGAGTTCTGAAGAAAAAATTCAATTTAGACAGAACTGCGAAAACTCTTTAGTAATCACGCAACAAACGCGCCCTTAATTGAGAGAAAATTGCAATATAATTGAATATTTCCAGGGGGGGAGGTGACTATTATACATCGAAAAAAATATATATACAAGCTCATAATTATAGAAATACTTATTTTCAAAAGATCACAGTTGTTGTGCCGAAAGTTCAAGTGCTTATGTCTTTAAATTACCAATTTTTTTGTTAATGTTCTGCGCCATTTTGAGAATTATTTTTTTAAAATAAGACAAAACCTAAGCGAACAAGGCCCGTGGGCAACAGACAAGTACAAAGTTCGCAGGATCTCTTCTGTTCCTTAAACAGCACACGTGCATAAGATACTCGAGAACGATAATCGATTTGTGCTCACTTCGATATATGTTTCGAATGTTCCCCGGGAATGTAACCGGTTTGCGAATGTCGCAGCTTAATGGCCATGTCTTTATTTCATCTGCCTTGATGTAATTAATTAATTTAAAATAAATAGAAAGTTAAACGACAGAATGAAATATGTCTCTATGAATTCAATATGAACAACTGATTTTTGGGGACGGAGAGAAATAAGTAATGATATGAGGTTTTTATGCTAAATCAACTACAAATCGGCAACCGTTTTGACAACTGACGCTTCAAACTTGGCTTCAGCTTACAGAAGGACATGGTTTTGTACAAGTGATTCTTTGATCGGACTTTTCTGTTGGTGAACAATGCCGGTTGGGTGTAGCGTAACTACAAAAACAGTCGATCACCATCATTCACAAGCACAATTTTCTGATAAGCCTTAGTAAAGTAACCAATAGTTATGTATGGCTAGCGGGAAGGGGGGGAGATGGCTTCTGTCTCATATAAGGCAGGCCTCCTCCTTCAAAACTATCTGTTTGAAGATTTTTCAAACGTATTGTCTCCATAATGACTTAACCCATACAGTAATTTGACTGAGATCGTTCTCGCAGTCGTTTGTGGTGTCAATATGCAAGATAAATCGGGCTATAAGTTGTCAAGCAATGATAACACATCCACCAGATTGTCTTAAATACATGACATCTAAATCCATCGGTAAAGGTGGCTAGACGTTCCTCTCTTTTTTTCTTTGATAAGATATGAAATAAAATATTTAAAGGCTACTTTATCGTCTCACCTTACACGCATGGAATCGATGCTTTAAAGGGAAAGGGAATTCATGATTTAACAAACAATCAAATATCTCGGGCTGTGCAAGCATTGGCACAAGAGAGAGAGAGAGAGAGAGAGAGAGAGAGAGAGAGAGAGAGAGAGAGCAGAACATGCGTGTGTGCTATTACTTCCAATATCTTTTTACATTACTTTCCAAAGTTAAAGTGAATTACGTCATAGCCTAAAGTCCTTGTGCAACTTTGAACTTTTATAACTTTTGATGTACTTACGATAGAAACAAACTGTAAGTCTTGCTTGAAAGCATAATCCGTTATGTTTTAATACAATACAGTTAAATTTCCTCTTTCCGCTATGTTCCAGTTTGTTTGTTTTGTTTTTTTAAAATTTCATACATCTAACTAACAGAAGATGGTGACATGAAAAAAAAAAGTTAATTGTGTACTATGGCCGGCTGGACTGAAGTCGACGACAGCGGTGAGAAGAAAATTCACTACTCATTACAAGAAAGATGCACCACAAGGGGAATTCAACGAATCGGTGGGGAACCCGTAGCAGCTGTCCGGAGATCACTTAAACGAGGTCCACGTAAAGCATCGCGATGCCACGTGCAGCAGTGCACAAAGCTCTCAGGGCCGTGCCGCGTGAACATGCTTACAAGATTCTGGTGGTTGAAATGCCACACGAAAATGATTGCGATCCAGGGTTAGGTTTATTGCCATTTCTTCAAGTAAAAAAAAAATTCCTCAGTTCTTCTGGGATTCTTTTGATGGAGCGACGTTTTCTGACGAGGCATCATCACCCCACGTTTCTGGCAATGCCAACCGACACGACTGTCGCATCCGGGAGCAGAGGAAGCTGCGGAAATTTGTCGGCATGAAAGAGACTCCGTTTGGCGCACTCTCAGAAAGTAATGGATCGTCGGTCCTTTCTTCTCACGAAGAATAACGGTGAACGGTGAACGTTACCTGGCTATGTTAAAAAATTCTTCATTTCCGAAATACGTCGGCTGAATCTCTTAGACGGCGCCTGCTTCCGGCGAGACAGTGGCTCCTCGCTACTTCGGTTATGGCGTGCGATTTTTCCTGGGTGTTGTATTCCCATATAAGTGGATCGGTAAACCCTGACCACTTGCCCCATTGGACTTCTTTCTATGGGGCCATGTAAAAAATACTCTTTTTCATCAAAACCCCATTCTTTGGAGAAACTCAAAGCTACAATTACGAATGTAATTCATGACATCACTCGGCAGCAGAAACTGGAGAGTGTTTTTAGAGAATTAGAAACTCGAATTGAAAAAATATTATCACGGCGGATGGCGGATATGTTGAGACATAAGGAACTGAAACGGATTTTATTAAAACAGTATAGTTCATGCTTTCGTGAATCATTTATAGTTTGTTTCCATCTTGTATACATCAAAATTTATGAACGTTCAAAGTTGCACAAGGACTTTCCGAACACTTTGTATATCTCTTGAAGAGATACCAAGCAAGTTCTGTAGAAAAAATCTGGAATCTTAACTTTTTTACTTTAACTCCGAAAGACGCAGTTTTCCCTGCTATTAACTCTTTTTTTTCCTGTTTATGTTGCTTGCCATTCGTTCTACTATGATCAAAATTTTTCTTGTTTGTATTTCATATTATATTTTTTTAATGTTACCACGTTCCATAGAAGTATCTTTTGTTTGTGTTTGATGATGAGTCCATACTTGTATCCGCCACTGTATCTTTCTTTTTTCAAAACTGAATACTTCGTCTGCATAAGTGATACGTCACCTTTCACGATCAATATTCAATAATTGAGCAATCACTTTTTTAAAAAAGAAAGAACTTTTTGAAAAATTATGGATTAATATCAAAACTTAAC
Source organism: Nautilus pompilius (assembly GCA_018389105.1). Lineage (NCBI taxonomy): Eukaryota > Metazoa > Mollusca > Cephalopoda > Nautilida > Nautilidae > Nautilus > Nautilus pompilius. The sequence goes on along the minus strand of JACATO010000993.1, from coordinate 282,323 downwards.
TTTTATTTTAATTACTTTCATTATTTTGGTACGCTATTTTTAATGCTTTTTTGTAAAAAAAACAACAACGTATTTCTGCTAATAATAATAATAATAATATAATAATAATAATAATAATAATAATAATAATAATAATAATAATAATAATAATAATAATAATAATAATAATAATAATAATAATAATAATAATAATAATAATAATAATAATAATAGCAGATACATGTGTATTTTTAACATATTTAGTTGCTTTACTTAAACTTAATATCGATAAATATAGGAGAAGTTCTTACGGATTATTCAATGTCGCTGCTGATTAACGAAGTAGTAAGTGTTTGTAAAATACCGATGCTTTCAAACTTTTAAAAATTTTATCTGTTTACTATTTTCAGCAAGGTGGTGGCGTCCAAATTTGTATCACTTCCTGTGCGTATTCCAAACCTCTAGTATAAGGGTTAATTCTATGGTGGTCGGATGGTCAGCACATAGCTGCTCAAATACCGAATGTGCATTACTGCTTCATTAATTACAGATATCATCGAGAGTTCGGTCCCGCATCAGTTAAACTTTAACTATAGGACGGTTCTGCTATAATTGTAGCAAATCTAGATACGGTTCCAATCATTAAAATTTAGTGAGTTACCATTTTGAAGAGTAAAGCGGACTTAAGAAATCGCTCACCAACCTTCGATGTTTTGTTGTTTGTTTGTTTGTTTTTTAATGCTTGCAAAGTGAAACTTAAAATAGAAAGAAAGGGCACAGAGATCTTGATTTTGTTTATTAGTTATTCGAAGTTTCAACACAACTCACATAAAAGTCCTCTGTTTGTGTGTGTGTGTGTGTGTTGGTGTGTGTGTGTGTGTGTGTTGTCAAGAATAAGACGACAACGTACGACTTTGGCAGTCACAAGTCCGGTCTTATTCGAGACGACACGTTTACGTACAACTTGGGATGTCGTCGTCGTCGAGCGGAGTGGAGCCAATATGGTCACGATAAAGGAAACTTATTTTCTCAATAATACATTTTGTTAGTTTTTTTAACAGAATCCTTAAATCAACCGTCAGCATTGTTGTTTTAAAATTTAGAATAATCTGCTAATTTTATTTTTGTTTTAAAACCGTGTTCTGTCGGTACTGTCTGCCTCGTGTTTTCTCTTAATTTTTTTCCGTTTTAGTATTCGTATTTTTAGATTTTATTTTGCCATTAAATTAAACTTGCTTAAAAACTGTCAGTTCGCGCTAAACCCTTTTTAAGAAAAAAAACAGAAAAACCTCTTTTCTTTAAGGTGAAAGGATGCCATTTGTCACATCCGGCGGAAGTTCAAAGTATCTTCTTACAATTTTCCTTCTGGGTAAGATTCATACCGCACTAATGTCGGAAACTTCCGTACTCGAGACCGGAAAGCACATTGAAGGAGCCATATCCACAGGACAACTGTGCGCAGTATTTCCGTGTGATGTAGAATATAATAAGGAAAGTATATTAAAAAAATAAAGAAAACAACATAAGGTGTAAGACCCCAAAACGACCGCGCTTGCCTCATGCCACAGGTAATAAGGCACTTGTTCTCATTAAGACTGTTGCAGCTTTTACTTTGATTGTGTCTGTTTAACTTGTTTTTCGATATCTATTACATGGAAGAAGAAGAAAAAAATTTTTAATTCTACTTTCATTTTCTGTTACTGTAAGCTATACGACTGTTTCCATATTATTTTTCTTATAGTTTTAAGTTCTATTTCGATCCAAGTACGAAACCAGTTGGATGGTATTAGCACACTGATTTGATTTTCTTTTTCCATTTAACAGAAAATTTGCAAAAAAAACAACAACAATAACAGACAGTACCTTACACAGTTTTGGGACGTCACATTCGAATAAAAATTAGACGATTCTGAAGATAAAAGATCATGAACAATTTTTAAAAAAACACATTCTAAATCTGAAATCTTTGCTGACTAACCAGTAAGCTCCAGTTGTCCACTGATCTCTGAGCATCTTCACCTTCCATTAGCTTATTCAGTATCAGGTAAGTTTCTGGTACCAAGCTAAAACAACGGTCAAAGTCAACGTTTTGCGTCACCTTATAAATAACAATAACGAAATCGATCTTCGAATTATGCTTATGTACACGCACTGGCTGACTACTCTATTAAATAACACGGTGAGCCAATATTTGCCTGAATGAAGGCGGTGTCGGGACGTATCGTATAATCCACAGGGTGCTGGAAGGTGACCTAAAGGAAAATCTTCCATCCAATTATTAATATTGCGCGCAGCGGATGAAGCGAGCTGAGCGTAGGTTTGGGATGGCAAATGCCTGCTCAAAATAATTGAGATTCGGAAAATGTAGAAACCATCGAAGATCCCTGAAATCTTTTTCAACTTTTTCAAACCATCAACACACATTGTGGACTCGTTTTGACGGGAATATTTTCATTTTAGAAGTAGCCGTTTCCATCAGAGTTCACGTGAAGCATCGCTAGATGAGCTCGATCGGAAATGATGCTGACTTAAGCTTTGGTACTCATTCTGTCTCTTAATGGGAATCAAAAGACGCAAAGTATGTTTGAAAAACATGCCCCAAACCGTGCTTCCTCCAGTAGAGGCCTGAAACGGTTGGATCATACAACAGTAGTCGAGTGATTCGTGTATATATACATTTTTAAAATCTGTAGTTTTGCATCTATACAAAAAATGGGTGAAGCGTGACTCGTCAAGCCACATCACTTTTCGCCAGTCCTCCTTAGTCCAGTGTCTCTGCTCCATATACTACACGAGGTGTTGTTTCATGTTGGTAACCGCGATCAGTGATTTACGTTATGGTCTCCTACTTCCAGAGTCCGTTCCTTGCAACGTTCTTCGCAAGGTACGGACGGCTGGAGATGGATATAGATTTCCCTGCATTGAACGTCTTTATTAGTTGGTCTATTGCTTGATATCGGTTGGACTTTACGATCCTGTCTAACGGCTTGCGGCTGCAATTTACATTTTTCAGAAGACATCTTCTTCTCTTTCTGTCATCACTGATAAACTCGAATGACTGACATCTTGAAGCAGCCAGCCAACTAATCTGCCTTATCCACTGTGGGCACCTGCTAGACGTGCACCAATTATTATCTCTTTTTTGAACGCTGTAATGTTTCTTCTTTTGCCTATATCTTTTAACTGACCGATCACAGATTTGTTTTTCGCATCATGTAGCCAACCTAATTTGCGTCTGCAGCTCAGGTAAGGTCTAGGTCTGGAAGAGTACGCAGATTGTAAGGAAATGGCCAGCCAGTGTATCCTGACTCCGTACTCATGAACACATCTAGATAAGTACACTTACGTTTATGATTCATAAGATCTTTCAGAAACCACGTGTTTGCTTGAAAGATTTCAAATTGTCACATATTTAAATTTTGCCATTTTTCATTATGTATAAAACTACAAAGCAGTTACTGGCTTCAGTATATTGATATAAAAGTTATTATGAAAATCCACCATGTGTAACTTGACTGCATCAAGCAAAAAATTTTTAATTCTGGAGTGATGTATAACGTTGAGATATCGAATGACCGAGACCCTAATCTCACAATTGTGTATAGATAACTTTGTTTTTAAAAAAGTTAACTTTTAAAAAGTCAATAAATAAAAAGCAAGCACCGACCGCTAATATCAATCAATAAAACAATTGATACGATGTAATGATAAAAACACGCATTTTAAAAAAAAATTTCTTATCTATGAATGGAAAAAAATGGTTTTACTTGAGAGATTCTGATAATAATGATGCTAAGGATAGAAACAACAACAACAACAACAACAACAATAAAGAACTAAAAGTTAATAAATAAATAGTTTCTCATACAGTAATTATTTTAAAACTTGCTGAACGTTTAGATGAGTTTTTTTTTTTAAAAATAAATTATCAGATAACTGAAATCTCGGTTTTTCAATTTATCTTAACAAAACAGTTGTTTCTGTATTAATAATATAAATATTCTAATAGCACGGAAGCTAAACTTGAATTTTCATCGTACAGCCAAACGCACAGTAATAGAGCTTAGGTTCACACTATCTCTGCCAGCATTTTCAGGATTAGTGCTGAGACAAAATATTCTTGATGTGAATTTTAAAGTGGAGAATTTACAGTGACGCCACCTAAACTTTACTTGTTGATCATATTTTTGTTTTACGAACTACTTAAGATACAAAGGGCATCTGCTTGGGTGGACATGATTTTCAGAATACTTAAACTTTCTTATCAATGAACTGAGGTACCCAGTTTGCTTTTATCATAACATTTATCATCCTTCATATTTACTTTTCTGCAAAAACACTGCAAAGATGACCGTTGAGGAAGAAGCAGTGATTATATTTTGCCTGGAGGCTCGAGCACCAACGTTTTGGAAATTATATTTTCCAGAATTTTGTTTCACCATACACACTTCAAAGCAATTTTTATTCCTATAAAATCATAATTATTACTTTATTTTAAATAAACCTACTTAAAGCAACGACGTAGAGTTAACGGTGACGTTTTAGAGAGAGATGAACAGTTTCCGAAGCAAGCCCTGATGATGACATCGGGGGAAGGTTCCCTAAACGTAGTTACTACTAATAAAGTGGTAGGAAGTGTCCGAACTAGTCTCCTACTTTCTCCACGAAAATAAATTAATACTTTTCTTCTAGTTTTAAGTACAGCAAAGTTTGTCCAATTTCTAAAAGTTTTATATAAATATCCTACTTACAATTTTTAAACAGCATTAACTTCTATAATTATCTGCACACTTTTTTTTCCTTTTTTGTCTGTAAGCTATTGTGAATTAAAGCCATTCTCTTTAAGATTTTATGTTTCAGTAAATTATTAATTAATCTTGGAGAACTTCACAAATTAAATTATAAATAATTTATAACTATTAATTAATCATTAGAATTTATGGTAGAAACACATAAAACATTTCATTGTTGCTGCTTTTTCTTTTTTCTCCCGATGTTTGGAGAGAACGATAATAAAGTGGAAGAAGGAAGCAGGGTTCCCGCCTGAGTTTGACAGTGGTCAATGGTTCTGGTGATTTGGTGTTCATTTTAGCTGCTCATCCACCAAACCGTGACGGTTGTCCCTCGCTGCGAGAGAACAGGCTCCTCGTTGAATTGTTATCGGAGACTTTTAAAAAAAAGTGGGGGTCCGGGCAGGGATTAAATAGAAAAGTTATCATCGGCGTATCTCACAATTTCCGAGAAAATACCAGGTTCGGGGAAGATTACGATAATAAGCTGGCGCTCCGAAGGAATTCTTAGTCGAATTACATTTGGATGACCGTGTGGCGGTGGGAGGCTCGGAAATGAACGATTTTCCAGGAACATTAGGTTTTCAAGATGTCGGCAAATAAAATCGGGGATGAGTTACTTGATGCTATTAATTAAAAAAAAGAAAAAAATGAGCTAAGTTTGAAACGGAACCCAAGATTCCGTTTATTGTATTAAAAACAGACGAAGAGGGGGAGCTGTTGTTGGCGTAATCCAGTCTTTGAGACGCCCTTGTGTACTTTTAGTGTAACTTTGCGCGATGACGAAGTTCGAATGTCCAGAAAGTAGACGACTATGAATCGTGGCTGCCTTATAAAAAGAAAATATAATAACCTGGTCCACCTGAATTTTAGAATGTCTTTCATGGTCGTTTGTTGCGCATATATTTCGGCTACGATACTATTAAAGGAACCAAACGTTTGTCAGAAGAGATTGAAAAGGTGCAATTTCTTCCAGATGGTGCTCGCCACTGTGGTGTCAGGAATCAGTATAAAATTTCGCACCTTTAGGCGAGATGCTGAGTTCCACTACGCGTTGAAGAAAGTAAAAACGCATTTTTTTTTTTAATGTAATAAAGCCGATTTTTGATATTCTTAGCTTATCTGTACTGGACACACACACCCTTAAAACGGTAACCTCTTGTGGAGATGGAACTATGGAGTAATAGTAAATGCGCACTTCGAAGTTGTTTCTACTGAAGAATATTAACTTAACCAAGGAAGCAAATGAAGATAGGTTTTTAAAGAAGCAATTTATTAAACACTGCATTATGTCGTGCTATTAAACGAAGAAGAAGAAAAATTGAATTATTTCAGGTGGTGGAATACTTTTGGCTACCTGAGTAGGTTAGGGATCATATTCTCCTCAATAGATATTTGTTTTTCTTCCTAAGCAACAGTCTGGCGTGGAGATGCCAAGTTTCTCCTGAGGAGTAAAGCCCCTGATTCTTCACACGCACGGGGTGTGTACACAAACTTTCGCCGGTGGAGGCCCAAGTTTATCTTCCTCACAGATAGGAAATACGAGACTCGGCTGAAGTCGGATTAACGAGAGAAGTCTTTTTCGAGGCGTTTAAATGATGAACGACGCACTTCGTACTACTACAAGAAGCCCCGTTGGTGTATAAGGTGACGTGGCTTTAATAATTGATCCGTAAACCTCAGCGCTTCCATAAGTAAAAGCCGAGTGGAATGTATGATATAATTTTCGACCGACGGTTTGCAGGTGTAAGAAATGACGTGAGCTAAAACCCCGGATGTTAGTTCGTTTTTGACGACCGACATCAAAAAGTAAAAGAAAAATAAAAGTACCTAAGTCATATTAAATGTGATTCAAGTTGTTTTATTTTGGGCATGAAAGATAAAATCAAGTTAAAGACAATATATGCAATTACAAGATTTACCGAGCTATCATGAATGAGAACACAGCTTAACGATTCTTGAGATCAGTTTTTTCTGCTAAAAATACAATTTGAAGACAGTTCTTTACACGTGTTTTTGTCGTGATATACTGCTCTTAATCATTAGATTCAGATGTTTTTGACACATATGGCGAAACATTTCTAATCATTTGCTAAAGATAAACAAAACTGTATGATGTTTTCTTGAAATATCATATATTGAAGTTCGATTTTAGTTATTTTATTATGCCAATATCCGCTTTCTCAGACAGTATTTCGCTCTCAAATTCATACCTGTTACTTGGAATAATTCTAAGTAAATAATAAGTCGTCTTGTTTACAGTAGCTCGCGGAGATCAAATAATATATGCAGCACAATGAGAGGAGAGAGAGAGAGAGAGAGAGAGCGAGAGAGAGAGAGAGAGAGAGGAGAGAGAGAGAGAGAGGAGATGAGAGAGAGAGAGAGAGAGAATGAGGAGAGAGAGAGAGAGAGAGAGAGAGAGAGAGAGAGAGAAGAGAGGGAGAGAGAGAGAGAGAGAGAGAGAGAGAGAGAGAGAGAGATGAGAAGTGAGAGAGAGGAGAGAGAGAAGGAGAGAGAGAGAGAGAGATGAGAGAGAGAGAGAGAGAGAGAGAGAGAGAGAGAGAGAGAGAGAGAGAGAAGAGAGAGAGAGGAGATAGAGGAGGATGGAGGAGAGAGAGAGAGAGTGGAGAGAGAGATGGAGCGAGAGAGAGGAGAGGAGAGAGAGGAGAGATGGATAGATGGAGAGAGAGAGAGAGGACGATAAACTCGGTGTGTATTCTTCACATCCATATCAGAGTTTCTCCCTGATTTTTGCAGAACAAAAACAAACAACCTCACTGCTGCTCAGTGAGCTGATCCTCTGTATATCGAACCGTCTGGCGGTCCCAATAGTACAATTCAGCTGGTTTACTTGAATCGATGTCTGTGGAGAAAATCTCTGGTGCTTTCGTAAGATCGGTTGGTTCTACAGTTCACTTTGAGTGGTCTATGCGGAGTCTATTTTAAGTCTTCATCATCGCCTTTCTTCTCGAGGGAGCTTTGTCGATATGCTTGTTACGTCGGTTGTCTCTGTCACGATAAACAACCAAGAAATGGTGGTAATTCAATCCACTTCAATCCGCATTTGTGATTAAAAGGTAAATCTTTATCTGTTGTTTACCGAAAGTCTCGAAGAACCAGTGTGTTGTCGTAGTACTTCATAATTTTTTTAAAAATATTGTTCTTGCTTAATATCATTGAGCAATAACAGGAAGTATCTGGTGGCTCGGGGGGGATCTCTTACTGGGCTGTCATCATTTAGAACGTGAGTTCGACTCTTGGTTGGAGTCAGCTCGGTGTGACGAACCTCCCTATCGTGGCTTCCTCTCTCTCTCTCTTCTTCACCAACTTCTCGTGTCGAGTTACTCGGGTATTTTTCCTACATTTACGGTGAAGAGTTTTAGAAGAGATTCCCCCCCCCCGCCGAAAGGGGGTGCGCCCAGTCTATCGTGACGCGTGGTAAAACAACGCTCCCTGGCGGATAAGCTTGAAGCTACTCTTCTCCGCCAGAGTTGTCTCTTATGTCGAGAAGTTTTCTCCTTTGCAGCGACTGGTGTACGACAAGAGCAGTCGACGGTAGAAAAGGACTTGTAGCTCTTGTTTAAGAATGTGCGATGTAATCAATATATCTTTTAAGCTGAGCATCTCCGACGTTTTCGTAAGCAAACCCCCCCCCTGCTGCTAATTTATAATTTAAAGATAAAAATTCTCATTTATAAAATGAGATAATGACGTTTGTTCGTTTAACAGCAAAATATTGAGCTCTGGAAAATCACATTTAAAATGTACAAACCTAATGCGTGTGCGGTCCATTTATATTGGACATTTAAAAGTGAGATCCAGTACGTTTTCTATCAACAATAACGTTGTAAAGATGGTGCTGAACAAAAAGGACGACTGATGTAGTGGTGGTAAAAAAATCAAGTTGCCTTCCTATATTCAAAAAAAGGCCCAGCATTTTTGCATTCCAATTATCAGCCATCTTCTGTGCCGTGCCGTACTTGTACACGGTAAAAGTTTTAGCCACGTGACACTCCGAACTAACCCAGCTTTTACGCACATAAATACCTAGATCCGAACATCGTATTTTAATCTTTCAACGATAACCGCATCATGAGCGATCAGAATGCGCCGAATGCGCGAGATCTGTGAGGGTAACGAAATCAAAGCTTCAGGTGTTATTTCACAACGGTGAAACTTCTTCGTCGGTGCCGGTTCTTGTTTAGTTTTGAGGGACACTCTGGTAGTGCTAAACTCTAGGGAAAACGTCTGCATAACTTTGTCGTGTCAGCAGCACCCGACGTCACGATCCGCTGTTCCACAGCCGAGTGATGGCCGTGAGGTTGCGTTCTTACTACTAACACGTTTCAAATGTCTCATGTCAGGATCTTGCGCTAAGTAAGTTCTGCGTGAAAATTGCATCTTACGCACACCTTCACAAGTTGCAATCGGGCCTAGAACCAAACCTGTCGCTTTTTGTTGTTTCAATGTCCAACTTCGGTTGGTTTTCTGTTTCCGTTTAAGAACAGAATTCGCTTCACTGGTGGATCGCACGGGGGACGGGCTTCTCACCTTCGTAAATCGCCGTTCGTTTGTCGAGATGGGAATCTTCTGCCCTCCCTAATCTGTGCTCTCGAATTCTGGACGCGAAACCCCTCTCTGAGTGAGGTGAAGATTTTGGCCAAGTCCTTTCACTGACTTCATGAGTGCATCATGGAGCGGGCGGCCTTCTTCTACTCCGTTATTATTGTAACTTCTTCCTTTTCCATGTGCCACGGGATGCCTCGGTATGCGGTACATTGTAGTGAATTTCTGTGACGGCGCCTTGCGATTCTTTTGTTTCTGAGGTTGTATTTAGCTGAAAGCGGGGGGGGCGCGCACTTGCCGCCGAAACATTCCGGGTGTCTGCTCCCGTGTTTCCAAAAGTCGTAGTGTTTGGTTTATTCTTAAATTCGCCTCCTTCTCCGCAACTTTCTCGGAGAAAATCTATTATATATAAACTGCTTTGCTGCTGTATGAACACTGAGAATGTTCAGCCTCTTGCTGAGCGGACGAGTTTATAAAATAAGGGGGAGGGAATCCATTTAATGTCGGATCTGTTCACAGATTCGCATTCATTATTGAATAAATTATACAGGGAGAGGCAGGGAGAACTTTGCATGTTCGATAAACCAGAATAAATACCAGACCCGTTCAGAAAACCCTGAAGCAGTTTCTTTCAAATATTTGGTCATGATAGTCAAATTTACCTGTAGGGGTATATATTTCTAATCTTTAAGCTTGAATTAATTGATTAAAGATTACATGTATAAATATTGAGCTTTGGCTTTACTGCTATTGCCCTGACCAGTAGCACATTCTTGCGAACTCTTCTGAACCCGAGTGTAATTAATGTACCCTTTTTTCTCTTTTCATCTGAGCGCCCCATTTTTCTTGAGAGCTCCAATTATCTCCAGAATATCCGATGGACACCCAACCCTTCACACTCTTGCAATAAAATGTAACCAACCTCTTCAACCTATAATCGCTTTAGTTTAATTATACTACACCTGCCTTGAATTATTTGCACATATACCAGTAAAACTCCAGGGTTAAGTAAATGCGTGGCGCGGTCTAGTATACTAAAAAAAAATGAAAGTAGGAAGGAAAAAATGCCTTAAGAAGATAATTCAACCAATTTCAGACCATCAAATAGCCCTCAGAATTATGGTTTATCGCGTTTACTAACTACATTTAATTAGGCAGCAAAGAATACGATTAGCGTCAATATATTTAGTTAAAGAGTCCGGTCTTTTCGCGGAATGAAAAGAGGCGAATCACCGGTGTATAAATACAGAACCTATGTAGATTGGTAAACGGTTTTATTACTTCCGCACGCACTAAAAGAAGCTATGTATTGAATCTTCAAAGTCGTGCATAGTTTTTAAATTAAGAATTACGCATAATTTAAACAGTAAAAACCACAAGCATTGTGATATGTAATAACGTTCGTTTGAAGTTTAAAACACAAACAATTCAAGAAAAGAAAGAATTAATTAACAAAATAGTTAACAAATTAGCCAAAATTTCCATTATCGTCTTTCCAATGGAGAAACATTTTTAATGGATACACAAACCGTGGAGGGAATCCGACTACCAGAGTTTAGCATCTAAGGAAACTACCCCAGGATAATACCTCTCTACATGCGGTCTGACGTGACATGATAACTACTCACGTATCATAAAAAAAAGAAAGTGAGGATGAAGATATTAAAGTCATCAAATAGAAACGGCGTCAAGCTAATGAGCTAGAAAATTATCGCTCTGAAGTATCTGTGAATGTATAAACTAATATTATTTTCTCTTGCTTCCTTATAAACGTCGAAACAAGGGCGTTTCTTGAAGAAACTAACTGCTATTCTTTGGAACTTTAGGGGGCGTTTCTGACAGCAATAACCAGCTCATGAAGTAACGTTCGTCACGAATGTCTTTCTGAACGTTCCAGTATTAAGCAGTGAAAACGATAAACGCATAACCGTTTATATAAATACCGCGTAATGTTTCGCTGATGTCTAATATTTCAATACATTCCATTGCATAATTATGAGAAATTTCAAGACTAGTATACTAATGATGCTGTCGCTGATGGTACATTTTAAGTGTAAAACGTTAAAAATTGTGCGGTTTTGAGAACGCTAATATTCACGTTTTGGAGAATAGGGTCGGTAAATTGGAATTAAATCCTGTCTGATAATGATGATGTTACGAATGGTCAAAACATCTGGGAACGTCTTGATATATTCTTGTAAAATAAATTATTTAAATTGTTTCTAAGAAGAAAACCATCATGACACTCTTGGGAGAGATGGAGTCTAAAATAAAACATTAAGTAAAATATGTAAAATAGAAAATATCTGATCAAAACGGTTATAATTTCAGAACGGGATTCTGGGCAATAAATTTTAAACTTATTCGTAGAGAATCTACAAGCAAAACTGTTGCGGTTAAGAATGTCATAAAAGACAATTGCAGTAGAACGCAATATTAGATATAAACCAAAATTGTTTATGCTTCTTGTGTTAAAAAAGAGACTATTTACAGAGGAAGAGGTGTTGAAACGTGTTTAACAATATTTGGAGAACAGATAATATTCTTAAAATCGATTTTTTCCTAGCGTTTTACTCAAAGTTTTAGGCTTAGGGGTAGAAACCTTAGATTTTACTGCGTTTACTGGTAATATTACAAAAAAATAGAACACGAAAACTGATCAGTCGTCTTAAAGAAGATAAAGGTGTAAATGTTGACATCATAATCCTAGATTAAATGAGTTACTCTTTAATTAGGAACTGTTATAAATCATTTAGTAGCAAGAAAAAAATTATCTTTGTGGAGGGAAGAAAAATGTTGCTTTATTATAAAAATGGCTCTAGGTGTAAGTCAAATGGGTAAAGACTTGTCGGATTATTGTCAATAAAATTCTTGAAATTGAAAGTTTCATTTAAGAGGAGTTTGTTATTTTTATCTAAATGATAGCATTTTGATTTTTTAAAAATGGCTTAGTGTTTGCTCGAAGAAATCCTGTCTCACCAATTTTTTTTTTAAATTTCCTGAAAGTGTTGCGCATAAGTTGGAAGGGCTAAGGTAATGGAATCGATATTCAGCTTCTAAACTTCAACAAGCCAATTTACTCGGTTCTACTTAGACCTATAGTAGATAAATGTTAAATGTGAAGGTTTTCGCTTAAATATAAGCTTTTATAGATGAAATAATATTTATGTAATAGAGTTTAGATAGAAGTTACTAGTGACGTTATGCCAGAGTTTTTGAATGGTACCTGAGAATTTTATTGTTGGACTTAACTTTTTCTCTCTGGTTTATATAGATGGTAATGGCACTGCATTTCTAGCAAAATCGTTTATTTTGCAGATGGTAATTATATTTTCCAGAAAAGTAAAGTTATCGGAAGTTTTCAAATCGATATAGTTTATTTATAAAATTGGATTAGCAAATTAAATTAAATTAAATATCTGCGCTTTGGACATGATGAATTAACAATTTTATTACATTAGACAATAAAAGTAACAATAGTAAATGAAGAAAGTTGTTTGGTAATTATTATTGTTTCTGATTCCTTGCAGTTTTCTCAGATCTACTTCTTCTTTATAGATTATTATTAAGATTTCTGGAGTTTTCCATTTAAGCGTTTAATGCTTATTATAGAAGAATATAGGTATTTTTGAAAAGTTCGGATGTTTTACTGAGATAATTAGAAATATGCGCGATCTCAGTTACAAAAGAAACAAAGTCTTCGAATCATTCGGCCGTAGGAAAACGATACCTTTACCGGTCGTGTGATATCTGCCTGCGCTGTGTCGGGTGCTGTAAAACTGAGCACTTTTTCTGAAAATTGGGCAACAAATGTAAGCTAAAAACTTTCTGTCTCTTTGATAAATCTATAAGTAAAATAATATTAAAATCAATAAAATGCTAGGTAAATCAGTAGTCAGTTTACAATTATTGTGGTGGTAGGTGATCCGGTGGATAGATCACACACTAGTTTACGATTAGAGATTTCTGCCTAATTCGCATGAATTCTGTACACTGGGCCAGTAAATACGTGAAGTTTACTTTTACATACTTTCATACCTCGACATATTGTTATCTGGCGTTTTTAAAACATTTATATTGTTTTATTCTTAAATATTTAAATTAACCTCCCTCTTACGTTTAGATTCTGTTTGCAGGTACCCGCCAAAAGTTACAAGATTCCGTAAAATTCCATCTTTTCCCGATTTAGGGTTACAGAAAATAAACAACCAGTGCGGCATGTTTAGCTTTTCAAGCACCGACCTCTTGTACTAACATTATGACCCGGAAAATGACAGATGTGACTAAAATCTCAACATAATAGAAGGAAGGGTTAACCATGTATAATCATTTTGCATAGTTGTTTTTAAAATATTATTTCAAAATGAAAAAGGTGATGCATAATTAAGCCAATTTAAAGAACTTTGCAATTTAAGTTTATTATTTCTAATTCAGCATTTGAAAACATACAAAATCATAGATATTTGGAATGTGTTAGATATGGCACACATATGCAACAGTAAAATTTAAATACCTGATACTTATAATTAAAATTACATTAACTGTAACATTTTTAAATAAATGTTTGAATCTTTGAGAAGAAAAGGGCTTTGCATAGTAAATGTGGCGAAAACTAAGGGAGAAAAGAAATGCATATTTTATGTGTTAAAATTCGAAAATGTAGCAGTATTAATTATCTAGTGAAAATAAATATGCACTAAATGTTATCTTCACGTCTGAATAAGCGTTTTATGTAAATTAACCTAATATTGTCGATATACCGGAAAGTTTGGATGTTCGAAATAAGTTCTTGATATTGCTGGCTTAACCGATTGTGGCGTGGAACAAAGTACGTCTAGAGAAGTGTAAAGATCTTCAACGTACCTAGAATCTATATTTCACGTGTCCACCCCTGACATCACCCGGAAAGTTAGCGACGACCTGATTGCTTTTGCTGCGTCTTTTGTCCTCTTCTCGTTTGTAAAGTCGGGGGCTGCTGAAGTACCGACGAAAGTCAACGTTCTAGGAAAGAAAACTATATGTCTGTTTCGGAAATTCCAAACCGTTCCTCTTCTTCCTCGCAAGTTCTCTATTTGTGCGGTCTGACCCAACGACAGTAAATCCCCAACAACCCGCCGTCACATGAATGCTGGGAGGAGGGAGAGCGACTCGCCAGCACTTTCGAAAATGGGATTTAACATGTGACGCCGTCGGAAATTCCAAGTAGATTACTCAAGTTACGTTTACACGGGTTATTTTTAGGAGGGAGTTAGAAACTGGTCTGATGAACCTGTTATCTCATACAGTAATTCAATCGCTAAGCGTCTTCCTCGCTTAGCGCGAGAGGTCTCCCGGAATTCCTACCAATGTCAGGAGGGGGGAGGAATCGAGTCGCGTAAAGAATTAAACAAGGCTTTTGATTTGCAATTGAATAGTTCAGCGCCCGCATAATTGCCAAGCCGATGCCATGGATAGGAAGTTTCATCGTGAAATCCTCAAATATCCCAAACGGTTCCTGTACTAAATTTTTATTTAGGGAGAAGACAGTGTTCCTTTAATTTTGTTGGACAAATTATGCTAATGAAACACAGCTAATAAATGTTAAAATACATAAAGTATTACAGAGCCATTTGGTTCTTTTTTTGGCGAACCCTGTCCTGACCATAGGCCGTCATTTTCCAGTAATACAAACCTCAACTCCAATATGCCAATGCATTGAGCACATTCTCCAGTTATTCTAATGTGTCAGGTAACCGATCCAGTACCGCTACCTCAATTAAATTTTTTTTTCTCCATCGCTACTGAAATCAATAAATGACTAACATATATACAGTGCCGTGCAAAAAAAAGTTATATACTAGTTATTATTACAATATGTTAGTTTATTGCGGGAAAGAATAGTAGAGTGAATTTATTTAATACTTGAGCGCCATCGGATCTCTCGCCCATGTTTAGAAGTTTTTGCGTGACGGCCCTGTGCCCGTTATCCGTGTGTACCTGTCATATTGGTGGGACGTGAATGGGCTGCTCAGCTGAAGTTCCAGATGCTCGATCGGACTATTGGCGGTTGGGAACACCAAGGGAAGGAGGGAGCTGAACGCCCTGATTTCTCTTAGAGAGACTTGCCAGCTATGTCCTCCGACCAAATCTTTCGGAAACCTTTTGTTTTTTTTCACCTCCCGGACAGAAACGGTTTATAACGAGAAATGTCCAGATCTCTGGAGATCCATCGTCGACTTCGGCCTCCACTTCCCCTGCTTATCACAGTACCTCGAGTAAATGGGGATGCTCTGCTAGATTTGGCTTGTTCTCGGAACACTAGCGGTGGAACACGGCTGCAATAATTCCAGAAACATTTAAATCGCTTGCATTCATTTATTCGATCATCAAATTAATATGGCGGGACACTGTACGTGTAGATGTTTGGCGATGGGACATCACCAAAATCGAAATTAAAATTAGCAACTGAATGCGGCCGTTTGTCTTAGTGACGAGTGTAAATATCGCACGAGTCTGAAACGGATACCGCGCTGTTCACTGGAAAGTGAAACTCCTAGAGTGGTGTTTGACCACTTCGTGAATTTGAAAAAAGAAGAAGGTTTAAGTTGCGGAAATGAAGTTAAAACCCAAACTGCATTAAATCTGCCCGAAAAGTTTGGAATTTTTCGCAGTTAATTAAATTTATGTTTATTACAATACAATGGCTTTACAGCTTTAAGAAAGGAATTTAGTTTATAATTCAATCAAATAAATCTAATTATTCATGGGCTTTTACCAAGGTTGGCTCTGCTGCCGCAATTTTTTTAAAATAAGGAAATGATTTCAGCGAAATTAAGTTAAGTAAGAATAAAATATTTAAATTATTAGTTATATTTTGTGATGCACTAGATAGCAAAAAAGGGGGGACTTGTCGTAGTTACGACAGATAACGAGAGTCAGGGACCCTTATGGCACGAAGTGGTGCATCCTTCAGCATCTTTTCCATTTGAAAAATATTTTTTTAAAGATTTGTTTCATCTTTAATCAGAGAAATAATAAACAGCAATAGCATTTTTTTTTTTTTTGGTTTCCAGAAACCTAAAATAGTAAAGTTTACAATTTATAATATTCTACATTTATCGAATAAGAGTTTACAGCTGAACCAGCTAGTCTAAGAGATATGAATTTTTAATTAGTCGGCTTAATCAGCTGCTCGCTCCTGCCAGAGGCCAGAGATGGGGGGAGGGGAAACAACGCATCAACACAACTGAGAACATCGAGCCATTCCTCTTCTCTCTCTCTCCTCTGTCTCTCCCCCTCTCACTCTACTGACGTCATATCTCTCTCTCTGTACTAACATCCCCCCTCTCTGTACTGACAAGATATCTCTCTCTCTCTCTCTCTCTCCCTCTCACTATACTGACGTCATATCTCTCTCTGTACTAATACATCTCCCCTCTCTATACTGACAAGATATCTCTCTCTCTCTCTCTCTCCCTCTCACTATACTGACGTCATATCTCTCTCTGTACTAATACATCTCCCCTCTCTATACTGACAAGATATCTCTCTCTCTCTCTCTCTCTCTCTCTCTCTCTCTCTCCTCTCTCTCTCTCTCTCTCTCTCTCTCTCTCTCTCTCTCTCTCTCTCTCCTCTCTCTCTCTCTCTCACTAAAAATCTTGCGGGTAAATAAAGAATTAAAAACAACCACTATGGAAATTAACTGTAAGATGATTATTCTTATTTTCTGTTGATAAAGATGTAAACAAATAAACTAAATAAACTTAGAGAATAAATAATCCGACATAAACGAGTATGAAATATTTCAAAATGGTGTCTTCAGCTTAGACGAGAAACGTTTTCTTTCATATTAGCAGAGTTGCGAGCCAGAGATGGGGGCATTGCTATTTGGTGCATTAGCCATCTGTTCGGCCCGCTCTGGGTTCTTTACAGTCCTCTCAACACTGAAGCCTTGTACTCCGCCCCATCTCACAAGAATATATCCCCACGGCAGCTCCCCACCTCGGTCTGCCTAACACAGGTGGCATAAAACGTCGCCTCTGCGAGCTGTATGGTTACGGGTGACCCGTCACGCTAACGGTACCTATGAGCGCTGACGTTATCACTGATCATCGCCTCACGGCGTGCGACGTCTCTTCCCACCGTCACTAACCGCCCACACCCGAACAGAGATCGTCAGGTACCGCGAGTAAAATTCCGACTGGCGAGCGAGCATTCGCTGACGCCGAGCTAGTGGCGCTAACAATGTTACTACAAAAGCAGAAGTGGCAGTAGACGGACTCGTGACCGACCGGTGACCATCTTTGTGCATTCCATATCCGGATGTGGCGATCACTCTTCCCTTTCAGAGAACTCACCTTGTAGTTGAATATCCAAACGCCGAATGCACCAGTTTCTACCTTGCGCTATCGAGGCAGATTTGCGTACAAAGAGTGACCTCAAGGTGCAAAGGTGACCGTTTCGCTCCTCTATACGCATATCGAATTACTCAGTGGTACACATGAAACTATGCTCAGCCTGTAGGTACAGCAAAGCTTAAAAGGAACTGGCATTGACAGTCAGTACTCACGGTTTCAGAAACGAAGGATTCCACCCTTGGTGACCAAAAAACCAGGCGGTATCCTAACCTAAAATAACGTCTTCATCCATCAGTCCCCAGCACTTTGGTCAACGCGATTAAAACAAAATTATTTCGCATCCAATGAATTAGTTTGACATTTAAAAAAAAAATATTAATAATAATAATAATAATAATAATAATACCGCGATAAAAGCAATTAATATATAATGTAATTTTATCGACTACAAATTTGATATTTTAATGAATACGAAATTAACTCGGTTATATTATTGTTTTCAAAATTAAATCCATTTTCTCATTGGATTTTCTTTTTCATTTATTTTTTTTTTTAAATTCTATTTTTAAAAAGTGTTCGTTGATTAATCGTTTGTCGCTGAAGTGTTTTTTACTGTTCTCAAAAATTATTTTAAATTGAGCTAAGTTTATACAGGCGATGCTGATTAGAGACTGGATGCTGTTAAGGACGCTAATATAGCGAGGGGTGCCGATCAGCGGGTATAATTGGGGGGGGGGAAGCCCTGTGCTAATGAGACAAAAAAACTCCAGAAGGACTATGCGGAATCAATCCAGACGAAAACCAAAAACAAAATGAATTTTACTGGGCTGAACAGTATTCACTGAAACAGAAAGGGAAAATACAATTGAAATCGTTCGTCATAAACTCGACGAACCTTCATTGTACAGTAAACTCGATCGAGAAACTTCCGGGTTGAAGTCAGCGAGTCAACGTGTAAACAGCTGTGGCGGCCGGTCGTGGGACCGATCCAGCTACACCCACATACATATACAACCTCACAAACACTCCCCTAAACACCGCACAACACCAAAAAAAAAAAAGTTCCAATCAAATGGCAAAGTACGAAATCAATAGATCACCATTGCCAATGTGGAGGCCGCTACATCGTAGTTTCCAGCCTGCACGACAGATATCGAGAGAGCTCGCAAATCAGCTCAGTTGGTCGCGAGAAGCTGCTGACATTCCCCGACCAACGGTAGCCAGAGGATGCAGAGAGATGGGTTTGATGGCCGAGTTTCTGTACAGATACTACGTCATGTGACGGTAAGGCTGAAACGGACCAAGAAGGAGTGAAAGCCGGTACTTTTCACAGTTCAAACGTTTTGCCTACAAGGGGATACTTCTTGCGCAAAGTAGGGACAAGCGAAACGAACTCGAAATCGTGCTGTTCCTGCTGTCAAACATGAAGACGGAGACTTTAATGCGGCTGCACCTCCTATAATAGAATCGGAAGTCGAGAGACCGACAAGTAAGTTTACTCTGGCGTTATTCGCCACAATTTCCCCAGTGGACTTTGAATGACTGGAGGCTGCTATCATACTCCAAGGAGACGAAACACTCCAACTTAGTGCACAAGCTACCTGACCAGGAAGATGAAGTTTTATTTAGCATTACTCAATAAGGCTGTCGCCAAAATAACAAAAAAAAAACAGCATCGTGGACACTGACGTGGAAGGGGAGAGATTTTAAAACCCCTGGATTCAAACTACATTAACCGAGTTATCTATTCTCCACCAGAGGGCTGTGCTACTGCAATCCACAACAGAACATGGCGCATTTACTCTCAGTTCATTAGTGCATGGATTTTTTTTTTCCCACCCGTTGCTCACCTTTTCGATTAATGCCGTATCTATTTCCTGAAATACCTGAATGCTTTCTGCAACTAGTAGAAACGTATTTTACAGCCGTTCATTATATAGTTGGTGCGGATTTTTATTCGGTAGGTAATAATGTTACAATAATGTTTCGCTTCAATACACAACCAAAAGCCACAATTTTACATTTGTCAAATAATTTAGCTGGGCAGTGTATATGTGTAGAGAGGGCGATTGATTGTAGACTTCACGCTAGACTCGATATTAATCGATCGCTAAACTGAAAGGAAAAAAAGAAGGATCGGCGCGTCTAATTTTGAAGCAAGAACATTTCCAATACCTCGGTGATCAGACGATTGAGTAAATAGCGAATTAATTTCGCAGATTATGTTTAGCGCACATTTTTCTCCCCCCTTTTCTCTTAATTGCACCTACAGCTACTAACAAAGAAGGAAAAAGAACAAAGGCGGCCGGTGACGTCTTCATGGCGCGATTAACTGCTCACTGATGGCGGCGATCGTTTATAATGAAATAAATGAAAATTTCTCGACCGGAAACAATCCTGGCTGTGTTCATATTTACAAAACATCAATCACAACCAATGAGGCCGTCAAACCTTTCGGAGTTATGTATCATCTTTTTTTTCTTTCTTTTTTTTTAAATTCTAAAACGTTTTGCGAGAATCCCCTTAGCCGGTCTGCCTGACCTTCCCGTTAAAGCTGAACGCGCCTCTGCGATAATCGACTCGTCGGTGGTTCATCATGGGAGGGAAAAAAAAATGTATCGAGGATCTCACCGCTCTCAAAAAACTTCCGTCCGGTACATTAACCCGAGTGAAAGGGGAAGATGACCAAATTGGAACTGTGGGCCTTTTGTGGGCGTCTGCGTGCGTGTGTGTGTGTGTGTGTGTGTGTGTGTGTGTTGTGTGTGTGTGTGTGTGTGTGTGTGTGGTGTGTGTGTGTGTGTTGTGTGTGGTGGTGGGTGGGTGTGTGTGTGTGTGTGTTTACTCATGCGTTTGGTTTTATCCAAATGGCGCTCTAGAATGAAAATTGCGCTCTTCTCAAAGCCACAGTTTGATAGATTTGCTTCAAAGCTACCGAAGAATCAACCGCGGTCTTTTGCGTTACAAGAGATGAATTAATGGAGGAAAAACTACATTAAATGGCGCTCCAGTTAATTTTTCTTCATTTCCCTAGTTGGAAATAAATTTCTTCATGATTAAAACTTTTCCAATTCCTGTTGCAACAAAAAGGAAAGTGATGGACTGCTAAAGAAGTGCACTTAAGACACGCTTACTGCCTCGAAATAAAACCTAGTTAATATCACGAGCCAAGATTGTCATCCATATTTTGTTGGCCGGCGAACCGAAACACTACCGATCATCTAGTGCGGTCAGGGTTACAGCGGTTTGACCCTTTCTGCCGTCTCTTTTTAAATAGCATATAAAATAAAACTGTCTTAAATACAAGGCTTTAAATCAGTAATATAACAGAAATATATAAAAAAATTAAGTTCACATTTGTTTTTTTGTTTTTTTAACATCTGCACTTTTTCCTTCTTTGGTGTCTTACGGCTGCATACAACACGTGTACACAACGCTACAACACGTGTACACGACGCTACAACACGTGTACACAATGCTACAACACGTGTACATAACGCTACAACACGTGTACACTACGCTACAACACGTGTACATAACGCTACAACACGTTACACAATGCTACAACACGTGTACACGACGCTACAACACGTTACACAATGCTACAACACTTTACACGACGCTACAACACGTGTACATAACGCTACAACACGTTACACAATGCTACAACACTTTACACGACGCTACAACACGTTACACAATGCTACAACACGTTACACAATGCTACAACACGTGTACATAACGCTACAACACGTTACACAATGCTACAACACGTGTACACGACGCTACAACACGTTACACAATGCTACAACACGTGTACATAACGCGCAGACGTCGCAAATACACACTAAATTAGCTGGTAATTTAAAATATCACGGACGTTTAAAAAGCGTAAGGAAAAATGGCACAAAGTTTGGAGATATTTTACGTAAGAGCTAATTGCAGCACTAATGCATCATTAGCTGGAGGAAGGAATATCGTAACAGAGAAAAGAAATTATTTCCAGAAATTACTAATTAAAGTCTTCCTTCATCATTTCGCTGCGTGGTACCTTTTGTACTAAGGGATATCGCATGACACGATTAAGTTAACCCCACGATTATGAATCGTGGTGACGTCATAGCAGATTGTTGACTACCACGTCGTGGCGATGCTATACTGGAATCTAAGACATTTGCAAAACTGACTACAGTTAAAAAAAATGTTCTTCCCTGCCAGAGTAACGCCATTTAACGTGATCTTTACCGTGTCATCCACCCTTAAATAGTATTTTAGAAAAAATACAGCTGAAGCAGAGTGATGTAAACTTTAAGTTTATTGTAATTTCGTCACATTTTAGATTCGCATATCAGTAAAAAAAAATCTTATTTTACCGTACAATTATTCTGTTTTTACCAAAATCAATGTTTCATTTTAAATTACAGTGCAATTGCTTTTTTTTTTTTTCAAAATTTCTAGTATTTTTTTTCTTATTCATAATTCTTTTTAAAATTGCTGATTAATGCTTAGTTATAAAAGCGGTCAGAGAGCCCAGTGGTTAGTGCTAGACTGTCAAGTCTGTGTGTCCAACTTCGATTCCTGGTCGCGCTTTGTCCTATCTACCTGTGATGGTATCTTCTTGGTCTTCTTCACCAGCCGGTAAAGTGGGTTTCTTTTCGTTTCTTCTGTTTCCTCCGACCGAATTAGGAAATGCTGGGTCTCTCGTGGCTCAGGATAGGCAACGCCCTCTGGCGGATAATCGGATCTTTACGATCCCCTCATCAGGATTTTCTTTTTTTTTTTGGGCCCGAGACTGGTGTACGATGCAACAATGCATCCTTTTATTTTCGCATCCTTTTTTTCTGAAGATTCAATGTTCTGATTTGTGATGTTGCGGTGATAAGAATTAAACTTCGGTGCTTCTTACTGTTCCCGTGCGTACCTACTGCACGAATTCTATATGTTCCATCTTGATGCTACTCCACACACAGTATAACCGGCTCGCCAAACAAAGAACGAAGAATAGCCTCCACTGTGTCGAAGGTGCCAACGTTTTTCATGCGAAGAAGGTGCAGTGGTCTCTCAGCTCAGCTGCGTTTTCTCTTTGTCTTTTTTCCTCCTGACGTCATCGGCCGCCGAAGTAATCTCGACCCTTACGTGAACACGCCATCAACCGTTAGGATGAGCATCTACACACGTTGTGCGACTATTGCAGTGGGATGCTGAGTTACCAGGTCCTCCGGTTTTTTTTTTTCCGGCCTGCGGTTCCTTCTTGGAGGAATTGAGAAGCGTGGTTTCGAACGATTATTTCACGCGACGCACTTGGGCGCCCTCTCTTGTGTCAAAAAAGAACATGGTTCTTTCAAATTCCGCTGCTGTCCGACTCGTCAGCGAGAGAGAGAGAGAGAGAGAGAGAGAGAGAGAGAACTTTTTCCATCTTCTCAGTAATTTAATAAGTCTGCCCCTGGCAGGGAGGCCGATTCTGTCAGCCGCTTGCTTGGTTCTTTTGTGAAAACTTCACTTTGCGCATTTGGCAGGAAGGAATCCATCCAGAGTCCATCATGACGTCAGACAGAACACCCCAGAGTTCGGCTTCGGACCCATCTTCTGTCAATTACACACTAATTTCAACCCTTGCTGCTCTAATTTGAAAATTTTTCTTTTAACGCTAAAATTACTGGTTACGATTTTGCAAGAGGTAGAAACAGGGCCATTTTTTTAAAAAAAAAACAACCTTTTTTGAAACATCGACGTCGTAACTGATACAGACTCCATCTTGCGCCGCACGTGAAGTAGTAGTAAGTGTGTCTTCTATATTGGAGAGCTTTGGCGTCCCTAAACACGTGCTGCGTGAATATTATTTTTAAAAAAATTCCTTTTATTTTAAATTTGACACAAAAACAGTCACTGAAGTAAAATAAAATGGGGCAAAATACACTGTTACCCTGAAAAAAGACTAAAACTAATAAACATATATTTTTTAATCTGGCTTTTTAGATTTATTTTCAAATAATCCAAAACAAAACGCGTCATTGTTGCTTTTAGTCTGACATTGTAATGCGAGTATCTGATCTTCACGTATCAGAGATTTAGATCTTGGCTTTTAGGTTTGATTCCATCTACTCAAAAGTTAGGGAAGAAATGAAATAAACTATTTAATGTTACACCCAGCATCATATCTACATGAGCTGATATTCAGCGCACGCAGCTACAACTTCACGCCCATTGGCATTGCTGTAAAAACCGGCAGAAGAAAATACCTTTCACGAGAAATCTCATATCAGTCCAGAAACTGTTGCTGAAGCTGATATTTTACTGTGGTTTGATGTTGATTTTGAGGTCTGATCTGGAGAAGAGAACCCAGGCTGTTCTTAATACAGCTGTCATTCTAAACGTCTCTATGAATCATTGTGTCGCCTTCAAACGTTTTGGAATTAACGGATAAAAAAAAAACATAACAACATCGGCCACATTGTAGCATTCAGACATCAGGTCTGTGTGCAAGCTTCCGGTACGACAGCACGGGTCAGAAACCCTTGAAAGTAACTTTCTTCCGCCTAGGCTTATCATCGCTGTCGAAACATAGCCGCAAATCCCGCAGTAGTAGTAGTAACAAGTATTAGACAGCATTGTAGTTGAGTGGGGGGTAGTTGAGGGAGAAGAAGAAAAAAAAGAAGAGAGAGTAGAGGGCGAGAGGCGAGAGAGAAGAAGCGAGTCTCTCTCTTCGAGATCAAAAAATCGTGGGTTGTGTCCTGAGTAATCAATGCCCCCAAATAAACCTCTGTGTACTGACCGTAATAACTATATCTCTCTATTCTCGCCTCTCTCTCTCTCTCGCTCTCTCTCTCTCCACCCCCCTCTGTTAACTGGACGTAATCACTCTCTCCCCCCCCTCTGTGTACTGACGTAACTCACTCTCTCTCTCTCTCCTCTCTCTCTCTCTCTCTCTCTCTCTCTCTCTTCTCTCTCTCTCTCTCTCTCGCCAATCTAATCCCTAAATTACTCAGAACGTTGCGTTATATCTAAAAGATTTTATCCATTTGCACCGTGACATCTTTCGATAATATATCCAGAGGGAGATCTTTCAGCTCCATTACCAGTTATTTTTTGTTTTAATACTTGTCTTGACATATAAGTATTAAAACGTTCCACATTACTAAATACCAAATGTCACATTGCTAAACCATTGGTATCGTGCTTTAGCCTACTTTCTGTCACGTGCAAAAAGATAAAGTTAGAAGTAAATTTACAACATATTATATAATTAATCAAAATAAATATACTAAAAATATTTATTTTAGAATTTTTTATCTGCATTAAAATCATATTTTACCATTTTCAAAAGCAAAAATGCGACAATGAATACGGGGCATGGACAAAATTAAATAAAATGCCGCTACGTGAAAATTTCTAAAAAGAGTATTTCACTACCTGACACTGTCACTCTAACTGATCTAACGAGCCGTGCTTATTTGTGAACAGATTTAATCTTTGTGATATATTACGGTGTCGCTTTGCTTCAAACAAATCTCCTTCACAATTTCACTAAAGACGGGCGTTTACATGTTAATTACAGCTAAAGATGGATGTGTAGAAATGCAGTGGTCTATAGTACACTGTGATTGGTTGTCGTCATGCAAACGATCAGAAAGTGCCACACCTGAGTGATCGTTGTAGAGTGGTGAATATTATGGCTCGGTTAAAGGAAATATTACATCTCAAGCGAATAAAAACCAAAGTCTTAGCTAGTGAAGGCTACTCCATGCGACAGATTACATCCCGGCTTCATGTTTCAGAAGTTGCATGCATGACTCTGCGGAGTACATATGAAAACGGTACCGTTGACAGTATAAACGGTCGAGAAAGAAAGCCAAAATTGTCCAAAAGTGATGCTACCTCAAGATTCGTTCTCCATGTGATAAACGGAAAGCCCTTAGAGGTGTTGCGAATTACCTAGCTTCAAGTACGGTCGTTAATATTTCTACAACAACATTAAAATAAACAGCGCGAAGTATTCTCAGTGGATTCGTAGTTTCCCGAAGATCTTTGCTTAAAACAGGCAAACAAACAGCGAGAATAAAATTGGCAGCAGAAATGAAACAGTAGGACGATCGAGCAAGGAAGCAGGTGGTCTTTATGGATGAGTCCAGGTTTGGATTGTTTGGCAATAATCAACAGCGGTTTGTTCAAAGACGGACCGGGGAGCTGTATAATAGTTAATGTACAATAGATACAGTGAAACGTGGGTGTGGATCAAAACAAGTATGGGGCTGCATATCGGCCAAGGGTGTTGGAGATCCGCATAAAATCTAAGGTATACTTCCTGCTGACAAGTACAGGCTGGTTGTCATCCATCGTGTCATTCCCTTAGGAAGACATCTCTTATCTAACTGGGCGGGGTATTTATATTCCAATATAACAGGGACTTCCAAGCATGCAATCGGTGTGGTAAAAAAAAACTGTCAAGAACGTAGAGAAGCTGATGAAAAAGTCGCGAAGATGCTTTGGTCTCCAGAGGTTATATGGGGTTATACGGCTGCTGAGAAAGGAAAGAGACAGGCAAACACGTTGGATGAATTACATAAAGCGCAAGGCTCTCGTTCCGAGTAATAATGCATTGTACAACGTAATCGTTTTGCTGTGGATATTCTCTGTAACCTCGCACATGGTGTGCCTCATGTTCCGCAACCTGTTTTTAAAAAGTTGCATTGTTTACTTTTTCAGTTAAAACATTTATGATCGCTGAACTAAAGCTGAAGGTTTCAAAACAGGTTACTTGTATGTATATCACGGCGGTCGCTGGCCCAACCCGTAACGGTTTTGGTGGTAGCCGCAACAGCTATTTTAGCTTTCATTACCGTTGTAACAAAACACCGGCCAATATTTTCTCTTAAACAGGGATGGTCGATGGTATTAAGATCGTGAATTAAATCTATATGGGATTTCAAGAATCCACACTGCCTGGACGCTTTATTAGGACCTATACATAATAGCCGGCTGGGTCACTTTTTGCCAGAGCAGCAACCATCAATCGTCTCGGCATATAATCCATAAGATGCTGGATGGGGTCCTGAGATGTGTGTTCCACATTCAGTCATTAGTACTGTATGCAATCTATAAAGCGACGTAAGCAGAGAATCGAGATGGCGAATGCCTCTCTCAGGTTCATCCTGCAGATGTTCGGTTTGATGGGGATCCGGGAGTTTTGCCTGCCATGGGAGACGAGTGAAATCTTCAAGTTCCTCAGACTATGAACCCAAAATGTGGACACGATGGACATGACTACTATCGTCTTGGAAGCAGCCGTCCTCGTCAGGGTACACGATGAATCATTTCTGGATGTACCTGATCGGAAATTTTGCTGAGGTAAGCTCTGGTATTCAAACTGCCTGACGGACAAAAAGATTTAGGCGTATGCAAGCAAAGGGGTAGGCTAAACTCTGACTACGCCACCAGAGAGGTGACCCCACACGAGAGGGGTTGGGTGACTTGTGTGCTTTTCTCCAAATCCGTCTTCTCCCACCTGTACAAGAAAGAGTGAAGCACGAGTCGCGATAATCCAATGTCTGCGCTCCTTACACCACACCAGATGTCTTTTATGTAAGAAGTCATTGCCAGCGGCCTACGTAGTGGTTTCCTAAGCTACAATCTGCTCGTTGCAATGTATTTTTCGCCAGGTACGGCTGGTGACTGGTATGGATCTCCCTGCGCTGAATGTCTCTGTCAGTTGTTCTGTTGTTCGATAACGGTTGGACTTCACTGCCCTGTTTCGCCCCTCTTTTTGTCACTACGTCTTTGCGATCACATTTCCATTTTGCAGCATATATTTCCTTTACCTTTTGTTATTCTAAGCGAATGCTCGGAGCAGCTACAAACAGTATCATCTTGGACACTGTGGCACTTGCTTAACATGCACTGATTATCATACCTCTTGCGAGCATTGTACTTGTATTACCTTTCCTAGTGTGTTACACTGACTACGAATGTGCTTGTCCAAGTCATATATATATATATTTGTATCTGCAGCTCAAGTCGGTCTGAGACTGAAAGAACACATAGAGCCTACTAAATTTGCCAGTCAGCGTATAGCATAAATCATGTTTATCACCCGCTCAATCAACTTTATTAATGGGTTTTTCTTCTCTCTGTTTTGGTGAATTATATGAATTTAATCCTAAATCTAATCGTGTTCCTGGATCACAGTAATTACACCTTGGTGGGTATCGCTTGGATGTTTTACCCAGGAAAAACCAGGTAACTTATTTAAAATACTCTGTATATCCTTACCAACGTTTCCGCCAAAACGTTTGCTATTATTTGAAAGAAATTCCGGTTTTTACTAATTATTTTTATATTTTTCTGTATATATATTATTTTGCATTTGTTGCAAGAAACTTTTTCAATATTTTATAATTTAATTTTCACTACAAGATGGTTTCTTTATTAATGCTAAAATCAATACAAATCTGAGTCTGAATTATTTAACTTGGTGAACTCTCTGAGGAAGATGACAGGAAGTTCTTTATTTGAAGACAGTTCGGCTGAGTCTGATGGACAACATGTTCTGATGATTCTGCTGCATCCGATAGTCTTGAGTTCACAGGAGGAATGAAAGCTAAGATTAAAGTGAAGATGAAAGAAAGAATAAAAGCTGGTCTGAAACTAAACCTCATTATTTTTTTAACAAATAGATAAATTAAAAATCTATTGGTGAAATAAAAATAGTGAAAAGTCTATTTTTATTTTGTATAAACAGGTGTTGATTGATTATAGAAAAGCAGGGATGTTTCCAAACCCACTTTTCCTATCCGTGCGTTGTTAGGTCTCGGTGTTTTCGATTACAGTTGTCCCCCGGTATTCGCGGGGGTTACGTCCCTTGAGCACCCGCGAAGAGTGAAAAACCGCGATATTGGACGTGGTCCATAAAAAATGCCTATAACTGCCTATTAAACGTCAAATATAACGTAAATATAGTAGTAAATATAAATAATAATTTAATAAAAAATACAACACTCAGTGAAACACTCGAGATAGCTACACGCGGTAAACTGGGATGATGCGGGGCTGCATCTGCCTGAGACAGCGCCTCGTGGGCAACAGCCAATCAGCAGCGAGGAGAAATGAATAACGCTCTCGGATTGGCTACTTTCAAACCTCCAGCCGATAGCGTTTATTTTATATTGATATTTTGTGAATTTACGTTAGTATTTATATTACAAAATTAGTAAATTATATTATTATTAATAATTTACGTTAAAAAGCGTGAAAAAATATATATTACCACGAAAAAAGCCATAAAAATATCGCGGAAGATATTTGCGCTTCCGCGAATATGCGGGGGTTTCCATGAACAATTATTAGTCAGGTTCTAAGGAAAATTCCGCGAATAACCGGGGCCGCGAATGCCGAAACGTGATTACGCGGGGGTCGACTGTATTCTATATTATACTTGTATGGTAGACATTGATACTTTTCATGTTTCTCAAAAAAACTTCCCAGATAAACAGTCAGATATAATTCATAATTCATTAGCTTTTATTCATTATCTGAAAAAGATTCCTAACAAACGTAAGTACTTGGAATACCTTTGTTAGTGAAGGTTTGACCGAATAGTTAAAATTTTTTATATGGAAATTTTGGAGCCAAAAATATGAATTTGCAGTTATAGATAAATAATCTGATAAATATAGAAGAAGATATCATTTACCTTTTGATGACTTTTAAAACTCTACCTAATGATGCCAAAGGTTTCGCTTGTATACGATGCAGAAGGAGGGAAGATTTGATTTATCCTTTAGCTCTATGTTTTACCCTCTGGCTATAATAAAAGTGATAGCCTAGCTGATATTTTTTATCAATTAATTTCATTTTTGTGCATTTTGTTTAATAAAATGACAATATATTAATATACATAGTTCTCAAAAGTAATATTCATTTTTTTAAATATAAAATAATTTAAGATCTAAATATTTTACTATATCTTCCCGTTAATAGAAATTATATTTAAAGCATTCAGCTTTGAGTGATATCTTCTTTAGATGGATTTAGTAAATTCCAAGGGTTAAACCAAAGTGGGTCTAAAGACACAGGTGAAGCAGCTGCAGACGCTAATATAGAAATTGAAACAAAACATGATTACATAATAGAAATATAAATCTCCAAGGTAGCTTCGATTTCTATCCTAACATCTTCTGGTTTTATGAAGACCATAAAAATATTGTACTGGATGAAGAATGAGATTCCTTTGACGAGGAAGGGAGATAATCGGGAACTTTTTAGGGAGAGAGCAATAAATAATCAAGGTAATATTGGAGTGGGAAAAGTTAATTTCTCGAAGATGGCAATATGCTGCAATATAGAGTTGTCTGATGAGCAGCAACTTAAATTTGTTAAGATACAAGAAAAGTAGCCTGTAATATTGGTTATGTCAAATGACAGTGTGATTTAAACAAAAACAAACCACGGATATATTTTACTATGGTTTTAAATCGTTAAAGATAATAACCAGAAAGTAAATTCTTCTGTACTTAATAAATTTTAAAAGAGTTGCATGAGCTCTCAAAGGATTTAGAACCGTAAGTTAACCGGGTGGTGTGCAAATAATCTCGGAAATAAAACCGTGATTGATAACTGAGTAACCTCCAGCTTCTAGCCGAGAGCCAGGTACAATGGTCGGACGTGAAGCCGATTTACCTAAAGTATACTCACCTGCCTACAAAAAAAACAAGTACTGTTACAACATTTTTTTTTTAATGGAAATTCTTTGCAGCGGTCGGACCTAACTTCAAAAGATGATGGCACTTGGCTCCTAGTAATAAAAAACAAGAAAAAAAAACACTAGCATCATTTCAAACGTCGAATGAAATAAATTAACACTGTTATACAGCAAAACAGCAGACGAATAGATTATGAAAAAAAAGTTTTCATCCTCCGATCGTTCAGAAAATGTCCTCATAACGCAAAGCCATAAAATCTGGCATTTTCCGGCTCACGTCTTGCAGAACTCGGCCAAGAGGTGACCGCAGAAGCACCTGCTCACGTTACATCTATGTACATTTTTGGAATACAGCGTGGCCAGCTGCCGCAGCATTATATTATGGGAAAGTTCCAAAATGACTGGTTTTGCATTAATTACAAATCTTGAGAGAGAGAGAGAGAAACTATGCAATACTTATTGTTTCATATGTGAAACCCTGCCGAAGTGGGGTGTGTCTCGCCCCACATAACGAACTGGCAGCGCTATCCCAGCGAGCATCCCTGACATTACGTTTCCTCATCAGTCGCAACGAGGGCTTTGCCGCAGAGCTCTCCTAACCGAAATGTCCTCGCGCAGCGAGGTAAGTAATATCAATAAATTCTATTACTCTCTGCAAATCAATAATCCAAACACAGCAGCTCTCCCGCGCTTTCCCAGGCCACAGGGATGCAGACGCCCTTAATGTTCGAGACTTTCCAACCGATCGTCTTCTATCTGAAAGTCTGCTGGCATCGCTCGCGAAAAGTCGTGAGAAGTCCAACGGTTCCTCTCTCTCTCCTGTCGGCAGCTGAGAAAGATCCAGGCGGCAGACGTCTGACATTTCCAGGCCGTTTTGGCCGGTCTGGTTTCAGACAAGCAGAATGGTTATTCCAAATACCGTCTGTATTTCAGAACATTTACAATCGCCATAACTATGCCAAGAATCATCTCGGGTTTTCTGTTAAGCAGAATTTCGTTTTTAATTATCTATTTATTTATTATATCCGTTTTTTTTTAAATTAGTTTATTATTCCATTTATTTTAGGATGCTGGCAGCCTTAATTCTGACCAGGATAACAAATACTTACAGCATCACTCTGTCTTTGCGTAGAGAAGGTAGATCTATCTCGTCTTCACTCACATCAAAATGTCTCTAATTGGTCACAGCGACTAATAAGCGTAGACAACTCAGAACGCCGCTCAAGCCATCATGGCCTAAAGACAAATCCCAGATGGTCGTTCAGCTCCCAGCGATGTCTAGTAAAAGATGGACCATTCAGCGAATTCGAGTAGCAACCGAAATTGCTCCTACGAACCTAAACAATCTCAATTCGGAAACCTCTCGCGACTCTGCAGAATCTCGGTGACGGAAGCCCAGCTCTTTCAGTTCAATCCGCAAAGCGGAAGTAATTAAGTTATAAATTTTCTTCTCTTTTTTTTTTTTTTTATCAGCGAAAGCAAATCTCCATCTTGTTACCGTGAGTTTAAGAAATGGTTTTTTAAGATGGAACTTTATCGACAGCTCCAACTATATTTCAACAATTGCGTGAAATTTACGTGTTTTAGTCTTGGGGGGTGCTCTCCCTTGTCTATGCCTTCCTGGGAAAGATGCTCAAACTCCGGAAAAATCTCTGGTAATTTAACTATTTAGCAAAAACCAGTGAAAAGCATCCGGCTCTTTGAAAAGATGGCACCATTAGCCAACAGGCCTACCAAGATTGTCTGCCAAATTTTTTTTTAAGAATGCAGCGTTTGAGGAAAGCTTTCTTTGGCAATCCTAACTCTTGAGTTCTTTGCGGTTCGCGCCCTAAATACGACAAGCATCACCTATAACTCTGACTTCCAAAAATGACCGGTTCGAAATTTTCATTAAGAGGATTTCGGTGAGTAATTCTATCTTGGAGGAGTTTTCATTCTCTGCTTTACCATCTATTCAGTGTACGTCCGCTTTATCATCTGGTAGAAAGCGATCACCCAACTTCCGAGCTAATTCTGGATTCTAACCATGTTAGCAATAGCAAATTCTTTCGATCATCAATAGTTCAAACTAATAGAGGTCATAACCATAAATTGCTTAACGTAGCAGCATGTTTAATATTCAAAACATGTAAATTCCTTCTAGTAGTGAATTATAAATATATAAAATAAATTAGCGGTGGTGCTTTCTAATAGTGATTATGTAAATCAGTTTAATTAAGAGTCATTTTTTAAAAAAAAAACCATATTGGGACCTTGTGTAACTCTATATGACTCCCTGCCTTAATGGAATAGCTAAACTAAATTAGACTAAAATAATAGGTTCTAGGTGTTTTCCTTTCCCTGAATCAGGTTGTTTGTCTTGTAATATTGCAAGGTAGAGTGCAGTAGCATAGTAGATGAGTTTGCCTCGCAAGCAAGAGAACTGATTTCAGGAAAGAGCGGGGCAGAACATTGGAGCCACTTGTCAGCCATCTGGCGGATCGCATTCCGGGATAATAACTGTCTAGTTTTTTATCGGATATTTCTTCAAAGTGTATGACTTAGTTTTATCAAACTGCTCTGCCGCGGCATTTTTACTTGTCTCATAGAGTGTTTGAAAAAGAAACAAACTCCGCTATGTCTCTAATGTGGTGTCCAGTTATGGTCGGTATCGGTAAACTATAGTTGACGGCCTGTGGTCATCATATCGACCAAAACTATTTTTTAAAAGACAAAAGCTTCGCTATAGGGGGATACGGTCTGTATATTATCTCGCGATGATTGGATTTACCTAGATCGGAAACAAGAAAGAAAAAAATTTGTCATATCATTCCCTAAAAGTCCAAGAAACTTCGCTGAGGAAGCTGCTATTTTACTATCAAGCTTGATCTGGGGTTAACTATAGGATTTGGCGTCATTTCTGTAATATGATGATAGAATGGCTGCCCGTCCGGTAGATTCCAGCTATTTTTCTTCTTGTTTTATAGTTGTTGTTTGTTTTTGTTTTTTTTAAATATTATGGTGTTTTCATATCGGTAAGTGAATTTTAAAAAGTCATTATCTAAATAAAGTATTAACAAACCCAGCGTGATTACGCTTATATTTCCTTGCTTAAGAAAATCGCCCTAAGTATCAAAACTTATTTTTGCTGTTGACTTCACTTTGTAAATTGTTTTTTCTTTTTTACTTTTTCGTGTGTTGAGTTAATGACACGAATTACGCTTTTAACGGTGTTTTCGAACTTTTGGTACCTACTTGGTTAAAAATAACAAAGTAAATAATAGGAACTCTTCACCTTATTTCTTTTTTAATATGGAATCTACATCCACTACAAACATGAGAAAATAACAACATTTTTTTTTAAATGAATATGTTCCATCTAATTTTTTTTTCCCAAACCGTTTACTTTTTTAATTTACGATAAAGTTTTCTAGTTACAGCTAATTTTAAAGGTCTAGCAATTTTGCTTATAGTTTGATATCAAACGAAATTGAAAAATATTTTAAATTAGAAGCAGATGGTTGTTATGTGCAAATAATATATCTCAGCTCGTAGCTTTCGTCGTCTGTCTACGTCGTCAAGAGGAGAATATTTGAAATTTGTGTCATTAAGAATTGAAACAGCAAGCAATACTTTCTTTACTTTTCACTGCCGTTCGAGGCTCACCTCTTATTTTTGTTAGCCCACCTTTTAAACCGATTTTTATTTACTTAGAGTCTTTTTTTTAATAAGAGCGAAAGGACTAGGTGAAAAGGTAAACAGGAAATTTATTAATGAAGAGAGAGACGCCAATAGCGTCTTGTTTTTTGTATGGCTGTTTAATCTAAATTGCTTTTTGTCTTGTTTCCAATTATTTCATATTTTGATATCTATTATAATTCGGAACTCTAATTGTATAACTTCCGTACCTTTATTTTAATTGTTTATACTCGCCATAATTTCACCTTGACTGTTTACACCTGCCATACTTTTGCTTTAAATGTTTCTGCTTACCATACATTGATCTCGATTGGTTCCATTAGTATACTTCTACATTAGCTGTTTATATATGCCACACTTACGTCTTAAATGTTTTTGCTTGCCATTGTTTTCTTATTAGTTGTTTATATCTACTACACTTTACACTTAACTGTTTATATTTAGTATACTCTCAGCTTAACTATTCATACTAGACCTTTGCTTTACCTGTTTCATCTTTCTCCTTAACTATCTCTGCATGCCACATTTTTGTCTAACATTTTGTGCCTGCTATACTTTATTTTCAGCTATTTTTATTTCATACTTTCGTTTTGAATTTGTACACTTGAAAATAATATTTTCTTTATCTGTTTATAGCTACTAAATGTTCTCTTTAACTATCGGTCATACGAACTATCGCTTTAACTGCTATATTGCCACAGTTTGGCTTTCGGAACATGTTTGCAATAGTAAAACATTTAAAATATGCCTATTTAAAAACTTTTAAAATATAGCATTTTATACATGCAAGAAAGTCTCATATCAGCGATTATTTTTGCACAACTTAGTAAAAAAAATATAATTTGCACCATTTTTCAAGATAACATCGCGTTTATTTAGTTTCGTCATTCCCAAAGAAGCCTAAGGAAGATTAACTTACAAAGGGAGATCATCATTCTGTACAAAAATTCTGATGAGATCTCTCCAAAGGGGAGATGGTTATAAAATCAGTCTTTAAGCACAAGGAAAACAGATGAAGAAAAAAAAAATCGTCATAAAATAAGACATGAATGCCGAAAAAGATCTAGCAGAGATAAAAACTAGTTTCATTTAAACATAAACTCATCGTCTGTCGAGAAAATGATAGTTTTTGTTTTCGATAAAAGTTACTACTGTTTTTAGTTTATCTTTCTTAACAACTATGACGGACGGATAGCGCCACCTGTATATTCAAGACGTAACAATGTTAATAATCGCAGAGTAGCTTTATATTCATTAAAGTCAAGCTCAAAGACAATATAAACTTAGTTAAGAAGAAAGTGTAAAATTGCTTATTAACTTTTGTGTTGGAGAGGAAAGGAGCGGCAAGTGATCAGCCGTTGCTGCCATAAGATACTGGTATTTCTGTTCTGACAACCAGTAAAATCCATGCAAAAAAATAGAGAAAATACAAACATTGCTTATGGTTTTTAATCTTCTCTAAAATACTGGACATTCTAACAGCTGGTTTTCTTGCTAAAGTTTTCATTTATTTTTTTACTTTTTTTAATGTTATTTGTCTGCTTAAACTGTGATGAGAACTTACACAGTCATATTTACATCGTAGAAACCCACCTAGGTTAGCTAGTTGTTATATCTCGCACCTGTAATTTGTAGTTAAATGTATAGATGAAACTTAGCTGACGTCATATGGTGCGTGGATTGAGCTATAACTGAGGTCATATGATACGTAGAATGAACTATAAGTGACGTCATAAGACGTATAAATAAGGCTATGGTTTGCGGTATTTGCTTTGAAGTCAACGGTCAAGGTATATGATGTCGATTATAGGCTTAACTATACGTTTAATTAGGAATTACAGGTGCTGCAACAAATACCTAGCCCCTGTAGTTTCCGCTATCACTCACTATAGCAGGGGAAAATTTTAGAAATTAATTTAAAAAAAGACATTAGCAAACTTTCCTTTTCACATATGTGGATTTTCTAAGTCATATATGGGTGTAAACAGGTAATGATCGATATGAAATAATGAGGTTTATGTGTAATATATGGAATGCTTCAAAGGTCGGTCCAAAATTTTTTACAATGTACCTGTATATATATATACCTTAACAATGGAGGCAATGGAACGAATAATATCCGTTATCAGGACAGAAAAATTTGACCAAAATTAATTTAAAGAAATGCAGTCGAGCTCACATGAACTTATCATGTCTGTGTGTAATCCAGTGTAAGCTCATAAATTTCACAATTGCAAGAAAAGGAACCATAAATAAGTAAGAAGAACATACTAATTATGTGATAGAGTACTAAGAGAAGCTTGGTAATTGAAAACAAGCTTCTTTGGGATGGTTTTATAAAATGAAAAAGATTTAAGAATTCTTCAATACTACAAAATATATAAACCGACATCTGAGTGACATAACAGATTAGCACAATGTGCAACTATGATGTAATTATATTTACATATCTTATAATAATGCACCTTTATTTATTCTTTGCGATTTAGCGGTTTTATCAATTATGTAATATCATAAATATTTAATTATTAAGGATTAAATTGTATGACAATGAACCTGAAATTTCTTTTACTTTATATATTTTTGCTTCACCAGATTTTTCGGGATATTTATTCTCTAAGAAGAGACGAAGTTTAATAAACTTTACGACCGAGTCTTTGTTTGTCTTACTTTTATACTTCTTACAAAGAAACTTTTGGAAATAAACAGCAGGTAGTCGAACGATTGTTGGGGGACCTCTGTCGAGGTAAATTAGATGTATAGAAAGCTACGCAATCACACGATTTCAGTGCTACTGACGATCCCAGGGCCAGATTTACTAGGGTAGAAATGATGCAGCTGCACCGGGCCATAGTATGGCGGTGTGGAGTGAAAGTGGCCACGTGGGTCATCTACGGTTCTTGAGAAAATTATGGGCCCGTGCGAACAAACCAGCCATTTTAGCTAAATACCGCACTACTTAGAAATACTTCAGGTATTTCTACATCCTTCAGTACTCGTGTAAAGCTAATCCCGAGTCGCCAAAGTACTGAACGTTTAATTAATCTTTCTACCTCCGACTCGAGATGCTAAGATTTTAATTAGTAGAATAGGATGTCAGGGTTAATGACGCCTGGAAACTGAGCGTGGTTGATGCGCAACCGAGACGAAATGGCCGAAGTTGGAATAACCGGTTTTGACGACGGCGAAAACGAAAGATATTAAGCTCCTAAACGCAACCGCTTTACGATTGTATCATGAGCCGAAGAGACACCAACGACAGTCATCTATTAACGACCCATTTCTATTGTTTTCCTCTTATTTCAGGATCACTGTGGGATTTTTGTTGTTTGCTTCTTTTTATAATTCGATTGACCAATATACATTCAGTTTCTTGTGGAAGAACTTTTTTGTGTGTTTGTGTGCGCTTCTGTTTATTATAAAGAGAAAAATTTCCCATAAGGACTTATTTCTAGGATGTCTGTAATAATTCATTTAGCGTTGCGTCTCTTTTTCAAGAACATTCGGTGAAATCCTAACCCCGAAGGCGGCGACCCCGTCTTGGTCACCAACCTGCCTTCCATAGATCCCACCCCATGACGACTCGAGACACCTTCTACCCCCCCCTAACAGAACCTGCTGTTAGTGGGACATGTCATGGTAAAATATGAACCCCACCATTTGCTAAAACCTGGAGAGAAAACCAAAAAACAAACGTTAAGGCGGCGCTGCCATACTATCGAAGCGCGAATATAAACAGATTTAAACCCCCTAACCCTTTCTGCGGTTACCCTAACAAGGAAACCGCGAATATCGTGGTTGTGTTGGCTAAACCTTTTCTTTTACGTAATTTAATCAAGGCCGTGGTTTTTATTTGTTTGTACTAACCGTTTCCAAGAAAACCATTTTCTCTGGTTTCTACTTGTGACGTATTTCAAAGATTTCTCGAGTTACTTTTTATTTAAAAAGAAAAAGAGAAACCTGGCATTATCTTTGGTACTTGCTTTTACAGAGACGGGTGGAGAAAATGACAGTAGGTCCGCTTCTCCTTTTTTTTTATAGAAAACGATTTTATATATTTTTCAGAGTTAACTGTAGAGAAATCGCTGAAAGTGTCCGTTATAAAACGGGAGTAAAAATACGGAACAGGACGGTAAAACAATGAAATAAGCAACAAAATAA
The DNA here is from genome assembly GCA_018389105.1 of Nautilus pompilius. Classification (NCBI taxonomy): domain Eukaryota; kingdom Metazoa; phylum Mollusca; class Cephalopoda; order Nautilida; family Nautilidae; genus Nautilus; species Nautilus pompilius. The sequence continues at coordinate 244,122 of JACATO010000993.1, read as the reverse complement.
ATAATGGTAAAGACAGAAAATTAAAACATCACACACACACACAAATTAGACTTTTAATCATCAAGCGCATCAGCAGTCTTTGCCAGTCCAAATTAAGACAGGTTTTTCCGGCTTAGTTACCTGTATCTCTGTCATAAGGACAAAGATTGATGCGGATTACTAGCACAGCACGCTTCGGAGACAGCTTGATTTATCCGCTGGCAGTTGTCTGTAAGTAGAAGGCCACCATTAGAGAAGCTGGCTACTTTGCTGTGGAACGCATCCAGCTATCATCTTATTCGGAGTTTATCGCGGAAGTAAAAGTTGAGTCGGGGTAGTTGTGTCGACTCGGTGGTTGTTTCCGACTCGTCGGGAGATTGCACGATCCCGAATCGAGCTGCTGGTTTGGACTGCTTTATTTACCTCTAGTTAGGAGTTCGGGTGGAGAAACGACTTCGTTCGCGGCCTTCTTGGACTTATTGGATGACCTATGAGAATGGGTGGCGGTAGCGGTCAGTCCACGGAAGAGCAGCGGAGCCCGAGGCAATCGTACATAGTCCAGTTAGCGTATCGTCTTTATCCGGCAGTACTTTGGTTAGAGAGTTAACTCTGTCGCCACACTGGTTGTGACGAAAACGTTTTCAATGCAGTTTGGCTCTCCTCCTTTTCGACACGAACTTCCGCATCCAGTGAGCAGTGTTAGAACTCTGGACAGCGCGATGGACGTGCACCAGGGTGTCAACAAACTAGTTACGGGCGGGCAGAACTCACGCGCTCTGCTCGCAGATTCTAGGGCTACTCTCTACAAACATCTCTGGCCGAGCGCCCTCTGCCAGAAACAAACGAAGCAGCTCTTCATTCATAACGGTAAATCTGGTGTGCTCGGAGTTTGGAGCAGGTTTGTAATGGCCGAAATTAAGGAAAGACCTCCACGGTGCGGTGCTGTAAAACAAACAGACGGAGTCCCGGCGGCCATTCTGTTAGGATATTTATCTGTCGATTAGAATAACCGGCATACGGGTGTGCGGGTAATCCTTGTAAGGAAGAGCGAACAGGGGCAAGCAAGCACTTGTTTATGGTCCGGAGAAAAATTCCGGTAGGGTTCATAAAAGCAGAAGCTGGCACATCCTCTTGAAAAACCATGAAGTTCGTCCGCGTTCCATCCAGTCTTTTCGCCTGTGCCTGTGTGGCCTTTTGGCGTTATCATGGCGACGCGTTCCCAGAATTCTTCGTACATACTTCAGTAGAAAGGGTCTCCCCAGGGATCCCTTTATTATTACGAGAGCCAATTAATAACAGACTGGATAGAAGTAGACCATAAAAAAAAAACAATCCAGAGAACTGCAACTGCAGTAAAATTTAAGATTTAAAACGAAGAAACAAAGGCATATCTGTTAAAATTATTTAACTTCCGGTACAAGGCATTCCCGGAACGCGAGGCCATGAAATGTCAGAACATTGAATAGCTATGCAAACATATGTTTATCTGCCTGAAATCGCCATTGTTAAAAATTTTAAGAACAAGGAAATTAGCACGTCGATAATCAATTAACACCCGGGAAATGATGATAGACTAGTAAGACCCCCGGAGAAAAGGGCTAATTGAATGTGTAGAGGCTTATGATTCAGAAACAAAGAGTCGACTCCTTTTTTTTTTTAGCTATGTATCTTGTATGAATATTGCTATGCAGAGGCTCACCCTACAGAGCTCGTCTGCTTAATGAATCTAGTGGAGAGATTAACAAAATGACTTAATCTTTATTAAAATAAGAAACTTAATTTTCATACAAATGGTGGAATTGAAAATCGAGGTGAGGGTGGGGCTAATGAACAGAGCGTTCAAGTAGCCCAACAGTTCACGGCTACGAACCCAGCTTTTGCCAAAAATACAAGATTATTAACTAATATCGAGACTATCAACGTCGACGAAGTCGAAGTTAATGAAAGCTATTATCCCAAAACCGTAAAAAGGTTAAAATCTGCAACGTGTCAGATACCTTAGTCACGCCACCAATATTCCATTAATGTCTCAGTAGCGCCTTATTCCGACGTCCGTCACGTGTTTGTCCGGTGTTGTGCGCTTCAGTGAAATATTAGGTGTTTTGTATCTATAGAACACTCTAGCAATTATCAAATGTCGCCCGAGCTAGTAACTTTCAGAAGACTCAATACGGTAATCAAAACCAATTTGTGGTGAAATACTAAACGTAAAATTGTCGAATATTACCAATCCCTGTTGAAGACAAACTTTTCGTAGAAAAATGGAAAAAAATTGGAGTCAAGTGATTCTTGGTTGGCTATCCTCAGTGACGAGTAAGTAAAAGAAAAAACAAACTTCCGTTTTGAATTTATCTCCGTGAAACTCCCAACACCCTGGCCTTAAAAAAATTTTAAAACGATTTTTCTTTTTGACTTTCAACGAATATCCACTTTACTTATTTTTTAGCTGAGAAATAATTCGAAACTTATTCCATTCAATAATAACTTCCTTAATTGAAAGTGCCCTTGTTGAAAATTAGCAAGAAAAGATTCTGGCCCTGACGTAGCACACGGTAAATGAAATAGCTGAGTAAATGTCCAGACTACTGCAAAAGAGGAACTTTACTTCATCGGCCTGGAGAAATTACGGCTTCTGAACATTCGCTCTCGTATTTTAATGACAAAATTGTCGGAAGATCAAAATATATATCAAATAAGAAAATCTCGCTGGGGAAACGTCCCCGATAAATGGCTTTCATTTTAATTGAAGACAAAATTTATGGTAAACAGTTCAATTTTACTTTGCCTGTAGTGAGGTTTGCCCATTTTTGTGTTATTTTTTCCTCTTTTCGGAAAACGGATCGGCATCGTAATACAAGTAAAAGTGGTTTGATTTTATTTCTCTGTAAGAATAATAAACCATAAGATGCCATTAAATATGTGGTCATCACTTACGAGTTATGTACAGTATGTGTACAGTGGCAGACAAAAGTTTAAGGACGATGGCAGAACAAACATAAATTGACCAGTAGAATTTATACGAATGAACATTCCAATATTACACTGGCAGAAAACCAATTTATTGTTCTTTCGATTGATATAAACATCGACGTGATCATTAACGAATATTTTGCATACTTTCACTTAATTTCATTGCGACAAAGTATCTTTTTTTGTTTTTTATACCAGTAGGTTGTAGTAAACTATTGCATAGCTTTGGTTAGCAGTCTACAATGGGTTTAAAAGCCAGGTTACGTCCAATGAAATGCGCTAAGATCGTACAGTTTCCCAAAGATAAATTTTCATATTATAAGATTCCTGAGCTGGTCGGGTGCAGTAAAACGGTTAGTTATCCAGCCTGAAAGCTCTACAGATAAATAGGCGACTACACCGAACGTCATGGAACTGGCAGATCCAAGAAAAACTGATGCACGGACCGATCGGGAAATCAAGCATGTGTCTGAAATAAAAGGACACAAGACGTCCGTTGAAATATTAAAGAATATGAAGATACTATCAATCTCCGAAAGAACCGTCCAAAGATCTCTTTAGGAGTTCGAATTGATTGAGCATATTTCCAGAAAGAAACTTTTTTGTTTCTTTGAAGATTCAAAAGCCCAGAATTCATTTCGCCAAAGATCATCTCCATTGGATTCCAGACATATGGGCCAAAGTGTTCCGGTTTGATGAATCAGGGTTCCACAGGTGGTTTTGAATCAGATGACTGGATTTATGGATAGCGAAGATTTGGTTAAGCGTTTTATCCGAAGTGTAACAAACCGACTATCAAGTATAGGTAGTTGTGTTTATTATTGCATGGAGCTGTTTCTCACGAAGAGGCCATATTCACTGTATCACGGGAATAATAGATCAGTCTGTTTACCTAGACATTTTTTACCAGTATAGCAGAACCATATTCTGAGGACTGGTAATGATCCAAAATATTCGGCAGCCATCATCAAGCAGTATCTCACAGATCAGAAAATTCCATTTCTAAGGTGACCGGCTCAAAGCCTTTATCTGAATCCAATGGGGAATCCATGGAACGACACAGACAGCGCTATTAAGGTTTTCGAAAGCCCAGCCCAGAAATATGAATCAGTTGTTCTAAATTATTCAGTCGACTTGGGCGACCGCTGTGTTTCGTCTTGTAGACTCCATGTTGAAGCTCCGTCAGATGGTTACGCGACCAAATACTGATATTTCCTTGATCTGTTTGTTTAGCTCGTGACGCTGTTATAAACTCGAGTTTCATGTAAAGATAACAGATAAACTTGTAGTTTCAAAACAATCTAATAAAATATTGCAGATAACAGCTATGGGGCTGTGTGTTTGCAGTGTAGACATCAACTGAAAATATCGGCTATATATCGTTTGAAATAAAGTAACATTTTCGTGGATTAAAAATTGACAATTGTTAAAGGGCTTGCCGTTTTGTCTTCCTTAAAGGGTGATATTTTTGGCGCTTTTATAATGAATTAATTAAAGATGCAATCTCCTGTTTACGACTGATGGTTAAAGATCATCCATAAAGATGAATAAAGAGGGTTTTCTTTAGTAATATAAAAGGCGTTTGTTGAGAAGCTTTAGAAATGTAAGCTACTATATAAAGATTTAAATTAGCTCTGTTTCCTCTTAAACCTTATAACTAATTTCCGCTGTTGGTTTATCTGTTTTTCTAAAATGGAAGGTTTCCTCGCAAAGCAGTTGATGAGATCTGTTCTAAATTGCTTCAGAAACTCATTCAAGTTCATTCATCGCGATACTAAATCTTAGACCTATTTATTAAAGCTGATCCTTTTGCTCTCATTCATCAGTTTATCCTATTCGATTATCTTTTGCTTTTCAAAAACAGAAAGAAAACAAAAAAATTTCTGAGAAAAGCTGCCGCCATCTGAAGATAAGATCGTTTGAATCAGCCTATTACCTGTTTTGCTGTGATTCAGCGTGCGGAATTTTGGCGAAAAGTCACATTTCTACTTCAGTGACTGCTCTTAGTTAGTAATCATCACCATCGTCGTGCGTCTTTCAGAGTCGTCAGTCTCGAACCTCGTCTCTTCTTTGTATCGTTTGTCCGAATACTCATTTACCGCCCCCATCCCTGTCGATCGGTGATTATACAGTATTTCATGCGAAGTGGCACGTGACAGTCTGCTGGCTTCTCCGCCCGAATCACCCACAGATGCTGGTAATATTTGCTCCCTTTTTTTTACATCTTGTATCGAATCACTCCCCTCAACATTACAACCTACCACCGCGACTACGTCTCTGTGTTCTGCGTGGGATTCATTTAAGGATATGGTTTTTGGTGGGGGGGTTTCCTTTTATAGGAAACATCAGAAATATCAGCAAAGGCTTAGAATATCTAGACTTTTACAGGAGGTGGGATCCTCACTAAGAATCCGTTGCGTGACAGTCATTTGAGTCGTAAAACAGCCAGCGGCCCACGAATTCTCACCATGACGTTTAGCTACTGGATCACAGAGAGACGAGAGCATCCAACCTAGAACTTTTTTTTTTTAAATCTCAAATTTTCTTTTGGTTGAAAATAAACATTAATATTATTATTATTATTATTATTATTATTATTAATATTATTAATTTATTATTTTATTATTTTCCTGTAATATGACATCAACAGTGTATTCCTTTTATTTTTCATCCTTAATTTAGAATACGTTCTCTTCGTTCCGGTTTTCTTCCGCATCTGAAATTGAGTTGGGTTTTTGGTGAATTCCTTAGGTTGGTTGGAGTCGGAGCTCATCGGGAACTTTCGGACCAACCTCGGTTTACGGCGTCACCCATCCCGCACACCCGGGCCAGAGGTCGGGCGCAAACAGCAGTGGCGACGATAGCATTTCCGTTGGTAAACGGAACAACATATTTTTGTTGTCTGACGAATGGAGCCTCAGAAACTTACTTCGGGTGACCAGCAAATGGCGGATATCGGTAGAAGACTCGTCGGAGTCGGCAGGAACAGATGGATCGAGAATCCCCGCAAGGCCTCCTCTGCTTTGTTGTCAAGCCTGGATCACCTTCCGTACCATGGATGACTTCGGAAGCCTCAAAGGCTTCGTGGTTACAATTGGTTTGCCAACCGTCCAATTGGAGAAACCACAGCACGCGCCCCCTGACACTGGCAGAAAGTAAGAAAAGAATTAAAGTTGAACTCTCTGGATAAACTGAGCTGGGCCCCTCGTCAAGAGTGCGACCTTGACCTGTACTCTAACCTGGGAGGGACTCTATGTCGAACTGTTTCCGGGGCCGCTCTATGCTACGGTCCCTTTTCTCTCCGCGCCCATATTCTTGGTGCCTCGCAAGGGCTTCTTCCACAATTAAGTTCAGATTCCAGCCATCACACCCCGGCCTAGAGTTTCTCCTACAGTGGCGATTTATATAAGGATGATGAAGATGGCACCTGTCTGCTGAATCCTTTTTTTCCCGAGCAGAAAAAAATCAACTGAGTTTTTTGGACCTTGGATCCCTAATAGCGGACCTTGGGCATCCCATTCTGACAGACAAGCAGCGGCAGAGTGAAGTGTTTCGGTGCTGCGCGTTGATTAGGGGTTGTGGGCCTGTGATGCGGACAAGGGCGCCCCATCCTTTCCGCCGATCTTAGGAGATGAGCGCTAGAATTAACCAGTCAGCGGTTCGACCATTTTCGACGCTACCCTTATGACATCGCGGCCTGGGCTGCACGCACAACGAAGTCCTTAAAGTGGGAAGTGCGCAGGGGGATGAGAAAAGGAAAGGAAAAAAGCTTCTATATCCTTAATAAAAAAGAACCTCCTCTATATTTGCATATACATCTATATTTCCGACAAAGATCCGAACAACTTTAAGCAATTTTTCCGGTCGACACCCGATAGAAAAATGCTTTGGGTGGCGAAATGTATGTATGCGTTACGCGGTCTTCCATCGAAGAACACAAGAAATTCCAACCAAATTCTCTGGAACTATTTTCAAATGCATATACAGGAGCAACGTAACCAATCGATATCCGTCGGAAGGCGTTAGTTAAGAACGCATGGTAGGTTTGCTGACGGCAGCGGTTGACTACGAACACTCCTTTGCAATCTGTCGATCAGTGACGTCCTTCGTCGAATACATGGCCATTACCACCCTTCCAGCGCCAGTATCCATGCATAAGACGAAAACCGGTGACGGGTTCCGTTTACGTAATTAGTCAGCCAATTTCACGCGGTAAGTATGGGTAGCTTAATGCTCAGCCCTCCTCGCGGTCGAAGTCCGAGATACTGCACAGACGGCTAAGAAGAAAGACCATACTATAAATTCTTTGTTTGGCTGCGGTAGGCAATCGCGTCTTCGAATGCAAGGATAGCTACTTGGATGAGTGGGTGGTATAATGGCAAACGATATTTGGTGTCTATTTTATTTATATTTATTTACTACAGTCCACTGTTGCCTAGTCGTTTGTTCTTTTAAAATAGAAACTGTATAAAATCAAATAGTAAAATCTAAAACTCTTCGCATATAATTCCGCTTGTTGCTAGCTTGGAATCAGCAGTGCGCTGGCGTAACAGTTGCTACAGGCATCAAAGAAACTCCTGAGCACAGCAGCCATCACAGCCTGCCAAGGTTACCGGCTGGAAGAAAGAATTGGCCTTTCAACGGCTGAGATCAGTTGGTTTCTGGCTGGGAAAAGCGAGTGCATAAAACATCGCACTTCCGAGAGACTTTAGGGAAACTGGGTAGAAGCACTGGAGTGGAGTGCACCTGCGGTTCAGCTGGATAGGTGACCGGAAGTGAAGAGCGAGACCTAAAGGCAATCAATAAAACAGGTAAGGAAGAATGGCTGAAGAGCATCAATCCAAGAACGATCATTGCTCGGGATGGGTACTGTCACGGAGTGGAGGGAGGTGGTTCTGTTGGTAGACTGACTGGAACCTGTAAGCGAGCTGCAAGAGTGCCAGGTTAAAGAATGAATTCCAAATTCCTGACAACTCATGGTCAGAATGGCAAGTTGGGCTGGCAGTAACCTCAAAGCAGTGTTCCTAAATTTGCTATACTTAGTAGGCAGCCTTCCGTCTCGAAGGTCCATAGTATAAGCCATCTGGTATAGAATTTTAAGTCAATACAATGAAGCTTTCTTAATATATTCTTAACACTAACGCTGAAGTGTAGCATTAGTAACACGTCCGCGGTGCGAATGAATGTTGGCATCCAAAAATTGGGGTTGGGATCTTTCCGTTAGGGCCAAAGAGCTGAATGAACTCACCAATGTGTCTGATACCAGTTATGGCACCACTCTTAATGACGATGGCATCAGTTCTTTGACCAACTTGAATGCCAGCCTATAACCTGAGGTACCCAAGCTAAATCGATAAGCTGGGTAACGGTACAGTTGGAAAATCATCTTCAAAGCTTGTCTGCAGCCTCTAGCCCGTCCGTCGTTGATGTCTACACGGTTCCAGACTCGTCGGTGAAAAAGACATGACGTTGACGGTTCAGCCTCCATTTGCGATGATGTGTGTTGAGAGGGATGTTTGGCAGTGGTATTCTGGCCAGCCAAACATTAACGAAATAGCCTTTTGTAGGGCTGTCTCGTCAGAATTCTATGAATAGTTGATCTCTGGGAGGGGGGTCGTCGTCTTGGAGAGAACGTTGTTGAAAAACGGTTTCTTCCAGCGATGGTGACAGGATAGCGATCCACCAAAGGGTGGACTTCTAACCCTTGGAAAACTTAAACGAGATTTTTTCCGTAACTGGCGAGTCTGACGGTACCTCGCTCTTGCATCATCGTTCCTCGAACCATCTGGGGTACCTAAGAACGTGTGAACCACTCTCATTAATTAGGAAAGTATTTTTAGGAGTTTCCAGAAGAAACTGGGCGTTGTGGCAGAGCCAACATTGAAAGAAAACCATTATCCGTTATTGCCCGGTCAGCATTCTATCACAGGTACTCATTTATTCATAATTGCCATCTACAAGAATCAATAGCAGATCCCAAAAAGTACCGTAAACAGTCATCTGGCCCGTCAGTGTAATTGTGAAAGCATCATAAACGTATCTATGCAGCTGCGATATTTTCTAATATACCTGCAGTGTCACTTTATCTCGATCGTATTAACCGTTTTGCATTTACACCAAATCGCACAGTACATACTATAATAACATGAATGAGCACGAGTGATTTTGTTGCAGAATACCAATCCCTTTGTGTACGAACTGATGGAGTCCAGTGGGTTTAAACAAAATGCCAAAAGAATTGTTTTCCTTGGCCACAGAAGTCGGGACTCCTCTTCCCACTTCCGTAAAAAGTAGATCAATTTGTAGCTTTCACGAAAGCAGTTTTCTCCTCACCTTCTTGTCTACCTCGCACCATCCATCTACGTCGTCGACAGCACGAGTATCGGGAAATCATTGCCACCGTAAACATACAAAAGAAAGGCAAAACAAAACTTTACAGATGTTGCAGAGTTTTGTAAGGCCCGGTGAGCAAGAGTAAGATTCTTACTCAATTAATAGCAACAAAGGTTGGCTGTTTGGTCACAGGGCGAGCCAGTGTACATCTACGATAAATGGCAATACGAGCGTGGCACGGGAATTAGTTTTAAATTCCACAGTGAATTGGGTGTTATCGGTTCAGTCGGTTGAGAAAGCGGAAAACCCCAGTATCAGATAGGAAAATGACAGATTCGTCATTCCCCGATAGTGTGGTGGGCTCTCCTAATCCGGGAATATTCGTATAAAAAAAGGGGGGGTCCTCCTGGACAGGTAATTCCTTTAGTTAGGTGAGAGCGATACATTAATCGTTCGGAAAGCCTTCTCAGGTAAATCAGGTGGCTTAACAAATGGAAATGTTGGTTGTTGTTGTTGTTTTTTTTTTTCACTGATGCAAGATGGCCAGGCCAAAAATTTTGTTCATCGTTACAGAATATTATACCGCAAGCGGGACTGTAGTTCTTCACTTCCATTTCTTCATTACCTTTGTTTGTTGACAACAGACACTCGCCATTCCAATCTTTCATGTCTTGTAAGATGCTGTTTACCACATCATTGATTTTCCAAGTTATAGCTAATTGCTATCATGATTTGGTTTCAGTGCTGAAACACATAGGCACAGAGAGCAACAACAAAAAGAGAGGAAGAAGAAATCATCTGTGAATATCAGGGGATAGGAAAACACATCAATGTTGGCCCAGTTTTTTTTTTTTTTTTTTTCCCGTTTAATAGTAAAATCCACACTGGGAATCCACAGATGAAACTATCGCATAACCAAAGACTACATGCAGCTGACCAGCTGAAAAACTGCTCCAGGCTAATAGTTGTTTTCTGGAAACCACGATACCTGTAGACCAGTGACATCAATGACTTCCATCCCCATTGTACAGTGATCAATACTCCCCATATCCATCAATTGCTTGCTTGCTGGCTGGCAGAGACTTGAGGGTCCAAAGAAACCATCAGAACTGGTGAAATCATGAGACAGACAGACATCTGCCAATGACTTAAATTAGCCTGGGTGTTGTTGCATAATTTTTGTGACAAGTTATGCTTTCTGATGAAAGTTGATTTTTTTTTTTACTCCTGCAATACCGAATTACATGTATGATGAATTTCAAGTACTGAACACCACCAAGAGACTAGCCAGCCATGGTCCCAGATCTTTCACTTATTAACCATCTATGGTAGATAACAAGATTTGGGAATTCCTCTTCACAAAACCTACACAATCTGGGACTATCATTGACCAAGTAGTCAAAACCAATACCAGTTGGGCTGATTAAATGTTTCGTTTCAAGCATGCACGGACGATGTGCCACTTGTACACATTGCAAAGGTGGCCACACCCAACGACGACTATGCCAATCATCATGAACCCTTTCACTCTGTAAGGTACCTGCCCTGTAATTGTCAGGGATGAGTTTTGGCATTTTTCATGTTGTAATAAGATTCATAAGCTTTGACCAAGCTGAAACTTAACAATTATTTCTAAGTTTCTTCCCAAAGAGAATTTAATTCCAATACATCTCCAGATTTGTCCACCAAGTAATATGCATGGGCAATTAGTTTTAAAATGTAAATGCTTCCCTTTTCATTACATTGGATATCAAGGAAATTTTTAAAACCAACATTTAGCATCCAGCTCTTCAATGGCTAAGGCACTCCAAATGTTTTTTTTTAAATTCCTAACATCCAATTTAGTCTTACATTTACTTACTTTGCTTGGACATGACCCTGAGTACTGTAATGGTATAAGCAATTGCAGCTATATCGATGGCTTGAATTAAATTAATTTGGACTAAAGAAAAATGTATCTGCAGACATTAATATTCTCTGATGCGAATACAATCTCTTTTGAACTATTTGCAGACAGACAATATCTCTGACGTAGATTCCATACTTTCATTAAACTAGAAATTCCACTATTTTTCAAACAATACTTCCATTTAACAAACTGAACAGCTATTGGCATACATTTTCACATCGCTTCTGATTCTTTAATTTACTGTCTGCTACCACATGAATCTATTTCTGTATTTTAATCTAGTAATGCACTTATTATGCAATGCAGTCCCCTACATAAGAATGACTAAATTAAATTTCCTCAAAACTAAGGCACTTGGGTTTACTAACATTAATTTCCGTTTATACAAATGTAATGCAACTATAAACATATCCTAACTACTTACCGACCTTGCTATGCAACTGCATCATCAGCATATTTAATGGCACAACTTAAGACACCACTACCCATATTATTTACAGAGCCAATAAATAAGGGTATTCTTTACTATTAAACCTTGGATAACTCTACTAGTAAATATTTATCTTTGAGTACACAAGAACAATTCTCTGGTCCACATTATTCAAATAATTGGTAATCCACAATAGATCTCCAATCCTTTTACATTCTATCTTATGTTTACATAACCTTATAAAAAGTTTGTGCTTCAAGATACGAAATAGGCATATAACTTATTAATTCATCCTCCATAATGGTATGTCAGTTTTACATATACTACCTAGAAGCTTTAGCTATTGCATGTTGAATTAGCTGTAGAGTCAACATACTTGTAATGCAAAGCATGGGCTTCGAGCTATATAAATTTGTTATAAAGGGTTAAATTGATAAAGAATGGCCTGCGTCACAGCAACTCTCGCTAAATCTGTGCTGAGTAACAAAGACTTGAAGGGCAGTGGGGTGCTAATGTACACCAGATGGTATACAGAGGGTTAAATATACATTTGATAATTCAGTAGGGATTTTTTTTTTTAATTTTTCAAACTCTTGTGATGTGAGAGCAGAAAGAATAGTGATGTCAGAATCCACAGCAAGGTTGTACATCCCATCAACTTATAATATAAAAGAGCTCTTAAGTTCCCGCAGTCTTCATGACAGGAAAGCCATTGTGTTGCCAAAGCATCAAGTTTGAATTTATTTATATTAATGGTACAGGGTGGCCATTATAAGAGGAAGAAAATTCTTATTTATGGAGTAAATTAAGTTTGTCAACAGTTTTTGTTAAGAAAGAGAAAAACTTCAAACTTGCACTTTTTAAAACATTTTTTAATTAGTTTTTCAGGCCTTGAGCAAAGCGAATCATAAGTAATGTGAAGCACAGACAATGTTCACACCTCATCTAACCAATAATAATAAAAAAATATATAACCATAATAAACAAGTAATCACAAAGCAGTTGTCAGTTCATTTTAGAAAAAATGCCCTTTAACAGTGAGCAAAAAAGATGAGTATCAGAGATGAGATCATTAGATGAGAAACAAGAGCCCGTGTGAACAAGAGGGCAAATTGCACTCATGGGGGCATGAAGCATTACATACATACAGGATAAATGGGTCCTACAACTAGTTTAGGGTTACTTTTTTTTCAAAAAGAAAGTCATCGAAAATGTATTTAGCACCTATCTTATAATATAAATACCTTTGAACTTGAAATTATCCCAACAGACAAAATTGCCTTTTATCTGCACAATAGAAACAACGTATAGAAAAGGTAACAGTTTGTGCAGAACTTAGATTTTAAAAATTTAAATGGCAATATTCCTAATCTTATAAAAGATTGTTAAATTTAATATATATATATGTGTGTGTGTGTGTGTGAGAGAGAGAGAGAGATATTACTAACACTTCCTACTTTAGTTACCTACCTAGTTTAGTAAAGCATTCTTAGTTAGTGGTCAGGCATATAGTGTATTAAATAAATTCAATTTTAATTTGCTAATTTGCAATTACACCGACTTTTAGCTAGTCTGACAGAAGCATTCAAAACTGACATGGCACGATTAGTTTTACCTCATCAACGTGAACTGAGGGCTGCCTACTTATCTACCTTCCAGTTATGACCTCTGGTATAATATTGCAAGCCCCTGTGTATGTATACAGTACTAAATCATTGAGCTGCTTACTGGAAACAGGCTAAATATTTTAAGTAACTAGGCCAAATAAAACAACTAAGTCAGGCTATGTCACAGACTTCACAGCGCCCATAGAACCATTTTCAAAGAAGTCCATATTCCTTTGATGCATGCGTCAAAAATTCAAAACCACACTAACCAATTATTTAGAAGCAGCAAAATTTGCAATTTTTATTTCATACTTACTTAAATGAGCTGCCGTTCAAATTATATATATAGATATAGATATGAGAGAGAGATTTTGATTATGTTACAAAAGCTAAAATGTTCTTTTAGATTAAAAAAAAGAAAGAAATAGGTTTATTTTTCGTATTTATGATACATTAACTGAAAAAAAAAACAAACTGATTTCTGTATGGATATAATATTAAAGGGTGCAAGCCAAATAAACTTTTGTTTTCCTTATAACTTTACTATAGACCTCACTGGGAGCCATTCTTACCATATATAAGAATATTTTTTTTTAAAGTTGTATATTTGCACACAAATCAAATGTCAGACATCGATGACCAAAATTTAAAGAGAAAAAAAAAAAACAGTATAGCTTCAACCATTCGTCAATGTTTGATATCAAATGAGATCAATCAGGAGTCCAAAAAAGAAAAAAAAATTAAAACAATTTAATACAACCTCTTTTAATTTTTTCGCCAACCTAGGAAAATGCAAACATGTATCAACTTTATCTATTTTCACATATTCTACACCGGCGATAAATGGGCGCTAAATTTGAGCTTTTAGAATTAGTTGTCAAATAAACAATTCAATCAGCACTAAAGAAAAAAAAACTGAAATTTTAAAAGACCTTTCCCTTAATATCAAATTGTACAGATATGTACTTTTAGAGTTTCTACCAACCACAAACCCTTTCCTAAAGAGCACACCCACGTTCTCCTAACTACATAATGAAGTAACAGATTTTGTGCCAATATTTTTTTTTAAAATGAAAGGTGTTCAGGGATAGCGTGGATGCAGGTGGATTCCAACTTACAGTGTACTCTTAGAGGCCTCCTGGTCCTGCAAACTGAAAACATCAGGAATGCGTTTTTAATTAGTGCAAGAAATGTTGATTTATTTCGGTTATTAACGCCTTCTGTCTATCTTTGTTGCTTTTCTTTCTTTTCAATTTTTCTCCTTTTCCTTTTTCCATAAAGTAAACAGTCCAATGTGAAACGTTTCGGCAACTTACTGTTGTTGTCTTCAACTTCTCTTCACAGTTCCTCGTGTAAGACACAGATCAAACAGTGACATCAGAGAGGCTTCACTGAATCCCCTGGTGTGTGTGTGTGTGTGTCAAGTAACACCTTTTCTCACACGTTTGCAATGAACACAAAAGAAAACCGTTAACTTAAAAAAAAAAAACTAACGTTAACAATGTGACACAAGGTAAATACTGAGATGTGATCTTTTTCCCTGCGGCTGGCAGTTAGGTGGCTGCAAAGGCCGAAAGACCGACCTCTTTGATCTATTACTCGCATGGTTCAGAACCAAGTACGGAAACCTTCAGCTTTCGGCATCAGTAGCAGTAGTAGTGCTGCCAGAAAGTGCTAATTTGGAATATAAATTAACACAACTACAAGGTATACATGTTCCCTGATCGTTACTTTCCACAGTAAGAATTTTGCATTCCCACCACCCCCCCAGAATTTTCATTTCCACACCAAGTAAACAGTGTTAATTATCGTTTAAAACACCATTTTAACATGTGTATTAGTTTTCAAATTTTTAAAAAATAAACAAACATTTTTCTAAAAAATGAAAAAAAGCAGCAGTTAGCTATGAGGTGGGGGAACAAGAAGCCCCCCACCCTTACCTCAGGCCATCTATCCAAGTCTGTTTGAATAAACAATCAAATCATGCAAACCAGGAAGCAGCTGGTATTGTCAGTTTCATGCATTCTCGGTGTGCATGGTTTTTAAAATTTTAAAACATTAAATTACGCCGATCACTAGTACCTCGTAAAACATATAAGCAAGTGCATTTCCCAGTCTTCATCACTGATGCGCAAAAGGACTGTTCAATCATAAACTATCCGCAGCATCGCAAATATAAAACAAATGGAACTTATGAATGGTATTACAAAAGAAAAAAAATAATAAGACAATACGATTTACAAATGAAAAAACAATCACATAAACGAGAACCAGGGATAATATGGCCATACTTTTTTAATAATTAACTTTAGATAATTTTAAGAAAAAAATAATAATAATCAGACAAAATGCAAAACTACTACGATATGATAGAGGCGGGTGGGATTTCCGCCTTACGGCTTTAATTCAGGATAGCTGCCTTCCTTGTGGTTCTTTTAAATTTATTTCACTTAATGAACTCAAAAAAAAAAAAAACTTAAAATAAGATATATCTATGCCTACCTGCTTGAAGCCACCTCAAAGAGCACCAACTTTACACATAGTTCTAGAAGATAGATAGGAAGCCTGACGTGAAAATGGGAAGACTGCAAGAAGAATTCAATCCACAGGAACCAAAAGCTCCATAAAATGTATACGCATCCACTGTGACGAGATACCCGATCAGCAGCTTTGTTTCCACATTCTGATTAAATTCTTCTTTTTACATTCAAATTTCATTTCTGCGGGTATTGAAGATGCAGGGCTAGTCTATATTTAATTATGTGAAGGAAATGGTTCTGACATTTAACAACATGCAACGATTTTAGGCAGCCTGCTGTACTGCAGACTTTTACGGCAAACACTTTAAATCAATTTTTTCTTCTTCCTTCGCCTTCATTCTGGTTTGCTAGCAATTGGGGGTTAGCTGAGTTATCTCCCTTACTACAACGTGCGAGGTAGTTTGCCCCCCCCCTTTTCCCCCTTCTATATTCTAGGTTTTGCAATTATTTCTGATAAGTCCTCTCTCTTTAAAAGACTTCACACAAGATAGTGCCGCTATTTAAACTTTAGCCAGAGAAATAAAATGGACAAACCACAAATTATTAACCACATACAAGAATTAAATAAATACTTGGTGATTACTTGAAAGGGCACTGTCTTGGCTGGCTTTCTTGTTTACACCTCTAAAAACAACTTCTTGCTCTTCTGAAGTTGGAGTAGAAATAGTAGCTACAACAGAACCCAGATGCCATAATTATGCACACAACTATGCTGCACCACACAGTTATTTTTGGTGTTCTCGACAGGAGAGTTGTGCTGTCACCTTTACACATCTAAAGAGTGTCAAAGGATGTTTTCTTAATTTACTGATGGAATTTCCTTCAAAATAATGAAATAGTCAGAGTTATGAAGTAAACAATTTTTAACCATTTCTTTTGTTGAAAACCTGCTTCATTTAAGAGCCACATCCTTAATGATGAAGCATCAGCAAAAATTACAACATGAAATTTTCCATTTAAAAAAAAAATGTGCAAGTGCAGTGAGGTTATGAGATTAATTATAATAATTATTAAAATTTGCAGGTGATAAGCTGCTTCTAAAAGCTGTGTGTTTTGTTCATGCTTTGCCAGCAAAAGTCAATAACTGACAAGAATGCAAAAAGTCTAGATAATATTTATCTTCTTTTGCATTTAATGCCACTTAAAATGTTAATTTTTAAAACAAATTGTGGTTTTCAGTCATTAAAGGGGATTTTACTTACAATGTAAGCAGGATCTCACTGGATGATGCCTACCAAGAGCATGTCTCTGGGCCGAGACGGCAGTTTGTCCACCAGAAAAAGTGATTACAGAAGCTTGTGTACACAAATGGAAAACCACTTGTACATTTTCCACATCCAAGCAGCCATTGCTCATACACTTGAACATAATAATAATAATAATAATAATAATAATAATATAATATAATAATAATAATACCATTAAGGAAAAACTGAGATATTCTGCCATAGATATTCACAGATCAGTCCTTGCACTTAATGCGTAATTGTACACAGACTTTCCATTATAAGTTAAATTTGAAACATGGCTAACACTGACAACAGAAGACAGAATTCATATTATCTACCCTGTACAGCAAAAGAATTTTGTGGCAGTGGGATAAAAATGGGTTTCAATGTGGGGGGGGGGGATAGTTGAATCCATTCTGATAAAGTAACCCTTTAGTACTTTCATTTTTTTGGTCATCTATTTCTAAGAAAACACTCTTTGCTTAGTCTAATGCAGCAGTGAGATCCAGATTTAAAAAAGCATTGAAACAAATGTCAGCCATATTGAGAGAAAAGCAAAAATGGAAGTTTTGCATAAGTGTTTTCTTGTATTTAATGCAAACAGATTTTAAACCTAGTTGCTAAACTCAGTGGTATAGCAGAAACTAAATATTCAGATAGAGCATGTAGTCTTGCGCGTATGTCGTGTCATGGAAAATTAAAATCATAATGAACCAAGCAATTGTCACCGAGGAGACATAGTGAAGTAACCAGTTTGTATCAACAGGGATGACGTAGTTAACTTTATTACGACAGAGTTGACCACCAGTCAGAAGTATGAAATATTGTTCTTCCCTCCACCGCCAAAGCAATAATCAACCATATCCTTAACGGTATGGATCACCACCCCTTCCACCGTCATTGACTAAGCTGTGAAGTTACGTAATCAATGTCCGTCCGTCGGTAAATGGTTAAAACTCCAGTGCATTTTCTCCCCCCCCCCCTGCATATACAAAATAAGATCATCCACATCTTGCTAGTTTGGTCCCTAAAAGTAGGGGGAAATCGAAAAAATCTTTCTATTTTTTTTTTTTTTTTTACCTACTCTTCAAGTTATTCTAAAAAACTGTGGATATACCAATCACGTATGCAAAAAAAAAAAACATCTTGGCTTCGGCTCGCCTGCCATGGTGACAATTGTTTCACGTTTCACGAGAACTGTCCAAACGACACCACACTGGCCCCCAGGTTCTACAACGCCCGTGCACGTAATCCCACACGCCCCCCACTGGTGAGGTTTCCTGCAAGCTAATACATGGAACAGCTCAAATGTGCATTCCGGCGGCTATTAATCACCCAAGCTTGGAAAGATTTATGCGAGCAAGAGAAACAACGATAATTGCCAGTGACATCGTTGTATCTCGCGCCCAGTCGGCGAGAGAGTTGGGTGGAAAATACCACAACAACAACTAGGGGAGTCCACGATATTCCGCCTCTCGTCACAGAACCTGAGTCGAAAGTCCATCTGCCAGCTGTTTTCTATGTACAATCCAACCCCCTTCACAATGCCTCATTCACAGCCACCAAGTACAAACCAGATAGCTAGTAAAATGTACCACCTGGCTAAGGTTTTGGCCACTAGATAGCCCCGTGCAATATAATGGCATTTACATAATAGCCATTTTGATTCAATTTTTCTTTCAGCCGCCAAATTAGTTTTCTTCTCTTTTCCTAGATTGTTTCTGTTAGTCACTGAAGTGCTAATTATACAGAATTGTTGTGGAGGAAAAAATGTGCCACCTCTCTCCATGCCAATAACAAAAGAATATATATATAGGTGCTGAGAGCCTGGGATAAAACAGCCGTCAGCTAGTGTGTTGGCTTGCCACCAAATCACATGTGACAATCCAATCGGCCAGCGAGCAGAAATCTACTATACATGGTAAGGATGCCAAAATTTCAATGCTGGGATTCTTAAACGAGTTCTGCTGCATAAAGTTAAGTTGTTTGGTTTACTACAATTAAGCAGTGTAATAAAGAAACTTAAATAAACTTTACTGCCTTTTTACAGGTAGGTGGGAGGGGAGGCTACAGTACAGCTCAGAAAAACTACATTTTAACTTCTTTTGCCTGTGGAGTTAAGAAATAAAGAACTTTCTTTTAGAGTATACAACAGATCAGGTAGACCTGGCTGCACACTATGAAATTAATAATTTAAGCTAATCCCCAAAACCACTTTACACTAATTATACTGGTTAAATTAGAACTGTTAGATGATCAGGAAATGGACTGCTTGGAAACTGCTACTAAGATGGCCAAATGCTATTTCTAGAAGATTATCTTACCTCCTCAAGCTAATCTAGAGTTGAAATCTTGTACAAGAATTTTATTCTGTTTTTTTTCTTTTTTTTTTAAATGAGAGGGGGAAAGAAAAAGGAAGGAAGGAAAAAAATGTATGAACAGATATAAAACGTCTGATAATCAATGCTGGTTGTTCAAAGTCGACGATTATGCTATGAACTTGGTGATTGCAGTGTAAAACGTCTGGTAATGAAAATGTTACTGAGTATATCAAAGAACAAAAAAGTAATGATTGCTGTTTAAATGGTAAAAACAGGAAGAATAGAAATAAAACTACACAGGTATCATTTCCCAGAAAATACAGTTAAAAGAAACCAGAAATCAACAGCACACTTTAACATGTGAGACAGGATGAACCAAGCTATGGCAGAATGTGCTGTAGGTCATCTGACAAAGAGGTGGTGGTTGGTGATAAAGCAAACAGGACAACAATGGGGAAACAAGTGAATTCTCATTGCTGACATCAATCTCAGATGCAGAAAGGTCAAACGAAGCACCATACATTTCATACTGCACGACTGGGTTAATGAATGCTACAGTAGAAATCCTTCCGACATCGACAGAAAAACCTCCTGGTTGAGGTGGCGTCTGTGTGGATATTTTTCAGGGACTGCTTTGTTCTTCTCCCTCCTCCTCCTCCTCGTCCTCGTCTTGCTTTGGCCAGAACTGCTGGTCAGAGAGCAGGGAAGGCGGAAAGAGACCAGTTTTCAGGTAGTTCTCCAACACCTGGAAAAATACAACAGCACAAGTTGAGAAAGTGGCATAAAACAGCTGTATGCCAGGAGGCTTTGAGCATGGGGTCCAGCAGGGCTGTTCTGTTTGGCCCTGGGTTAGGTTTAACGTGAGCCAGAAATAGAATAAAATGACTGCATTCCTGGCACCGGTGGATGTCACTGGCTAAAGTTCATGTCAAGACTATGCCCCATCAAGCTCGGCAACCAACAGGTGACTTGAACAAATGCTCCAAAAATAGCGACATTGTACAACAAAAAGAGGGGGGCTCTTCTCAGAGCTGCACCCAGATGATGGTGACAGGGAAAAGCAACCAAACCACGTGTTCCACGGACCAGTGCTAACAGAGTGTGAATTATAATACTCAAACAAATCCATCGATTTCCATTATGCATATCCATTTTCTTACTCAGTCTTTTCTGCACACCACTTACCAACATCTACTCTAAAACCAAAGGCGTATTACGATAATACTAAAAAGTTTCCGTCTCTTCGATATGGAAAATGAAAAATTTGTTTAAAAAAAAAAAAAGTAAAATTAGTGAAGTTGTCTCCCTTTATTATAGAAAATTTAGAATTTTTGGATTTGTAAATGCATGATGTGAACTGCTTCAAAACAGTTTTAAAAAAAAACAAACAAACAACAAAAGCACTCACTTCCTGCAAATATTCCATTTTCAACACTGGTTTCTCATAAACAAAGCCAGTTTCTTCCAGCTTAAAACCATCAAGATGCAGGTGCTTGTTGTAGAGCAACTCCTGCAATAAAATCCAAAAGTTTTCAAAACAAAAGCTAAGAGTTAGGAGGGTGTAGGATTAGTGTAATAGGAATTGTAATCATCACTGTAGTGCATCCTGCATCCTTGGGGCTTGTTCTCATAGGATTACCAGTTATTTGGAAACATTATTAGCTGAAACTCTTTTCTTTATATTTTTATTTTAACTACCATTTATTTTAATTCAAAGAGACCACATGAGCCATCTCACTCATATTTGCAAGTAAAGGTAAAGATGCAGTAAACATTATAATTTTCAAGCAATGACAGGATCAATTTGAAATCCAAGAGGTACAGAAGAAAGCAGAATTGCTGAATGTTTCTCTTCGCCAACTGTACTCACATGATCAAAATTAAAATCATCTCCTCCGTTTGCTTGAGCTGGATGAGCTAATTCAAATGAAGCTGCTCTTTTTGGATCTGATACCATGATGAAATAAAGTAATTTAGTTGTTGCCAAGCAACAGGTGGCTGTGACCAACAGCAGTAATCAATAACCCCAAAACTGTTCACTGTAGGCAGCCATTTAGGTAAAATGAAAATTACATCTTGCCACCTCAGCTGTTCTTTATGATTCTGAGAAGCAACTGCCAATATCTTTAAATGCAACACTATCTTCTCATTCTGAGATAAAGAAGTTACAAAGATTCTAAACCCGTTCTGCCATTTTTTTTTTTTTTTGGCAACACTGAAATGGGAAAAACTAAGCAAGCCTAACTACTTGAAACAAACTTTCTCACTTTTCTGAAGCTTATTTATTAACTATCATCAAAATTATTAATTGGATTAAGATTTTCAACTAAGGGTAAATCCAAATCATTTAATCACTCCATCCATGATTGAAAACAGTCCCAATACAGTGAACGAAACATACTGATGTTTTGTATGAAACTTCATATACGACTGTTTACAGGTCACCTTGGCCATTGTGTTTGTGACCCTTCAGTTCTTTGTGGACCCAAGGCTCAAAGTACCAACAATTTGACTCTCCAAATAGGGCGTTACCACAAGTCGTTGCCATCAGATGATTCAAAATTTGTATAGCAATACTCAAAATGATATAAAGCCTGTTGCAAATGTTCACGTAATTAAGTTACCAAACATTAATAGTACGGCACTTCAGTGACAACATAACCAATGAGTCGGGCTATGGAATGGTAGTAGACAGGTGCAGCTGCATGCAGCCAACTTTGGCAAAAACTACCCAAAAGACCAGCTCGGTTCATAGAAGACCAGATCGGAGGCATGACAGCAGTACTGACCATCATGGTATCTCGTCGCCTATCTGACTTGACATGACAACATTATGCTGGCACAATTTCATCCAAAATAACAAACTGCAGCAGGTCCGCATCCCTGACCATGCTGTGTGACGTCAGATACATCCAGCTAACTTACGAGCCGGACATCCAGTATTTCACGCATCTCTACCAACAGCACACCAAAGGGTGAAGATTTCTGAGCAGGCTCCTCTGCACTAAACTTTGGTAGACTTGGGCCACAGGTTCCCTTCTCTGATGAAAGGAAATTCAACCTTCACTTTGCTGACGGTCATCTACATCTGGCACAGCCAAATCGACAATCATGTCATCTGTGACGTCTTAGAGAGAGAGAGAGAGAGAGATTTTGAGGTGGAAGTGTTCTACCCCAGAGTGTTGTGTCTTGTGAGCACAAAGCTGAACTGATTCTGTCAAAGAACTGTTACAAGTCAGTGCTATCTAAGTACGGGTACTAGACCTCTTATAACATTTTTACAAAATCATGACAATCAATTTCACCAAAATGGATAACAATAAAAGAACCCATCATGCAAGAATAGTCAACAACCACCTTCAAGAGAAAGATGTCCAACATCTTTCATAGTCTGCTTGTTTCTCCAACCCATGCTACAAGGCTCCTACTAATAAAAATGATCAGAAAAGCCCAAACCCAGCTACTAACTTCTGTATCCTTATTTCCTCAGAACTGATGCCAGAACCCGAACTATAATTCACCATATCTACAAGCATATTCTACACTGTATATGTAAACAACATAAACATCAGGTCTTTTTCTAGATTTTACTTCATTCCCTTTGGGTAGAAATGCATGTTTTCTTAACTGAAGTGTCTCTTTTCTCGATTTTGAAGCTTTCTTTGGGAGGCTGATGGAAAAATTAAATTTTAAGGTTCACTAAAGTTACACTTTTGAATTTATGTACAATAATTTACTTAAATAAAAAAAAAAAAAAAAAAATTGGTTTGATAAAATAGTGATTTCAATACTGGAGAGGTTATATAGGTTAGAAACAGCCTTTTAAACTTGGAACTACACTGAAACATTAGGAAGCAGCTTAAATGTGACCTGGCACTGGAGTTGTCACCCTTACAACCTAAACTTGAAACTGTCCATCTTAGACAACATCTCTATCATGTAGGCCGCAAGCATTCTTTAACTGGAACTTACACTGGATACATGGAGAGATAGTTTGTCTTTAACGATTGCCATAAATAAAAACTAGAAGACCATGTCTACAAGGTTTTTACATGGCGCTGACTGTTCCTTGGTTCTTTAAACCAGTCATTAAAGGTGAAGTAAAGACGACTTATTATTGCACAGTTTCCATTGTACCTACCTGGTCTATAAATGGATTCAAAGGTGTGTTGAGTATTTCATCCCTCTGACAAGCGTCAGCCCATGGCTCCATATGTTTGTCATTAATTTGTTCTACCACATTATTCATGTTCCACTGCAACACAGAGGGAGAGGCATAACAATTCACTGACAAGCTACAATCGACTGAGTCGGGGAATCTGTTCAAACAAAATCTGCGCCGCTGTTCATTTTCCTTCTGCCTGAAATACCATCCATGAGTTGTTCTGTTTTTTGTTTTTTTTTTTTTAAGATACTGCTCCCACTGAACTGCTAGCAACACAAAGTGCATCTAACTCAATCTTGTTAAAATATAAGACAGGCAGACAGACACCCACCCCAATCGTTAGCAAGCCAAGAAATAAGATATACATTTTTTAAAATTTTTTTTTTTTTAATTCAGGAATTAAAAGAAAAACATTAACTCAAGTTTACAGAAAACCTCATTAAATGTGGATTAGCAGTTAGCAGGGAAGATCAGGTGATGCGCACGTGTTTGTTGGAGAAGTGATGCGGACAATCAGACCAAACTCTGCTCGTTTCTTTAACGTGCCAATAACAAGCAGTTTCTAACTCCGAGGTCAGGATGTATTTTTCTTTTCACACACCCCCTCAATCACTGTGTTTTAAAGTCTACTAAAAATCACCTATACGGCAATTATTATAATACAAAGAGCTGCCCCCCCCCCCACTGAAAGTTACAAATTAAATTTTTGTTAGAATGCACACTTTTCCCCAGAGTTGGTGGGAAGGGGAATTATTGAAGTTATTCGTTTTTCTTGTTTTCGCAAGGCAGGGCCGGTTGTGGGGGAGAGGGTTAATTTGTCTGAAATTTTTATTTATTTTTTTTTTTTAAAAAATTTAAAGCTGCACGTGTGATGGATACTACGGGTAACTGTAATAGTATCAGATTCACAAACAAGGACTTACCTTCGCTAGACTGGACACAGCCGACCCGACATAATCGTGCTCTATGCTGAAAATGTCAGACACCAGCTCACTTATTGTGCCTTGTGCTAAAATAGATTTAAAAAAATAATAATAATAAGATGTATAAATGAAAGGAAAAAAAAAAAGAAATTTTAGTTTGTTTTACTCTCTGTGTAAAAATCACCTATATTAACAGCCGCAGCTGAGGACAGATAGAGCACGGCGAAGTTGAAGAGACACGCAGTTTCCAACATAAAAGTGCCCTGGTTGGTGATTTGCTTTCAATATTAAAATTAACAACTTCGCAGGGCTGTCTATCTGTGGCGACTGGTCTCTTTGGGGCGGAATGTAGAAACAGTAGCAACGTTAGCATCAATGCAAATGTCGTAACAGCAAGCATGCTATCCTGGACAGGTGAGCATAACAGTGTAGTGTGGTGTTGTAGTCCCCCTCGGACTGAAGATGGGGAAGATGCGGAGGACAATGAAGATGATTTCCTTAAAATGGTCACTAAGGGCGTCGCCACAAAACCCCATGGCATTGCCTCCCTTTATCCGTTCTTGCGCTTTTCAGTCCTGTTGTGGGTAGTTTCTGTTAGGCCTGGCTGAGCAGCTGTTAAACAGAGATCTCCAAGACTACATATTTGTGCACCATCAAAATAAACCAAACTAAAATTCATGAAAACTAATAGTATCACAGATAAATAAATGTAAAGAATGCTTTAAATTACAAAGTATTGTCTGCTTTTTAAAGATTACAGTTTTCCTTTAAGATGCAGAAAGAAAAAAGAAAAAGGGAGTAAACACTGACAACATTTAGCATGCCGCAGGAAAGACTCACCCACAACAGATGTGAGGGAAAATCCTTTAAAATCACAAACAACAGATACATAAAAACAGTTGACTGTAATCATTTATACTGTATCCACTTGTTAAAGTAGAGAAATAGTTTATTTGCACATAAGCTAGTTTCACTGTTACTGTTAAAACTGTCACACTATACTGGCAGTCCGACCCAACTTATTGCTGAACTACTCCTGGGATAACAAGTCAAATTCCTGACAACTGATATGAATCCCCAGGAACAATTTCTTGTGCCTACTGTTTGCTCACAAACAATGATAGTAGGGTCTATGGCAACATTATCTGGCTTTGAATAATTTTAAATTTTGAAATATATTCCTCTGTCTGCTATACTCTTACCAGATTTAATCTGTAGACTGTTATGTTCATACATCTCTACATCTCTCTTCATTCAATAATAATATTAATTTAAAAGATATTAAATTACCAAATTCAAACTGAATAGTGTTTACCGTTAACAGTTTCCTCCTTTGGTATTAGTTTTTCACTATTTATTACTGCATGCTACCCTCACAAATCTGAAATTACTACAGTATATACTATAGTTAACTTTAAATAATAGTAAGTAAGTCGGTAACACAACAAGATTATTTAGTTCTAGTGTGGGTACAAAAAAGACAAATCTGCTAGAATTTAAGAAATCCTTCATTAAGTATGCTTCTCACTAACAGTATATTATAACATACAAAATTAAGGAATATCTACTTTATATAGTTTAATTTAGTTAATAGAAGATAGTAAGCCATCCCGTCTTATACAAAACCCATAGAAGACAAATGGTTATCAACATAATTCTTAGTGATTTACATTATCACCATTGCACATCACTACTAAAAAATATATTCCATTCATCTACAACTGTTATTTGTTTTGTTTTTTTTAATATTGTAATGAAACTTTAGCTTCTTCATAATTATGACCCTTAGTACTGGTAAGTGCAGATAATTTCTTTTTTTTTTTTAATGTTTACTACACACATTCTCAATCTTTCTTCATACACCACGTATCTGAAACCTGGAGTAATTCTAGAGAAGCTCTGTTCAATTTATTCTGATAATACCGTTTTTCTTTCCAAATACTGCTTTCAATGGGAAAGCCGACACGTTGAGGGAAGAACTTAAAATCCATCCTATGTACAAATTTTATAAAGAACTTAACAAATCAAAATCTAACTGCTGTGCTGAGCCAAACAAGAAAATGCTAGCTAATGGGAGACAACTTATGATATATTTATAAAGAAGAAAGATTAAGTCCTGAAATACATTCGACGGCATGTAAAACGATGAAATTCAAGTTGGCATTAATGGCAAGTTAACATCACAAAGTACAGTCCAGCAACTGACGCCAGGATACTCACATGCCTCCAGTCATAGCAAATGTCCTTAAACTCCTTTTCATAGCAGAAAAATAATAGGGAGGTGAAGGATAAGTCACTGGCCGTAACATGGTGCAGGTTGAATTGGTTTGATTCAAAGGCCAATCTCTTTACAAGGCCCTCAGGAAAAACGATTACTCAGATGATTTACGGTTACTTTTAGCTGTCATCAAACAAACTTATTTCATTCAATGACAATACTACACCACATTTTTGAGAATTGTCAGAGTCAGTTTATTACAATTAAAGTGCTTCGCATTTCACTTGTCAGATGGTAAAGCTGCGGCCAAATTCTGCTTGGCCTATGAATAAACTTAGCCTTCACTTGGGTTCCCCCCCCCCACCTCCATGCTCACTTTTTAGAATAGTAATAGAAAAATGTCACATTGACAACTAACTCCATCCTTGCTAACAAGCTGCTGCACTGCCTACATTACAATGTGAGAGAGACCACAATACCAAATCCCCATTTTCCTTTGCCTGCAAAGGTATGGAACCTAGTCCAAGACTTGGCTTAGCATGTTTGCAAGTTTCCCCAGACAAACTTAATTTCTATTGTTGCATATCTGACCTAGCCCCTAAAAAGTAGGAGGAATCGCCTATTACATTATTAGTTTATTCAGCACAATGGACCATTTAGAGTAGCCAAAGGGCTTCAGAAGACAGAAAATGCACTACCACTGATTTAGCCTGCCAACAATTACCTGGAAAAACTAAATGCAGAAAATGTGCTTCCAGCATCATAAACAGGTGTCTCTTTGGACCACTGGCTAATTATCCACATTTTAAGCAACACTAGCAATGAACTACTTATTCTGCATATTGAAATGCAAAATAAAAAAAAAAAAGAAACCTGCAATTTCCACTCATTCTTCTACTGGACAACTGAAGCCAACAATATTAATTCTTTTGTTTTCCCTTTTAAAAAATTGACACAAGACTTGGGTTTTTTGTTGTATAGAACAGCAAGAGTTCTATCAATTTCTTTGTATCTATAGAGAACCTATTAGAGGTTATATTTCTTGATTTTTGTTGAGGTATACAGACCCAAGTAAAAGGAGGCTAGTTTCATTCTCAGCTCACAGGGACCACAAGTGTAAACTTTTTCTGAGGCAAAAACTTGCACCTCTCCTGCCTATGAAAGGAGTTGGGCGGCTGGCTACTTCACATCATGCTCCAACTTTCACAAGGGTAGATAACCCTCACTGATGAACAGCCACAATGACTGGATGTGGAACTGATCTAGCTACAACACACACATTCCAATCTGCAGATCAAAGACAGATATCACTTTCTTCAGGAAAAAAATTACTTTCACAAAACTGACACAGATTTGGTCCAATCCAGAGCTGAGTCAGACTCCTCCAACAAAAAAAAAAGTATGTAAATGATCCCAATCCCATTGAGGAAAGGGGTCCCTCCATCTCTTCCCAAAGAATTATCTATTTCTCTTCTCCTCCACAGATGCCTTTTCTTGTTTGTTTTAATTTTATGTGATTAACCTTGATTTTCTTTAATCTATGCTTTTAGCTAGCAGAAGTTTGTAATTGAATCATATTTTAAATCAGATAAAGCATTACATCCCAAACAAAATCTCTCTTCCTTTTAAGTCTTGCATTAACTGACTGACTGCGTGTTTGAGAAACCTGGAAAACCATTGTTGTTTTTTTTCATTTAGCTGGAGGGAAAGTCCAGAGTCCCCAACAGTACTTACTTGTGTCCCCTTTGTCCACGATGTGGTAAATTTCTCCAATCTGTCCATGCAAGCAGAGGTGCCACAGGGCTCGAGCCACATCATCCACATGTACTGTGTTCATCTTCACATCTTTGGTCCACAACATCTGTGAAGAAATTGTTACAGAGCCTGGTATCAGAAAGATGCCAAATCGGAATATCAGCACACATGATGCATCACAGTTAGAAATTAAACCAAAATTTTAAAACTGAAATTTTTAAAACGCAAAGTTTACTTTCAGAAAAATCTCTCTGAATTTAAGCTCATAAAATGATAGGTAAAAAAAAGGCAGAACCCCTATTCTCACTGTAGACAAAACAAGGGCTCATTTATAGAGGAGATTTAAAAGATGTACTGCATGGAGAGATTGAAAAATATATATTAAAAAAAAGAAAGCCAACAAAAATAATAATAATAATAATAATAATAATAATAATAAATAATAATAATAATAATAATAATAAATAATAATAATAATAATAATAATAATAATAATTGAAGTAACAATATTCAAATTAATCATATTGAGCAAATATCCTGCTCTGATATTTACTTTATTTTATGGCATAACAGCAACTGGGAAAAATGAATAAATAAAACAAATGTAAAGGTATAAAATGAAGAATAAAGATTAATTTAACCAGTTTCATCGGTTACATACTTCTGGCATTTATTCCTATAATTATTTCATACCATCCAGTAAGCTTAAATTTAAAATATACACTGGAGTATTCTATCTACTTATCTTTTTATTTACAGTCAGCATATGTACCGGTGTTGGATTCTACAGAATTTTTGCTCTTAACCAGTTAAAAGAAAAGAAATATCATAGAATTTACTAGGCATCTTCAGACAGACAAGTTAAGTAGACCAGTGTCAGAATATTGGACTTTAAGTTAAGGACTTGAGTTCGAATTCCAATTGAAATCAGCTCAGTTTCGCTAATCTCACTGCTGAGGTTTCTTCTTTCTCTTCTTTACCAGCTGGCTGTCTGGTTTCTTCCCTCATCTAGGAAATAAAGAGTTCTATCAGGGTTTTCCAAGTATATGTGATGAAGGTTCCATGGGTAATTCTTGACTGCCTTGCACCTTGATCACTGCTCAAGAGCCGCCAACCATACATGGGTAACTACTCTCTTGGCCATCAAGGCTGATATCTCAAAACCTTCCCCCTTCTTGCTCACTTCTATAAATGTTCTGAGCCTGGGAGTCAGAACCGAGTTTTCCAAGGTGATGCAGTCTCACAGCTTAATGGAAGTGGCTTGGCATTCATTCTATTGAGAAAAACATCATATAGATTACAAGAAAACATACCAACCACCCAGCTTCCTTTTCATTTAGGAAAGGTACAGAACCTTAAGCAATTTTTTAACTTTGCAATTACTAACTATCAAACAGGTTTTTTTTAAAAAATGATTTATTCCTCCTGCAGAATTTTAAATGCTATAATTAAAGTAAATTATTGTGTGATGTAATTAAGCATTGTTTTACTTACCTTCATTTTCTCTCGTATATACTTGTATATTGCTCCTATAATGAGTCGTGGAGCTGAAACCAAGGAGAAACTATAATAATTTTTTTTTTCTTTCTTAGTAGTGTTCAAGTGATCCTAAGAGAAGTGTCTACTAAAGAAAAGTGTGTAATGAGACAGAGGGGGAAAAGTAGGAAAGAATGGATTTTTTGCTGTTTTTCAAAAAAAAATATTTTATTTTAAAAACAAGAATTGTAGCACATTAGCATCTTAGCGTGAAAAGATGTTTTAACCCTTTAAAGAGTATATCCACACACACACACACACACGAACTTCATTCAACAAAACCTTGAAAACATATTCCTGAGCTTATTCTCTCAGCATCGGTATCCACACATCTCATAAATATAAGGCGTATTCTTCAAAGAGTTAAGGAACAAAGGTACCATGGCCGTCACTCTTACACTGGGACTTAAGTCTCTCTCTCTCTCTTAGTGCTGTGATACAATCTTTGTGCAGAATTTGCATATTAACAGAAGTCAATTTAGAAGCATTTGAGTGGTAATTTTAAATTTCTACTGAAAGTTCAGTTTTCAGTTTCTTCATTAGCCGCAGACTTACTCAGACCATTTCTGTCTCCATCTCCATACACTATTGCTGGACGCACGATGATGTAGTTGAGATCTGGAATGTCCCGTAGTTCTTTCTCAACTGACAGCTTGTGTCTCGCCAGATAGGTCCATGGATCAGGCTTCTTATCTTCAGAAGCCTTTTTCTGTGACCAACATAAAAAAAAACAAAACAACAAAATACAATGCTACCAAAGAGTGTAAGCACATTAGAAATAATATATATATAAATTTTAAATGTCACAACACACTAAAATAAACATCAACTGCCAAGTGTTTTGCTACCCTATATTTTATTTCCCATCCAGTTCTTCATCTATCCATCAATTTCACCTACATAAAAGATGCAAAAGCTGCACCAGTAACTTGTAACTGCCAGAGTCATTAAGCTGGTAGCTGTGCGCAGCTATTTATTTCACCTGGTATGTTTTTTTTTAACTATTGGTAATATGAGATCAAAATTCTGACCTTCAAAACAGAATGAAGGAAGGAAGGAAGGAAAGACAGAAAAGTAATTTACTCAACTCAAGCTATTCTAAAATATTTTCTGAATTTCAAAAGATTAGGTGCCATTTACATTCTAAAACTGGCTATCTGACCTTCTGCAAGCCTAGGTAATTAGATCTATTTTTCTACCTTCCAACAGTAATATGTGCACAATATCATGTGGAGTTCCATTTTCAATAAAAGCAATCATCAAGGGAGATAATTATAATCATCAGATCGTTAACAAGGAATGACAAATATTGGGTAACCATTGCTGCTCTAATCATGTAAATCTTGTACGTTGAGCATGGCACCATAGCTGTTAACACAGCCAGTTGTCTAGAAGGAAGTGAAAAAACAAAAATTTCACTGTAGTACGTACAAATGCTGTAAATTCCTAGCAGGCATATGACTGAACAGTGCGGATCCAGATGGCATTCAAGGAATTCATCAGACTCTGCTTACACTAGAGAATTTAACGACATTACGTGTTTTTAAAAAGAAAAGAAAACTAAAGCCAACAGAAATTGGCAATATTCTGAGAGAAAGAATAATCTGGTTCTTGATCTTGAACATACCTAAGGATAAGATGTTGTGATTAGTTTCTGGATATTTTTGGGATTCTAATAGTATATTACATACTATGATTGAGATGAAATTAGCCAACAAGAAAAGCCTTATCAAAACGTTGTCATCAACACTTCAAAACACCATCCATCATTTGTGTTCACACAAGAAATAAAGATGATGAAAATACCAGGTGTTTTTTACAAGAAAGAGGCCTACTGTTAGTTATGCAACGTAAGCATTTTTTCTTTTAATAGTAAAATCATAAGCAGCAGAATAAATACATAATAAGAAGCAAAAACAATAAATGTTTCTAACTACAAGAGTTTTAATATAATAAAACTAACAAAAATAGTAAAATAGGAAAACAAAGCTTTTGAATAAATATGAAGGGGGGGAATTGGCTGTTTGGAATTAAATGGCAAGATTAGAGGATTTTAAAAATTTTGAACCTGAGCAAAATCCCAAATCTGACACTGATGAAGGACATGATCAAGCCCCCCACCCAACCCGCATTTTTATGGTACAGATTCTTTACTGACAACAATAAACTACACCAATGCTCAGAGTACAAGCTCCAAGTTTCAACCATCACTTTAAAATATTTCATAAAAGCAACAAATGGAATACAAAGTTTGTGGAATAAACTATCAGCGAACCTAGTTAGTGGTAATATCAGTTATCGGTTTAAGAATCATACTGATTGATGGCCATTTGTCTTCCGCGTGTGTCCTTGCATAAGCCATAGTGGGTTCCTGCCTCATAATTACAGAATGAAATTAAAGTTCGTGAACATTCAAGGATTTTGTGAAAATCTGAATTTATTTCATGCTGTCCTGGCAGATTAAGCCACCTTCTGTCATGAAAAACACTATAACTAAACCCATTTGCTCGCTTATTTTATTATCTATCATACTATTCACTAAAATTAATACCACATCCAGTCAAGTTATACACATATTCAAGTTATCTCCCCTAGACAGATCTATGCTTTAAAAACATTTTGTTAATGAAGATGATGAGAGGGAGACTTCAAAGCTTTATGGCAAACAAAGAATTAGCAGCAGTTTATTTAGATTTTTTTTTGCTTTAC
Source organism: Nautilus pompilius (assembly GCA_018389105.1). Classification (NCBI taxonomy): domain Eukaryota; kingdom Metazoa; phylum Mollusca; class Cephalopoda; order Nautilida; family Nautilidae; genus Nautilus; species Nautilus pompilius. Next base: position 211,498 of record JACATO010000993.1, on the reverse strand, counting down.
TCTCAAAGATTGGGCAGAACATTGAAACCCATGCAGCATACAGCAATTCACAGATATACATGCAGATGCCAGCATGCACAAACGATCCAGCTAATTAGAATGGGACTGCCAACAAATTTTGGTGATCAGTTCAAGACTCCTATAGGCAGGATCTCTTTTCCTGTTCGCCTTTGTGATGCATCATTCGAACAAAACTAAACAGCATCACTCTAATAGCTAATCTAACTTCTTGTCGTCTCTCCTATCCGGAACACTAGCCAAACAGGGAAGTGGAGGGTGTGCAAGAGACAGACAGACATCAGAAACAAAAGTGTCTGAGCATTCAAACTTTGGCAAACCTAACAAAAGTCCCTACTAGAAATAATCTTTGATCTTTCAAGAGAATTAGGCTAAGTAATAAAAACATTTGCATGTACAGGGGGTAAGTGATTATGACACATAATTGCTCGTTTTAAGTTACAGCTCTACAACACTACTATACACCGAAGCAAGCTAAATTCATATTGACAGCAAAGTTTGTTGGGAGGGGTTAGAAAACACTAAACTAATACAGCATCATACAACACCAACAGATCACAATATATACACATATATGCAACGTAAACTGGCCGTCACTACTCAACATGGCTGGTAACAACTTACAGAACACAGCTGAGTCTGAACAGGTGTTGACGGCTGAAAACAAGATGCAAACGGAATGTGAAATTCTGGTTGCAGTAGTCAGTAAAAAATCAGAAAGTGAGAGAAACCCTTCATTCCTAATGTTTCTATATCACATGAGCGAGTGAAAGATGAAAAGATTTCAGGCAAAGTAAAACTTTTTGCCTCTAAAACAAAATGTTCCTCTGATGTGCGTACAACGCATCTGCTAACATAGCAATTAAAGCGTTAAACAAAGATATGCAAATATTAATTTCTTTTTGAATAAACAAACAGAACAGATTTTTTTGTTGTTGTTGTTGTTAAATGGAGTTGAGGTAATTTGGAAAATAGACCACGATTTACCCTAAGAAAGAAATAGCAACACACAACTTTAGATTAGCTACCACTTATTAGGCATCCAAGATTCCAAAGATTTACAAAATTTGTTTCATAATTTTTTTTGCTGGGTGTAAAAAAAAGAAAAAAAAATTGGAGAGCAGTGCACTGGATGGAGACTAAAAGATAGATAGAAGTCAGCGGTACCTGGTTAGTGACGAGTAAATCATTACTTGTGGTTTCTTCTAGAATGAGAGATGCATTTTTTAAACAAACTCTTTCCTGGTTGGCGGGGGCTCTCTGGCTCTGAGGGTCAGTGGTCCTGAACAGATGCAGATCTGGACTCCAAACAGTTTGTTTTCTCTGTTGGTCTTGGCCCCCCCCTCGAGTCTTGAACGCTCAAGAGTATCTTTCCAAAAAGCGAACCACACGATGAATGCCAAGGCAAGGAACTTTATATAGAATTCGAAGCTTCATTCCCCCCTAGCTGACCGGTCACATCTATGCACGACCACTTAAGCTGTCAAATGCACATAATGCAGTAGAGCGACCGCCAGCCCCTGAAAGGTAAGAAAATGCCCACCCATCCCAACCCCCCCCCCTTAGCCTGCATGCACCATTCTTTAGTAATGGGTTAGGACACAGTACATTGTCTGATGCACCTTTCACTGGGATTCCCCAAACCCACTCCAAGCAAGAAATACTTTCAATGGCTCTAAATCTCAGGCCTTTACGCAGGCAATACTTATATTTTAAAATGCTGCCTTACGTATAAATATATTAAAGTAATCTAGCTTCCTTCGTATTTCTTCCCATAACTGGAACAATTTTTGTATAAAACAGATGAAGCGGATAAGCACTTTTTCAATCTGCTCGTGCATCCGCTGCCCCTCTCTGGTAAATTAAAGCTGTACAGTGGGTTTTTTCTTGCGATTTTCTTCCCCCCCCACACCATGTAGAAAAAAATATCCAACAAGTTTACTCAATATTCTCTTCCTTTTTCTAAAAATCTATTTTTTTTTTTTTAACAGACTGCCAGGAATTTCTTGTCCAATAGCAAAATATTCGCTTATAATCAATCACCTCACGTGCATGTAATTTTCAATAATCTTCTTCAACCCAATGTCCAATAAATCAGTACAGATAAACTGCAATCTCATATGCATAATATATTTAAATTTTGTTTCTTCTTGACTATTTTTAAAATTGATCATCTGTTTGAAATTTTGAAAATATCAAAGGTTACTCATCAAATGAAGAATAGCTTTGGGGTAGGAGCCAATGGACAGGCATTTAAAATTGCCAAAAATCGCTGAGTGTAATATGAAATTTAAAAAAAATGGTATATGTTGGTTCCAAATAAAATGTCAACGGTACCACTGGTTAAAGAAGAGGATTTATAACGGAAATAGTTTCCATTAACATTAATATCACTGTAATAGTAAGCTTGCTTTTTCTACTGGCTTTTGAGAATGAAAGATCAAAATAATGATGATAAACAATGAACAAAAATATTTTAAATTTCTGCATCAACACGGGTGCCATAAAGAAATTAAAACACACACAACAAAAGAAAACTTATGTGCATTCACAATACAAATTACATATTAAGCATTGTTTACTGTGCAACATTAATATCTGTTCTACATATAACCCCTAATAATGAAAGGCTGAGAATTTTGAAACTTTTACAGAATACGTGGTCTTCTAACATGTTTAATCCTCTGTATACATCTGATCCCACTACACTTTGTCTGTATTATTCAAGACAGGGTTGAGCCACACGAGCTGTGACACACAGTAGTACCTTTTCCCATTGACATAACCATGTAATGACAAATCTGTTTGGCATTCAACCTTATGCATTTTGCATTGTGACTACATTTTAAATATTAGTACTTCTAGGGGGAAAATGCACCCAAGATGGTACAAAAACTAACATGGTATATGGAGTGGCAAATGGAGGTTCAATTGTAATGTAGGAAAATTGTACTGTTCGGCTGCAAATCTGATATGAACACAATTTTTTGACTAATCAAATCTATTAGATGAAGAAATAGGAAACCCTAACATATCCTCTAGAAATATGGAAATATTTTTGTTTTCCAGGGGAAAGTGTAGTTTGTCTTGATTCTCTGAGATATGTTATGTACATAATAAAATAATAATAACTGATTAACAAAAACAAGAGTAACATTTAAATTGTTCCCTCTGTTGTTATAAATTTATTCACCATCACCTAAAAATGTAGAATTCTTTGTAAAATGTTGGAAAAAAAAGAAAAGCTAAATGAGCACCATGCCATATTTCCTTTTCTTGGACCCTTGGCCATGGAGAGCATGCAGACTGACTCAAAAGGCCTTTGTTTGAAAAACAGAACTCTTTCCCCACTGATGAATCAAAGCGGTTGCTTGCTTAACGTATGGGCAAACAGCATCTCTCTTGTGCTCACAAAGATGTACTGCACAGTAAGTAAACACATGACTGCGGCCAATGTGTCTAACCCGGCACCCAGCTGCATTCTCTGGTGCATAACAAACCTACTGAATCAGCCAGCCTGCTATTGATCAGTCTGAGTCAGCATCACAGATGCGGCTATTTTTAACGCCGCTGTAAATATATCTTTTCCACATAGATGCTTTTCCCTTTTCCTTTTTTATAAAAAAAAACATTTCAGTCATCCAACCCCTGCCCACAAATATCACCATCAAACATTAACTTCGTGTGTGAAGGGGCTGTTTGGGTTTGGCTTTAAGAAAACACCTAGTAGGAGACTGTGGAAGTCAGTGAGGAAATGCTGGGTGGAATTAGGGCTAAAAGGTAAAAGGAGAGAAATGAATACTAGAATGTCAAAATTAAACCGCGAACAGATACCATTATAGTGATGCAGTTTCAGCCAAGTTTCATTTATACATCTTTAGTAAATACGAGAAACTGCAGACAAATATCAGAGCATCTGGTTTCATGAATTTTTTTAAAGATAGCATTCACACACATTAGGGGGGGGATTGAAATCAACACACTGACAGGTAATATCTGAAATCTTTAGAGATAGAGAGAGAGAATAGTGCATTTTTTTTTATGCCCCACACCCACAAAGGTCTGGGCTTTGAGTTCTCTATGGAGAGTTGTTATAACTGCTTTAAAAAATTTAAAAGATGATAAAATGTCATTTTCTTAAATAGAATTGTTCATTTTAAGCAGACTACAGAAATTACTGCCCAGAACATTTGCTGATTGAGTGAGCAATTAACCATTAATGCAATCAATGAAGTGTGCAAAAATTATCCAATCAATAACGAGCACACAATCTCACCAAATACATTCTATCCATCCTTTTCAATCCTAATTATATGTATAAATACCTCCAGCAAAGCCTCTGCCTCATCTCAATTCCTCCCGTAAAGTCATGCAAATGATGCATGGCAGCTTTTATCCTGGGAATTAAGTTTGCTGAAGAAAATGGTGGCAATATGATTGTGCTGTGCAGAGGAAATATGATTTCAGCAAGAAGTGTGTTAGGGGACTGGAATAAGGCAAAAAAGTGTGTTACAGACTATGAAAACCCAGAAGGAAAATCACAGCTAGGTGGGCTAACATTGAAGATAAGTTGGAGAGATTTTGCTAACCTATTATGCATCTGTATCATGGACTTGGTACTGTAAAGCTGAAACTAAAGGCCAAACAAACTGCAACTTCAAGTTCGTGTAAAAAAAGGAATCTTGTAATAAGCAGTGCACAACTGTGGACTGTCTGGCCTTTAAAAATAGATGATCCAACACAGTGCAAATGACAATGGATCACCTGATCATCACCGGTGTCTTGTAGTAACTAAAAATTTTACATCGGGCTTTCAATACCAGAACTGATGATAATGTTTGCAGTCTGTCTCTGTCTCAAATATCTCTCCAAGATCAAAGCATGTTTAGAAACTATTCCAAAACCCCATTTATCCAGAAAATCATCCACAAAGTTGTTCAATGATGTGCACAAACAGCTTATTAATATTCATGAGCCTGGAAGTACTGTAGCAATGCAATATGAAAGTGCCTTGAAGGATCTGACATGTTGAAAGTTTGGCTAACTACCGTAGTTAATTTTGACCAGTTGCAATCTTTTGTTATTATTCTTTTTATGACATACTAAGCCAAAAACCTGCGGAACTGTGATGACTTCAGCCATTAAAGGCTGGCCATATTTATTTCATTATGATAAATGTTCAAAATGATAGCAAAAAAAAAAAATAATGTAAATTTTTTAAGGAAATGAAATTTCATTTTCTTGGTCAAAGAATAAAAATTGGGAAGACTGTGAGCAAGTTTATAAAGCAAAGTCTATTTTATATTTTATTGACTTTCAGTTTCTGGACCCTTCCCATAAAATGTAACCCTAAGCAAACAGATGTGCAAAAATAGAGCAACAACAACAACAAAAATATTTGTTTTAAGGAGAGACTGTTTCTAACAAGTAGAATCTATTAGCCAAGGATTTCTTGTATCCCAAATATTCTCCACAAAAAAAAAAAATAATCCCATTTAATGGCAATAAGTTTCTGCTCTGCTACCTCACAGACCCTGCCAAGAATATTAATAATAGGTACTTCACAGACAGGTTAAATATTTGTACCAAAATCCTGTATTAGTCTTACTTATTTTAATATTTCCGTGCAAAATGTGAAAGATTCTAGATTGTAATCATGCCATCAATTTTGAACAAACTTAAAATAACCTAGATCCTTGTATCTATAAACTTTAATGGTACATCTATTATTTATTTTTGAAAAGAATTTTGCCAGAAGAACAGAGCTTTATAGACTTATCTTGCATAACCATTATGATTAATTCAGAAAAAAGATAAATATGCACATGCACAAATGCATTACATGAAATAAGACATCAATGACAAACAATAGCCATGACAATAGATGTGATAGGCGGTGTAGCAGTTCACAAAAGAAGGAACGACAATGCATGGTTTCTGAAAGGTTCTGTAAGAACACAATTCTGACAGCGTGAATCATTCAACATGCAGAACAATACAACATTTTTCAGCCATCAGTTACTTACTTCAGCATCCTCGGGCTACAATGAAACAACAAATGAATCAGTTGTGTTTAATCACTTTTTTGGTTTGTTTTTTTTTTTTAATAAACAATTTATCAAACTATTTCCCAACAACTCCAGAATACTAAGTAACAGAGGATGACTCTGATCCAACTTGATTAGTCATTCAAAATCAGTTTAGCATAACGATTTTCTTTATCGCTCTCCCGATTTTATCAGGAACTGGTTAAACCAATGCTAGAGGTTTTCTCCCCCAAAAATATGTAATTACATAACAAACAGCTTTATCAACTACAAAGTCCTCATGCATGCAGAACAGAGACAACCATTTCTGTTCCATGGAACTGTGACTGTGAACACTGTTCCAGATTTACCAAATGCATACTCTTATTCTGATTTGTGTGTAGATACCAAATAAAAGATGTCCTGAGATGATAATGCCAAAGCATCATGCTAATGAGAATTAATTTCTTCATATGACAAGACTTATGACTCTCTGACCTCATGACTACAGCATAAACCAAGCAGCAACTGAGGCCCACCAGATGAAAAGTCATCTTCACTCCACCCTTAATGACTGAAATAAGGAGCCAAGAGACCATATTCAACTGGTATTGACATCAAATTTGCTATATTTGATATTTAATGCGATGTAAATATGGTCCTCTGGTCTCTGTGTTAGCCATTCAGTAAAGATAGCTTTTTGTCCACTGTTAACCTCTTGGCCATTAGTAATGCAGAACACAGGAGAGCATTAATTTCTGCCAATTATGTTAACGAATTTTAAAATGTCATAGCATGAGCAGTAGACTAGTTTAGTTCCTCGTCCTACAGGCAACAAACAGCCAAGCAAATGGATGCAAAATACCCAAAGATGATGCTAGCAATTGCTAGACAATTACCTATCTAATATAATCACAGGTGCTTGTTAAAGCTTCAACAAAATATGCATTTTTCTTTGAATTTTATAATTTGTTTTTTTTTAAATGTTTCATATATTTAATCAAATCCACATTTCCCTATGATACCAGGTTAATGCTTAGTTCTAGCCAATAATCATACGATAGATTGAAGTAGTGACCTTTATTAACCATTTCCTTCTCATTTTTGATTATGACCTTTAAAGAGTAACTGTTATTTATTTATTCCCATTTATCCTTAAAGTCACTTCTAATGCTACGGATCAACTTGGAATAGCAATAATGCATTTCATCCCAAACTCCTCCACAACATCCTGACCCAAACAATCAATATTATACAGACTGTATTCTTTATGCAAACATCAATAACATGAGTTATGATCAAGTTATAAAAGATTAAGACTTTCAATGCTTATACAGTTTTTTTTTTAAAAAAAAGATATTGAAATCTGTAAAATTTCTTTACATATAAATAAAATTAGTAAAATTGAAAATAAAATTGGCTAACATAATAAAGAGAAAATCGCCCCCCCTTTTTTTTTCTGCTATAATATAGATCTCTTCAGTTTGCCATAACTCACTTCAGCAAAAATTCAGATTTAATGTAGCTGTACCATCAATGACTCCCAACTCTCATTATAATTTTGTCATTAAAAAAAAAAAAAATTAAAATAATAAGTTTTATGCTGTTGTTCTTTTTTAAATCTTAATTAATTTTTTTTTAAAGCATTTGTATTTTGTCAGTACTAAATTATCACCTTTGAATATTTTGTGGAACAAATTTAGAAAAGTAAATGATCAGGTTCATCAATAATTAAACATAAAAGCTACTTTAAGAATAATGCATACAACAAATACCTGTATTTTATGCTAAAGTTGTTTCTTTCGAGTGTGTGTGTGTGGTGTGTGTGCGTGTGTGTTGTGTATGTGTGTACGTGTGTGGTGTGTTGTTGTGTATGTGTGTGGTGTGTGTTTTGTGTTGTGTATGTGTGCACGTGCGTGTGTTTGTGTTGTGTATGTGTGCACGTGCGTGTGTTTGTGTTGTGTATGTGTGCACGTGCGTGTGTTTGTGTTGTGTATGTGCACGTGCGTGTGTTTGTGTTGTGTATGTGTGCACGTGTGTGTGTTTGTGTTGTGTATGTGTGCACGTGCGTGTGTTTGTGTTGTGTATGTGTGCACGTGCGTGTGTTTGTGTTGTGTATGTGTGCACGTGCGTGTGTTTGTGTTGTGTATGTGTGCACGTGCGTGTGTTTGTGTTGTGTATGTGTGCACGTGCGTGTGTTTGTGTTGTGTATGTGTGCACGTGCGTGTGTTTGTGTTGTGTATGTGTGCACGTGCGTGTTTGTGTTGTGTATGTGTGCACATGCATGTTTGTGTTGTGTATGTGTGCACGTGTGTGTGTTTGTGTTGTGTATGTGTGCACATGCATGTGTTTGTGTTGTGTATGTGTGCACGTGCGTGTGTTTGTGTTGTGTATGTGTGCACGTGCGTGTGTTTGTGTTGTGTATGTATGCACGTGCGTGTGTTTGTGTGTGCATGCGTGTGTTTGTTTTTTTTAGTTGCACTATTTACTTATTATCATATCATTATCGCAAATAAAAATAAACAGAACTTTCTTCATACTGGTTACCATTTCAAAAGATGTTTAAATGAAACTTGGGGGGGTCCTGATACCATCTTGTTGGGGCACCACTACATCTGGCTTCATTTGAACATCATCCCTAGTAGCATAGTCCTAACCAATAAGCTTCATGCACATACATTAAAAAAAAAAAAAAAAACATAAACAAGAACAATTTTTAAAAAGATAAATTGAAATACGGTCAAATTAATAATAAATATGAAAATGAAACAAAACATTTGAACCAACCTACCTAAGTTCAAGATCACCTGTGATTAAAAACAATATTTTTTTTTCAGAAAGAGAGGGTAATTAAAAGCTGCCACTAAAATTTTTAGCACTAATCCACAAGAAAACTGAAATCTTTAAAAAAAATGTAAACATGCGAAAAGATCGAGTAACTTCACAAAAAGCCACAGATTGATGTTATACTGCTTTTTTCAAAGATAGCCAATTTTAGAAAACCTTACATTTTCAGCAACTCTTATGTACTTTTTTTTTAAAGTTTTGCAACGTTTTAATGCTGATTTCACAAAAAGTAATAATATCAGTAATTTTTAATCTTTGCTCTTTGATGATTGCCACAGGTGCAAAATAATGCATTTTCCAGGTGTTTGCATTCCTTGTGGAATCCATGTTAAGCATATCCTGGTATTGGCTGCATGGTCACATGGGTTCATCCAAAGTAGACAAAACCTCAAAGCTTCCTGACATTAAGAGGAATAATACAACTGGAAAACTGTAAGCGGGAATGAAGTGTACTGAGGTCCACAGATGAACCATATGTAGCCAGAGACAAGTGAAGATGATGCAGAACATGTTACATTAACGGCACAAGGCAGCTAAATAGTAAAAAACAGTTGAAAGATAGTTTTACCACTACTACACTGAAAGAACAGAGCATCCCTAGACTATGCTAGATGTCCAACCAGAACATCCACCATAAGCCACTTATGCAAAGCCAGTATCCAGTCTCACTGACATGCACATGACAATGTTTTAACCTAAGTGTAGGTTTACCTGTTTGGTAAAGAAAGTGTTAGGGGTATAGCGAAAAATGTCTTAAAACCACTCCACCAATCTTGTACAAGTCAGGTACAGGAAAATCTGACAATGAAAAAGTAGAGATAAGGTTTTCCAGCATCATGCTGTTTCCCTTCATGGGAGCTCATGGTGGGATATTCCAAGATCACAACATTTTGCTTCACTGCTATAATTCTCAAAGATTTTATGCATGCCACACTAGTAACAGCATACAGGACATTGCCAGCCAGTATCTCAAACACCAGAAACTTCTTCAAGCCATGCAAGAAGAGTTGCAGAACAGCCCACAACAGATAATGACATTTATGAGTAAAAAATGTCAGGGTGTGGTCAGCTTTGTGATGCATGCAACATACTAGACCCAAAATCAACCAGTCTTCAGATTTTTATGGCATCACCATGGTGACTTCAGTAATATGGAGGCCAGTGAATAAACTCATTATGATCTGAAACATTGTCATAATACAAGGCATAATTTATGAATCCATTCAAGTTCTACTCAAGAGCAAGATAAGATAAAAAGATTGACTAGATATAGAAGGAAGAGAGAAGTAAACAGAAATTCCATCAGAGGCAAAATAACAATACCTTTTCACTGGAATACATCTGACTGCTAGAGGCTTCAATATAAACTTTTAGATTGTGTTTTGCTGCCTCCCTAGAACAGTTCAAACTCAGCTTCACAATACCTTCTTGATATACCTGAAAAAAAAATAAACAAAAATTTTTTATTGTAGACTTCTAGTAATACTACCAGACTCCAAAACATGCAGTAGACTTTACAGCTGGGGTACATATCAATGTGCAATTATTGAGAATGGTGTTCTGCATTTAGACTATTAATCTTGACGGTTCAATCTGTTTTGCGAAATTTTTTTAACCTTCATTTTTATCTGCTGCTGTAAATCAGAACTTTACCTTATATGTCTACATTACTCTGTATATTATAGATGTAAAAATCTCTACTTCATTTTAAAGAAAGCAAGATGACCAATATGCTGAAGCAACTGTTATTTATCACTAAAAATATATAAAAAGTATGTAACACAGTGTAAACATATTTAAAAAATGAAAAAAACTCATAAGTTAATGTTCAGCTTCCTTTACCTCACCCGAAGATAAAGTAAAGTTAAAAATTTTAGCAACCAAAAGAAACTGTTATTGAAGTAAATGTGGCGTACAACAAATCTGAGAGATCTGAAGCAGGCAGAACAACATCATGAGAGGAAGAAAGAGATGAAGCTTCAAAACCTGATAATAAATTCCATGAGCATCCAGTCTACCAATTAGTGTTGTGGCTTCATTAAAAAAAATTTATAAATGGTGTCCATAACGACACAATGACATGCATTTTTTTCGAGTGTGGTGCTAACCACTCTACAAAAACTGTTTTTAACGTCTTGTCTTTTAATAACAGCCAGAAAGAAATTGGCTTGAAGTCCTGATTACACTTTCTCTTTTTTTCTTTAGAAATCTCAAAATCATTTAACGTATTTTTTTTTTAAATTTCCAGTTTCAAAAGAGAACCACATTTGCTGGCACAATGACATTCACCTGCAGCATACATCCAAATAACTAACAACATATGTAAGAAAACTATGGTTGAAAACACAAGTAATTAACATTTTTTCCTTCTCTTCCTGTTTGTGACATTAATATCACCACCACTGCCAAGAATGAATTTGTTTACTGTCTCCTTTTACCCACCACACACACACACTACATCAGTTTTTTTTTACTTTGCTTATATCTGGGGTACATTTACAGCCCATCCCAGCCCAGCAGCACTAAATTTTGTGTCAAGCTGGCTGTACATTTAGTCAACACACCTGAAAATGCACAGGGGGGCAGGAGATCTCCTGTTAGAAAGGGTTACAACAATGAGGAAGGTACCATGTGTCACAGACCTCATGGCTCAACCTGTACTGAGTAATATACATCTGCATCATTCCAAGAGTTTTTGACTCTGTACCAGTTCAACACAAATACTAGTGCTTCAACTGGAATAAAGAGGGTTAATTTATACTGCATAAGAAGTGGTATGCTCTGATAATACAAAACTTTTTCCCAAGGGAAAACACACTTCCTTTTTAGTAAAATTAACTATTATAACTCAAAATATTTGTACATTAATCTCTTAAGAGTACAGAGAGAGAGAGAGGAATGCTAACCAATAACCGCAGTTCCTTCCAACCAACAAACTTTCACAAAATTATCTACGCTACATGAGCAAATTTATTCAATGTATGACACGAACCATCCATCAATAAGACAAAAAGCGTACATTCTCTATGTAGGTCTCGATGACACAGTATGGACATTCTGCAGTAACTCATTTATAAGGGACTATCAGCTTTTTTTTTTTTTTTAAAGATGGTAGACGAGCACAAATATCTGGATGCAATTCAATATCTATCTGCATGCATGCAAGACTTATTGGGAATACTGTAACGGGCCTGGCTAGCTGGCAGTAGCTGACTCACTGAACTGGGGTCAGATTCCTATTGGCCAACATGAAAACAAGGTGAAGCAGCAAATGTTATCTGTTGAAACGCTCATTTTAGAGAGAAAGGGATGACTGATCTCTTGTAATACTGTATATAACACTAATAAATAGCGAAAACCCAAAATGCTACAAGCTCTAAATAAATAAAATAACCTCAGTTAACCTGTGATGGTCATTGGCCAGAAAAATGCACAAGAAGGATAACTCACTCACTCGGTAAGTAATGCGTTGTTCGGCCAAATGTTGATTTACATACTTCTAGTGTTATTGACTTCTGATAATGTCCATATGAAGAAATATGAATTATCACCATATTATTTTTTTTTTTTTAGATGAAGTCCTGCTTGTTTGTCTCCTTTAATACTTTTAATGCAAGATATATAATTATTTCCCCAGCTAAAAACTTTAAAAGGAAGAAACCTAGTAATAGTCATTTAGCAAATATGATAATTCAGTTCTTTGCTTACTGGATCTGTCTGACCATATTTTGTTTCCGCAGCCAAGTTGATGACATAATCAAACTCTCCCTCAGAATCGGTAAATGCACCCTCTACTGATGCTGTCAAAAAAAAAAGTGAGTAAGAAAAAAATTCAGCTTTTGATTTAAAGTTGAAAACAAAAAAATAAAACATTAATAGAATATCTTAGAAATAAACAAATTTGACAGATCTGTTATTTACTTAATAAAAAAAAAAGAATAGATCTATTTTTTTTTTATATCTTGAATAATTTTAATGTTTGATGAATCTATAGAAAAATGGGAATTTTTTTAAAATCCTGATAGTAGGCCAATTATTGTCTATTTATTTTTAATTCTAAACTAATTCTAAAAATCCACTTTTTTTTTTTAAAATTCTAAAGTATTCAAATAGTTTACTAAAAAAAAAAAACAAAATTTAATATGTTCTGTACATAAAGTCATTTTCAAAGATACGGGGTCATTGGTTTCATATTGAAATACAATCTAAATCAAGCAGGCAAATTAGAATTCACTTAACAGCCAAAATTAAGGCAGATAGCATATCTTAAAAAAGTATCTTTATCTGCATTTGAAACAGCAGACCTATGTTTTTAATAAAATCTAATGAGAGGAATCCTGGGTTAAAATATCATGGAATATTGCTAAATTTATGAGTTAACATCTAATTCAAGAATAGATGCAATGAAAGACGTGAGCACAATCGCAGCTGTATGGTATGAACCAATCTACTCTTTTCTTCAACTGTACACTTAATATTCATATCCCAAAAACATTTATATACCATAACATCACCACATTATTGTGCTACAGCAGAAAGCCATCATAACTTAAATTAAGCACCCATGAAGTATAAATACTTAAAATGGGTTATTTTAACTGATATACACTGTCATTACCATCATCAAATTTATTTCATTCTTTCATAATGCTGTTGCTAAGTATATACTATATAACAAGCCTTGACAAAATTTTAGCCAATTTATGATGATAACTATGGACAATAAATTCCAGACCAAATCTATCAAAAGTCAAACTCAGCCTGAAGAGCAGTCTTGATGGTGTAACACAAACAATACTCTTACAGAGAGGTTGCAATTTGACCACATAACCAAGATGGCTACCTACCATTTGCAGAGCACTAGAAGTGGGTAACAATTTTTTCTTTTTTAAGTTAAAATTTAACATCTTACCTGGATTAATTAAATTAGAGTGCTTGAATTCCACACAAGGGCTTGAAAATGATTCCTGAAAATAAAATATATGATGTTTCAAACAAAGAGTTCAAGTAACTTTGTTATTTTTAATAATAAAGAATAAAAGAATATGGAAAAACTGCTGAAATATCATCTCCATCTGTGCAAAAAGTTCTCAAGCTACTTCTGTCCAAAGGGGCTAATGAACTTTTTAAACTCTTGATAAGCAATAAAAAGCTTGTACCTATATACAAATAACTGTAATTTACTTACAGATTCATATATGTTGTTTTCATTTTCACAGCAAAGAAGTGCAAGTGTGTGTGTTTGTGTGCATGCTTGTGTTAGATTATTTTTCACAAATCTTTGTTTACTTCCAAACTTTTGGTTATTAGCATATGCTTAAAAGAGCAGTTACCTGAGGAAAATCTTAAGTATGTAAACCTCTGGGTATACAAAAGTGTAACTTTTTCAGACTAAAAGCAAAAGTTTTTTGATTAGTTCTTGGAGTTACTTATAACATAATATGTAGTTTTAAAATACAAAAATGTGCCCACTGTAAATAAAATAATAAATGTACACTAACGAACATAAATGAGGATTCATCAATGAAATATTTCTGATTACCTATGAAGTCAAATCACCAGTACATATAGTTGTGTATTACAGCTATTAAAAATGGATATAGGTGTTACAATACGTTTATATTAGAACTCTGATCACACATAACCTTTTCTTGTGCTTGATGACCGTTTCAGACATTTTCAGCACACTAACAACTGAAATGTAAAATTATTTGATCATAAAACTGATTACAATATCTTTACAACTGTTAATGGGGAGAACAGCGTAAATAATTAAATGTTCATTAGAACAATAAAAAAAAAACATTGTTCATCACCAGGTAGAATGGCTGTGTGGACAATATTTTACGTGAACAAAATGGATTTCCATCAATCAGTAAATTTCCCTGCAATCCCTTCATCATAATTATTGATATATCGCACCAGAGAGAAGAATTATAGTAGGGAGAAACAGATCTTTAAACCGTGTGTTCACTGTTACTGATCAAAATTGTTATATCTATCACTTAGAAATAGTTTATATTGTACTATAAATGGCAAACTTCAGCAGTCCTGGTTCTTATGGGTGACCCTCATAACTGAAAATGCTTTTTTAGAAAGTACGTGCAAACCTCTGCGCATGAGGGGTCCTTTGTTATGCAGGGAGCCACTGTCCACACAGTAACTACCCTTTTTGGTAGTACAAGCAATACCTGAAAAGATCAGACCAATTACTACCCAGCAAATCCGACCAGAACTTTTCGTTTTTAGGAGAGAGAGAGAGAGAACCAGAATGGTTCCTGTATGAAATGGAGCCACACATTTTGTTTAAGATATGTATTGATGGATTGGAAAAATTTTTAAATTTCCCAGGGTTATAAGTAACATATGTTAATCTCCATTACCGAGAAAGAACCTTTGTTTAGTTCAGTTCACAGAGATTTTTCACGGTGATATGACTGAAGTTTTAAAGGGGAATAGGTGAAGATAGACCGGTGCCTTGTTCAGTCTTAGATATACTCTCATCTCACTGAAATGAGTCACATATCTGTAAGTCAGGAAGCTGCACTGTGGTGGTAGCCCTTTTCAAATAATTTTCTTACACATCTCTTCATGACTTGTCCATTTAGCCTATTTCTTTTCCCTTTGCCATGTGTACCATGTAGGAACGAGCTTCATACAAAAATCCATTAAAAAACAAAACTGAAAAGTATTTCAATCTCCATTAATAGAAAAGAGACAAACACATTGATATGTAATGCAATATATCTTTATTGTAATGTTCGCAAACTTTTTACACATTCTATTTCCTTCGTGCTTTACACATTGGTGTTTTACCATTATCCACTATCTTCCTGGCAGTCTCACCCTCAAATCTTCCTTCTCTCTCTCTCTCTGGAGAACACCAGCTGATGTACGATTATGCCTGACAAATGAATAAAACGAAGATGTTAATTATGTCAGTTCAAGCAAACACACTGCTAATGTGAATTTATATGAATCAAACAGGCCATTAAATCATCTTCAGCTTCTTAAATACACTGAGTCAACTTATCAATAGTTTAGTGCAATTTCTGTTGTTGAATTTCTGTGGAGAGTTATTCAATGTTTGGATAGTATGCTGTCATTTTAATTTTCAAGCAAAACTGTAAACTTGCATTGTCCAGTAGTGCCATGTGCACATCTCTTCAAATTACTCTAGATGTCCGTAAAGAATTCCAAACATCAGATGCAATTTGATCTTGTTTTTTTTTTTTAAGATCATGCATTTTAATCCATGGATGTTGAAGAGCCAGGGTATATTTCTGCGTTTCTAGATATTCAAGTTCAATCACAAAGTCTCTGAATCTGAATTTAGAAGTTCAGATGTCTGACTCTGTGTTGCAAATTAGCCATTTTAAGTTTTAATTCTGTTTGGTTCATGCCTGCAAGTGCTGAAAAGTTGAGTGCAAAGGTGTCTGCTTCAAGGTATTCCAACATAAAAGATAAAGTTGTATTTTTTTTCCTTTGTGAATTCCTGAAATTACCCAGCAAAGACTTCTTGTATTTTGTCTACTCTGAATTGTATCAATGATGGGAACTGAGTCAGTGAATATGTCTTCATGTCACTCACAAACAATGCTAGTCTGCGCTCAAATGACAGTATCTCTTCTAAAAGCAGAAAGGCTGTGTGCTTCCCTTTCCTTGCAGCTTTTTTGTTAAGGCCATTTAAATGAGAGGCAATGTTCACCATGAAGTGAGATACTTGTAACAAATGATGACCTATCTGTAAGCTCTGTATATCTGTAGCCCTTTTCCCACATATAAGCACCTTCACTTCTTCGTGACAGACTGTCATCTGTGCAAAAGATCTGAATACTGATAGCCGACCTCTTCAAGTCCACAGGCTGCCAGCAGTTTAACCCTTTTGCCATTCTGTTGATGTTCTGTATAACCAGGATCATCACTTTTATGATTTCAGGTGGAAACGGTTATGCAGGTTACTTCTCGATGGATTATGTAGTGAAACAATATCACATTATGATCCAGCAATTTTTTTGCAAGTAATAAACTCCCTTGTGTGCTCCCTTTTTATTCAGTGCTCCATCAGTCATGATTAAGATAATATGGCCAATGCTTATTTCTCTCATCTTTAGGTAGTCAACAATAGCTAACAAAACATCTCTATTTCTACCCTTGTTTAGCCTTTGAGGGCAGCAGTCCAATAGACTCTTCTTGGAGTCCTTTGGAATCCACATACCTGCCAAAAAGGGGCAACCTGTGCAATGCCATCAACATCACATGACTTGTCACAAGCAAGAGAGAAGCCCGGAGCCAAATCAATAGCCTTAATCTGCTGATTGATTGTGTGTGTATCCATTTTTACTGTTCTGTTCTCTCACTGTCCTTACAAACAATGGCACGTCTCTAACTTTTTTAACAATTTCGTTTTTGTTTTTGAGATCACTGTACAGCTGTTCTGATACTTTGATGAAGCACTCTTGAAAGGCTTTCCTCTTTTCAAAATTTCCTGAGTTTCCACAATACTACTGGTAGTTATGCTACTTGGTGATTTCATCCATTTAGCAAACATGTTTGTACTTGAGTATGCTTTGTGACTCAGCTTCTCCATAGTTCTCTTTCTGGCATCTCTAACTGGATACCCTCTTTTGTTTTTTTTTAATAAAATGCCTCTTGAGATTGGATTTTTTTGTTGTCAGAAGATTCTTCATTACAAATGAGACAAAAAGAGCCCAACCGAACTTGATATTGATGCGAAGGATTCAGTCCATCCATTTCGAAATTCTTAATTTCCATCTCCAATTTTCCTCTTTTTTTTTTTTTGAAGCCATTTAAATATCTTCAATTATCCCAATCTTATTTCACATTTAATTCCAATTTCAGATTTCTTTCTTAAAATGTGTGTTGACCCTCACAGTGCTATTGACAAATAACGCAAACTTTTGTTTCCTGAAAAGAATGAAAAAAACTGTGTAGCATGACAATCTCAAAACACAGATACAGTATCTGTGTCCCACAATGCAGTGCAACATCCCCTTTGTTATTTGGATACAAATAGTTAATTATTGGGCTTTTAGATATTTATAGATTATCGAAAATAATTGGGTTTTTTTGTTTTGTTTTTTCGTTTTCTCTACATCTGCAAGCAATTATATGAATCAGTTAAGCCATTAAACTTTGCATAATGTCCGATGAGAGTTGCTCTCCGATTTTCACTTATCTGCCAAACAAGGATCAGGACAATGATAAATTTTTATAAGAGCTCAAATTCTAAACTGAGGCTGGAGGTTGAAGCTGTGCAACAGGCGAAATAACTGCATAGTGGGCTCTGTGGAGCACAACGTGTAAGTTTAACTCACAAATTAAAAAAAAAAGAGCAAGACTAGTTTCACTGTCTTTGACCTAAGTCACAGCAGTCACAAAGATTCAGATACTTTCAACTATAAAGAAATCCAGATGCAGTAACTGATAAAATCTTACCTCTGTCAAGGTCCCTCCAAAAGGAAGTCCATTCTGCGAGCTTATGAATGGCTCTGATGGGAAATTGCTTCGCCAAAATAGGCGGCCCTGAAGCATGTGACAATCCAGTGCATATGCAGGCCCTAGTGAATAAGTAACCATTCACAGGGAGATACATTAAGAATTGTCACACTATGGCACAAGACATCAGTTTGCTTGGCAAAACAGCAATTACTGTTACTTATGACTATCTGTATCCCAGCAAACCTTTGGTAGAATTTCCATGGTTTTTGTAATCAAATTTCAGGAGTTTTAGCTTTTCTCTCTCTCTTTTTTTTTTTCTGCTAAAATATCCAATACTAAGGAAATTTTAGATATCCGGTAATTGTTGAAATTTTAAATACATTTAAATTACTATTTCCTGAAAATTAATAAATGAGAAAAGTGGGGTTTAATCAGTCAGGGCCAGGAGCTGTAGATAAATCCTTAAAGCGCCACAGACGAGTCACCGTTATCATTGCCACAATACTGCCCAACCCTTCTGTTTGATTATTCATTAACTAGCAGCAAACACACCAAGACAAAATAGCTTTTTTCTTCTTCTTCTTCTTCTTCCATGAATCGATGCTGCAGTGCAGATTCTTTTAACCTAATATTTTTTTTTTTGGAAGATTTAAACTGTATTTCACAGAGCAATGTAGGGCATTAAAAAAAGGGGGGTGTTTAACATGACTTCTTCTGCAGCTAAATCTGGCTGGATGGGTTCTGATTAATAAAAGGGGATGGTTTAAAAGGTTATAAGACCGCAAACCATCAGTTGTGATCACTTTTATGGTTTTGAACAACTCAAAAAAAAAAAAAAAATGTATTAAGGGGGCATGTATGAAAACAATTATTTCACTGTGTCAATTTTTATTTTTCAAACTGGCTGAGGTACCCAGCACACAGGAAAAAAATTGGCTTTTGTTGAAAAAAAAAAAAAAGGTTTTATGTCAATTTGAAAAACAGAAATTGTATTTGTTTAAACACAGAATCATACTTGCCAAATCTCCCGATTTTTAATCAATCTCCCACCCTCCTGCTTTTTTCGTAAAAAAGACTCATTTCTCCTGATTTTTTAAGAACCCTCCCTATAAAATGTGAAAACAACCCAATTTTTCATCACCCATAGTCGACATTTCCCAAGTTTCATATTTTGACCAATCAGAAATCAGCAAACCCATCGCCCCGTTGTGTATGGCTCACATTATCGTCGTCCGCCATTTGACTCTATAGCCATCCGCCACTCCACAGGCTTGTCTACCACAGCAGACACTCCCAGTTGCGTCACAGGTCTCTTCTTGACAATTCAACCCTGGATGCATTGTTGACATGTAAATGCAATAGAACAGAGGACTGTCATGCCTACAAACCGAGTAGGACAACTTTGAAAACAGCAAAGTCAGCCTGTGTTACCTACAATAAAGAATTAACACCTGGACATGAGTCAGAGTGGAACTGATTGCATTTGACAATTGTGACCATATGGAAATTTAGAGACAGATAACCATCAGTGTTTACGTTTTCTAGCGCTTCACGACTCGGATTGCCAAAGTTTACCCTGTGAAAATTTTGGAAAGTTGGCAAGTATGCAGAATCATTGAATGAACACTGAATTGATGCTAATGATACATTCCTTAACATTCTATAAACTGTACATTTAAATGTAACTTTGTTCTATAACAGCCTCTTTATAAACAATGTTTTTGATTTTTCCTTGGGGTGAAAAAGCAAAACAGATTTTTTGTTTTGGCCAACTCTTGAGCACCCAACATACAGTTGTTATCCATGGGAAAAGCAGGGATTCTCTAAATTGAGGCTAAGGACTTTCATTGGTTTGCCCTGTACTTTAATAATGGTCATAGCAAAGCTGCATTCTCTTGAATTCAAAAGGTTTTTATTTATTCTTAGTTCTCAAATTTATACTGTGTATATGATATAAAAACCTGCCATTGGCAACTTTCAAATGGCCTTCGAAAGGTGGTTGTTGAAAAATTGAAATCTGTGGTCACTTCTGAGTTGAACAAATGCTGTGAAGCTGCAGTAACTCTGAACCTTGAAAGGTGACCTCTTGGCCTTTGAAGCCAGGCTCTGGTACCCTCAGATCCTGAGGTACTTTCATTATAATTTGAGATTGCTACCTCACTTATTTTGAATGAGTGCAGTGGACTAAATGTAATCTATGCAGCTTTTGAAAAGGGGCCTTTGGTGGCCTCAAAATATCCTTCAAGGCCAATGTGAAACAGCTTAAAACCTTGCCCAGATTCTGAAGTACTTACACCCAAAATTTAGGGCCTCTAGATGCTACGGTTTGGCTGTGTAAAAGTAACAGATAAACACCCAAACACTCAAAAATATGCTTCATATTAAACAAGCTTTTTTTTTTAATGCAACAACCTTTCAAAAACAAAAACTATGATTAGTATTTAGTCCTAAAATCTAGCCCAAAAGTAGTTACAGGTAACAAATGCTGCCATTAACTCTTTCTATGGAAGCACCAGTGCAATTTTAAGATTTCTGCTGGCAAACATAAACAGCAAAATTATTACAATTTGAAATATATAAACAAATGCAAAAAAGTTAATAAAGTTTATTGATAATTAAATGCTAACAATAAATAAATCAGTAGCTATTGATTAAAAATATCAGCACAAACTATATCAATGAAAGCAACAGCACAGCCTTAA
The DNA here is from genome assembly GCA_018389105.1 of Nautilus pompilius. NCBI lineage: Eukaryota > Metazoa > Mollusca > Cephalopoda > Nautilida > Nautilidae > Nautilus > Nautilus pompilius. The sequence goes on along the minus strand of JACATO010000993.1, from coordinate 190,443 downwards.
GATCTCTACAGGTTATAGAAAATGTAAGATTCAGCAAAATTTGAAATGAATTCACACAAAAATAAATGAAACAAACAAACAATTAAATGCTAACAAGCATCATCAATTAGTATCATCCTTCTCTCTTTAAATCTGCTGGAGATTTGTAAAAAAAAACAAAAAAAAAAACAACTGTTGCTGTTCCAGATCCTGCAAAGTTTATCTGATGTCATATATTTGTGCACTGGCCCTGTCAGAGAGCTCCCAAAGGTTTTTGGGAAAATCATGCACGTCATCCTCATCGAACAAGAATAATGTCTCTCGTCCAATGTGCACCTGACACACACCACATAAAGGTGACTAGCAGTTTCTTTTTTCTTCCACCGATTACTAATCGCTACTGCATACTCAAGATTCATTCAGATTTAACCATTATTCCCATCTGCAGCCCAACACAGATCAGTCCTGAGCAATGGGATTTCCTACAGATGCGGCCACATGCGATAATTTTGGAATTTTTTATTATTTTTTTTCGATCCTATGGAACATCTGCATAATTCAAATTTCAAATGTTCTACAACCCCCCCCCCCAGACAGGCATCAATACTTAGAACCCAATTATAGTCAGAAAAGTCCCATTTGTTTTTCTTTTTTTTTTTAAAAAAAAAATTTAACTATCTTTAAAAAAACAAAAAAAGGGGGGATGTAGTAGTAGTTTTGGAAAGGTTGTTGCTGTGCTGACTGGTAGTCAAAAGTGCAACTTTTATGCAGCTGGCTAAAGGAAGTGACTTGTTTCATGTTTCATGTCCTACTCAAGATGCCCCCCCCGGAATGATCTACTTCAGGCCATACCACAAGGTCAGCATCGATATCGCTGGGGCTGAAATTCCAACTCTCACACTGTAGTGCAGTTCAATGTCTGTTTTAACACTGATAACAGATTTTAGTTCTTAAGAGGAAGGAGGAGGAGAAGAAAAAAAAACTCCTTGTTCAAATGTTGAACGTAAGGAGAGGCAACCGTATCTAGGTCGTAAGTTTGTTCTCTCTCCGAACTTTTACAAGGTGACCTTTGGTTTCTCGACTCCGATTTTGCATCATAAATTTGAAAGTAATCATAACAGAAGCAACATAAAACAGTATCTATTAAAGACAAATAAATTCTGCTATGGCTTCATATCTTTCATCTTTTACCAACCATTTTAAAAGAAGTAATATTGATTACCAATTAGAGCACTAGAGTATACACATTTAATATATATATATATATACATTACTTTAGTTTTCCCCAATCTGAAAAAAAAAACTCCCACATTCCAAAGTAAAATGCTAAGTTGTTTAGTTTTGAAAAATCATTAATTAAAAGAATTCTGTTGACATGAACAAAGGCCAACTCCAACAGTACAGCCAAGCACTGGAGGAAGTCTCAATAGAAGAGTTAGATAATTAGGTCACCATCCTGAAATCCATCATAGACATCCTGAAGTAGACAGCCAAGCCTAAAAGCAGCCATCATCAGGGGAAGTATACGCATCTATTGATTTCTAATACATTTCTGAATCATGATAAAGCAGAAACACTGATGGTCCCGCACACACTTAATGCTCAGTTTAAATGATGGGTGAACATTAGCTGAAAATGGAATGCAGTATCAGACCTTTCTGCAACCAACAGAATATTGAGGGGGTTGAGATAACCTGGACAAGATTTTAAATCATTGATTATCTGCTAATATCATCAGGGTTTTCAGTTATCTATACACACACGAGTAGATTTTTTTAAAATCAAATGGAGACAAAAAGCAAAACTGATCAGATAAAGTTAGAAAAGAAATTTTCTTTGGTAAACCCTAGAATTTTGCTTCATAGAACCAGATTCTTCGAGTTAAGGATTATCAATGCATGTACTCCTCATAAAGTTATGTTCCATGTTTGGCAAACGCTAAGGTAAAGAGGTGGAGTGGATGGCCAGCCCTAAACTAGCTGGTACGACAATCTCTCTCTCATTTCTTTGTGCAAATAGGGTACCTGTTCATAAATAAAGGGAAATCTAAGAAGAATGTAGGCATACGTGTTTAAAGAATGTCCTGTTGGTTCTACTAAGATTGCTTGGAAATCACAGATAAACTGAAAGCTTTAAAAAAATTAGTTAAAATGTGCAACATTCTTAAGCATGTTTTCCACAGGTCCGCTTCATTATTACTTGCAACGTAAATCTGCTGTACCACACGGCTGACTTCGGACAGAAAGAGATGTCGTGTTTTCATCTGACATGGCTAACTGGTAAAAAAAAAAAAAAAAAACAAACTTAAAGAAGCTAGGAGATAATCAAACTTGTTCATTTCGCTCAAGTAGGATGCAGGTAAGATCCAATCCAGTTTGAAAAATGAGAGAGAGAAGATAAAGATCAGGTTTTTAACATCATATTAACCCCTAGCCCTCTGAATTTTTGTATGATCCATCCAGTCTTGAAACCTAGAAAATAATCATGGTCAGATCACACAGTTGGCAGAAAATATTGCATGTTTTACTCTCTAATCCTAACATCATGATTGAAAAGACATCCAAAAATTAAATAATGCAAATGCAACTTTATCCTGTTTTATATTTTGGAGAAGTGCACACCTGCCCACAGACAATTAGATAATTTTCAACTGTTTGTTTTGTATTGTTAAAGTCCATCTAAAAGACAAGGCCAGTTTTCTTCTGATGAGATTAATGTAAACAATAAACATGGAATCTTTAAGAATTTTATTTATCAAAGTTCTCATATGCTGTTTTGATATCTGGAGAATGAACAAAACGCAGGTGCAATACCAGTGTTAAAGCTGTTTCTCCTACCATTGACTACATCAGCCCAATTAAGCTTAACGATGAATTCAATCTATCTAAAGTGTTGCTTTCATCAACTAAGTCAGCAAGGGACCGTAGCATTAGTTAGACCAGTACGGGCTGGAACCAAAAGCACTTGCTGCTTTTGAAACTACTAACGCGCCAGGGAACACCGTACATATCGTTTCCAACAGTTACAAGTAAATGACCCGAGACAACAGGTTTGTAGAAAGGGTTAGTGGAGTTGCAAAACATTTTACAGAAGAGTTACAGAGCCTATTTTATTCCCAAATGCATCCCAAATATTATACATTAACCGGTAATTTTACATCTGAAATGTTGAAACTTCATCACGGTATATGATATTCCAGCAAATAAAACAAATATTTTTCTGGTTCTATGAGCAGAATTGTTGAAGCCTGGAGTTATCAGCTTTAATATAGCACTGACGTCCCGATTAACCTCATAGTAAAATGCAAACAGTTCCCATTCACTTTTATCCTTGATGATTTCCCAGATTTTTAAAGGGCAAGATCTGTTCTAGGCTGTTTTACATAACCCAATTTTAATAGTTTTTTTTTTTTTTTTGGTGGGGGGAGAACTGCATTGCACTACATTACACAAACATTTTCCCTTTAGAATTAAAAAACTTAATAGTAAATTTTGACAAAATGTGTTATATCAATTTTTAAAATAACCATAAATGCTGAGATTTGCCAGCACATAAACACAGCAGTATGCTATTTTATGATAATTCTTTTTAAATTAATCACATGAAATCACAAAAATGAAAGTCAGGGTGGTAGCCAACTCTAACCCAAATATTCAGAGTACATCTTATTTCTAACATCATGCCTGGATAGGTAGGTATGCCCTAAGCACTGGTCCAGGCTCCTTTTTAAATGCCACCAGATGATGCTTCAGTTGCACACTTCATGTGGCATGTGCCAGAAAATCCGAGTCTTGTGATCAGATGACCACATGGGGAAAATTGCAAGTCTATTATTGTCAAATGTTTCAAAATTCACCACAGAAATGTCAATCTGACATCTGGTTCCTTAAAAAAAAAAAAAAATTTTTTTTTTCCCTCCCCTTCAGCTGACTGATGTCACATTCTTCTTTGCATAATTTATCAGATTTCAAACATAGAGAAAATTATTTTCCTTCCCCTAATTTACGTTGCTGTAACCCTGGGACAGAAATATTTTCTGCTGCTTAATCATCATTAAACTTTTTAACTACCACAGAACAAGAATCTGTTTTATTAAAATATCTGTTAGTGCTTAAAAACAATCAATGTTGATGACGAGTCTCTCCTTTTTTTTACCAATAAAGAAAATATCCTGATATGTTGTTGCAATTTGAAAGTATATTTACATAATAGCTTTATGATGGATGGGATGTAACTCTGATTGACTTAATTGTCAGTTACCTGGAGAATTGATAATTAACGTAGACATATATATATATATACTGTTTCTGGAATTAATTATAAAATCCAACATGAAACAAGGCAGGAAAAAATTCCTGTATTGTATTCTTTTTACAGATTGTTGGAACATCTTGGAGATGCATCAGAGAAAGCCAAATGTTTTGTCTCAATTTCTTTAGAGTCAAAGAAATCCCAGGTGTCTTTTGTTGTTTTTTTTTTTAAAAAGATTTTCAAAATCCCAGAGACAGTGCCTAGACTTTACAGACCAGCATGGAACATACCGTGGTTTAATTCGAAATATTAAAACCAATTCACACGCTAAGAAGAAATAGGAGACACAAGCATTTCAATGCATTCTAAATAATAGTTCATTTCAGAATATCTACTGTAGACTCAGGAGAAAAAAACACAAATCTGGTGTTACAATTCAATAATCAGAAACTGTTGCTTTGATCTGAAAAAAATTAATAAAATGAAATGTAATATAGCTTGTTGCTGCTCGGCAGAGCTGTGGAACAGCGGGTTTAAGGTGTTGTCCATAATGGAGACTAGAGCACAGGAATCCAAGGAGTCTTTTGAGATATCAGTCGGAAAAACCCTTGCCTTTCCAGTGTATAGTGAAAACAATACCAGCAAGGGGAATGCACACATGTGGGGGTCAAAGCATTTACAAGTGGACTAGAAGGTGCAGCTGACAAGCATCATTAGGGAAGACCAAGAGAGAGAGAACCAACACACCAGTGGTAAAGTGGGTTTTCAATGCTCAATTCTGTGACATGGAACTTTGTGGCCACACATGAAGTTTAGGAATCAACCCCGTACACAGAAATGTAATTAGTTAAATGTTTACAAGCTTCCACAGAGGCCTTAGAATTTAAAAAAAATATATATATACATGCACGCATAAACAAGCATTTAGAACTGTCTTCAAGTTAGAGTTTGTTAACTTACAGCTGCTTAGCAATAGTAGTTTAATGCTTAATGTAAAAAAATAATAAGTTGTAAACTGTCGTGTTGGGTTAAAGCTGCCTAAGTCCGCTTATAGTTGCAATCTCAGCCCAAAATGTTCTGGAAAGCTTTTTCTATGATAACAAAAAAGCATTGGGAACCACACTGACTTCTGCTCTCTTCTCATAACAGGCAGAAATCCATAGTTCTGACAAATGGACCACATCGTCACAGCTTGAAACTAAAATCTACACTGACTATACATCATCGCAGGACATATGGATCAATCCGAGATACTGTTTTCGTCACATCGCGCAATATCAACAACAAAAGAGTTCACTTTTCTTTTCTCTTTCCTTTTGTTTTCCATATGATGATGAAATGTAACAAATAAAACCGGCAGCTAAAAGATAGCACACCGGTACATCCATTCAATACTGTTTGCTTTAGAATAAGACGAAGTAAAGTTTTCATGACAAATTTTTAAAAGAAGAAACGAAAATGCCGTTGAAATTTTAAAACAGTCAAGTTAAAATCTGAATTTAGATAAGCAGCATTTCTGGTCTGACCTACCTTGTGTTTATCATTAAGCCAAGCCATCTGGGGCGGAACCTTGTCTGCGACACGCACCTGACAAGAGTGAAAGTAGAAACAAAGCAAATGAATGACAGCTAGGAAAGTTCACAGACTCTGCAAAAACCTAAAGATTAAAAAAAAAAAAGTAATCTTAGTAAACATATTAATGGTAGTTTTTTTAAATGAAGGACACTTTTTCTTTTTTATCATTTTGGTTTCCATGAAGGATGTCTTGGATTTGATTCGGCTGGGGTCGTTGCTCCTTGAAGATCTGCGGAGCGTTTACTGGTGTAATTTCACCACTGTACTTAACAAAAATGCCATCGAGCTGTTGAAGATAAGCCACTTAAATGCCTCTGGTAGACAACGACATCCTACCTTTACACCGTTTCTGCAGCAAAGCAGATAAATCTTGTATCTCAATTTCAGCCATAATATGGATATGACAGAGACATTATCGACTAAGTGTTCACGCATTCCACTTGCTCCCATCTTTTTGCTTCATCTTCAGCACCATCTTAAAACAATTGAGCTGTTTACTCTTTGAATGGATCAATATACCTTTGAGCCATAGCAGGATCCATATACTATTTCAACACTTTTTTTTATACTTTTCATAAATGAAAATGAAGAAATTAAAAGCATGTCTAGGTTTTGGGCTTTCCAGACTATAAGCCAACTGTAAATGTTAGCTGAAACACTACTAGAAAAAAATCTTAGTTCCAGAGGTTCTGTATATAGCTAACAAGAATATGCCAGGCTCTCTCTCTCTCTCTCTCAAACTGGGTGTTAAAGTATATTTGAACTTATAAATTATGAATTCACATTTACCCATTATATTTAATAACCACTAAAGATTAGAATCGTAAGAACCAAACAAAAAAATTAACACCACTGCCATTGCACATTTGCATTTTCTTTAATCATAAACTTTTATTCACAAATAAATGTTTCATTGTTTTTTTGTATCCCTTCAGTGTCATTCTAGACCGTTGTTATTTCTGCCCATGGCTTTAACTCTCCTCCTCCTACATACATCAAAATTACCAAAAGTGCACGGAGTCTTTTTAAAGTGTGCATTTTGCATCAGGTATCTCAGTTATGGTGCCCCCAGACAAGGAGACTGAATACCACCAACTTCTTCAGGGAAAATACCACTAGAAATTCTTTGGTTACTGGATGGGAAAACAGACTAAGGGGAACTACACATCCAAGAACAATCCAGATCAAGCAAGAACTATTAAAAACAAGCATACTAACCTGCTCAATTATTAATATTTAATTTTCTTAATGTATGTAAAGACCACTAAGGCATGATGCAAAAAAATATGCTGCATATGCCACCAAGCTCATGGTAAGAAATTTGTCTCCCTTTTCCTGAGACTGCATCAGGAATGGTGAAAACATCAGGCAAACATACATAAGGCAAGAATGTGCAAACATAATAATATATTTATTTTTTTAATGGCACAGTATACTTTTAATGCAAAAATAAGTAAGCATAAGATCTAATCTAATCTCCCTACTGGAGAGTACATAAACACCTACCAAAATACTTAGGTTTCATTAATTTTCTTGAATACCATAAAAATTTGAGAGTACAGGTAATTAAAAGGTCTGGATCAGTGTTACTTCCAAAAAAATAAATGACTTACCTTAGCAACAAGGTCATTTCTAACCAGGTAATGAACCAAGTTTCTTCCAATAAATCCAGTTCCTTAAAAATAATAAGTAGAGAAAGGTGACTCCTCATGAGCAATAAAAAACTAAAAGATGAAGTAATTGGATGTCAGATGACATTAAATATAAGGACAATGATCATGATGATGATGATGATGGTTGACGACAACTGATCTGGGAGAAACACATGGCCAGATATGCTTTCTTTAATGGCTTATTTACCAATCTTATTCTGGAGCTACACCTGAAGTCCATTTGATAAGAATGCTGCCAATTTTTTTTTTCTAAGCCTTCTTTCTTCAATATGACTGCTGGTTTCATTAATTATAACATGGCTCCACTGCCATCTGTCTTCAACAGCAAGTTCCAAGTCATATAGTGATAGGTTATACGACTCTGTTTTGAGCCATTCTTGTGGCATCCATGTCATCCTCACTAAATGAATGCATGCCTGCATAAGGTGCCAAAAAAAGTTTAATTGGCATCTGTCTTTTCTGATGACCATTAATGACACCAACAGCGAAAAACACAAATAGGCTATATGAGGGTCCTACTAAAACCTGCACAGATATGAGTTGACCTGTACCTTGCCAAATTATAGACAACTAAATGCTTCAATAAAGTGATATTCTTGACTTATTATCTCAGACAGCAAAAAAAAAAAAAATAATAATAAAACAGGCAGTTTTATGAATTACATTAAGTCTAATTTTAAGGAACAAGCAAGCAGCAATGCATGACAAGCTTGAGTGACAAATGCAAATATAGGTGAAACAAAGGAAGTGAAAATTTTATTAGGAAGGAAGGAAGTGACCCTCGCACCTTAAAGACCATGGGACCTTGTCTGACTTTTGATACAGACAAATTGTCTGCAAAAACTCAATCTGTACTGGAGCACCTATGGGTTCATCCCTCATAATAGAAGGGATTGCCTTTCAAACTTCCTGGTTTTCTCTGCTCAGTAGCCAGCTTGGAGTAGCCAGGGGACTTTAGAGGGAAGCAAATCCATTCCAGCCAAAATCATTTTTAGAAGATATGTAAGGCTTCAGTTATGCAAAAAATATCTACAATGATTAATACCAGAGCAACATAAAGGGATTTTCAGATGGCTAATTACCAGAGCTTTAGGCCACCTAGAAGGAAAAATCTTTACTTTACCTTCCTGTTATTACTCTATTTTAGTTGCTGACTAGAAAATTTTGCTGGCTACTAAATTTTTTTAAAGATTTTTGGAATCCTTTCTTTCATGATTTCTGATCAATCATAAATCATCCATAGATTTTTGCATCAGCCAGAATTGTTCCGCACATCTTGAGTAACTTCATGCCAATTGCATCTAGTTGGGCTCTGCCACCATAAGCATTAAGAAATTCACAGCTTTGCTGGTTTTTCTTATCAAGCAAAACAGCTTGCATACATAATTTGAGATAACTCCCAAATATCAGACTGAATGCAATGTCCTCCAGGCAACCATCAGAAATCTTGCTAAAATATGCCAGTAATTCCATTAAATGTCTTCACATGACATGATACAATTCTATTCTCTCGGGAAATGTAAGCAATGTCATCTAACATTTTCTTACTTCATCCTCAAAGTAAAAACGTTGTCCCAGTGTGCACCCCAGCCAACAAATAATGCTATTTAATGTCCTATATGCTTACTTGAAAAAGCAATGGACACAGGTGTTTTTTTTTTTTCAAAAGTATTTTTGTAATTAATTTTTCATAATCACTCACCTATACCAACAGCATCTTAACAAAAATAACAGCAGCAAATAGAACTATTGGCAGCCTGAGCTATTAACTGCATATATTGATTCGTTCAGGAAAATACTAAAGTCGCTCAAAAGAAAGCTAACTAGACACCATTACAGCCGAGCTTCCTTTAAACATCTCTGGTATACAGTATCGACACAAATTACAAAGGTTCACTAACATCATCTTTCTTTTAAATGCAAACAAAATATGCAACCTGAACCAATCAGTCTGGTGTCACCTAGCAAGGCAAAATGAATTAGAATTTTCTTGTATTTCTTAATGTCCATTTCCACATCATTTTCAACCAATCTGCCAATACCACTCATGAATAGACATATAGCCTTAAAAATTAGTTTACACTTCTCCATGCCTTAGTTACAAATTAATTTATATAATACCCTGCATTAATGTGTCTTCAGACAAAAATGCCTCTTCTCACACCTGAACGATTCACATTTTGACTCATCAGTAAAGAATCAATTCAGGTGATTTCTTTATCTTGTTTCCTTATCTTAACAAAGACTTCCTCACTGCTAATGTACAGTGCTCAAGGATGACAATAACTGTTAATTTCCCATAATGGTTCTTTAAAATACTCAAATTACATATTGTTGAGACATGTGCTAATTTTGTCATCATCTGATGGTTATTCAATGTTTGAAAACACTATGCACATATACTTTTAAAAGATTAAATGTAACTACATGTTTTTGTTTCCATAATCTATGTCTCATGATGAGAAGAGGAATTTTACAAAGATAAATGACTGAATTTTTGTTTTACCGTGCTTTATGTAATTAGCGTGCACAATCTTTTCTGTTATGCAAATAAAATCGTTATTAACAAGCCATCTAATTTGTTTCCATAATTTACAATTTTTGGCTATCAATAATATCAAGACTTCAGTCATTTTTAAATTGATGTAATTCAGCTGCCCTATATTCTAACTCCAGCAGACCTGTCTGTAAATAATACATCGACTAGACAGACAGACAGACAGACAGACAGAGACAGACAGATAGACATGCAGAAATTCTCATGCACGCACACATGCATGCACGATGTCTCCTGGAGATCTGGGAACAGGGAAGGGAAGAGATCAATAACAGAGAAAGAAAGCGAGTCGGATGGGTGGCAGTCTTGAGTACAGAGTAAAACAAGGGTGACTCATCCATTCTATACATTTCCTCTCTGCCCATTATGACAAGCCAACAACAAATGGTAAGGAGACTAGAACGTTTATTGCTTCAGGGTAGAAACAATCTGCAGACTCAACTCATAACAATAAAAATAGGTTTGACACTGAGGCTAAGATAATTTAATTATGACTGCATCCATTTGAAATGTTTTTGTTTTTTTTTTAAAAAAATCAGACATTTTAAGCAGAATGTATATTAGTGCTTGTGCATACAGACTGATTCTGACTCATTAATGATAATACAATGGCATTTGACTGAAGGTGAAATTAAAGCAAAGGGAAGTTCTACTAAATATAGAAAAAATAACTAAAAGCAATTTATAATTCTGTTTAGTCAACATGCACTAAATAAATATTTTCAAATATTTATTTTAATTAAAAAAAAACAAACAAACAAAAGTGTCTGGTCAGGTTACAGGTGGGGAAAAGGGCAAGGTATTTTTAATTACGTAACTAATAGTATGTCACTTGGACCAACTACTAGTATGTCGTCATTGGACCTATTAAAATGCTGCAAAACAAAGCAAACATCTCTTTGATTCAGTTTACTATATAGAATCTGTTGATGAAAATATTTAAAATTTTCAATTTCTATACACATCCCTCAAATTTCAGAGCCATGATTTGGATTTGGTTCAAGGGCAGAATGAAACCTGAGGCAAGTTTCTTTACTACAAATGTCTCAGTTTACCTAACAGTGTAGCTTTGTGTCATGGAATATCCAAGACCACAAAACAGCTTTACTACTTGCTCTGGCAGAACCAGTAACCTGAAATGCTATCCACCAATCAACTGACAATAGGCACCTACTAACGAAAGTGTGTGATTGCTCAAACATTCCTGTGCTCACGTGTAATACACAGAGCAGCCATTATAAACCATAAGCTTAACACATTAAGTACCACACTATACAGCATTGCATACCATCTGGGGTTCTATGGATATGAAAAAAATATTTGTGTATAGTTGTTGCATTGTGTAGGGTGTCAGTCACCCTATTTAATTTCCAAATGACTTAAAGTAACCATCAGCAATGTTACTGCTGAATCTGAGGGCCCTTTTCTATAAGTATTTTGTCTTTTCTGTTTTTATTACCTCTGTACAACACGCAAGTTTGGAATGTTTCTGGAAAAATCTTCTGGAGAGAAGCAATTTTTAAATGACAAACATATAAAAAAAAAAACCCCTCTGCAAGAATATATGTAATTTGTATCTCTAACGATCAAAACGTTGCTCACATTCTAGGAGTACAGCACCACTGTTTTTATGACGGGATCTAGCCTGAACACTTTTAACATAGTGTTAAGTATTAGCTGTAGTTTGTCGTTGTTTTTTTTTTCATTTTAGACTGTTGGTGCATTATCTCCCTTTGTTACTTATAGTGATTAAGAAAGAAAATGGTCACGAATGACTCAAGTCTGTCTGGCACCATCTGCGCAAAGGCTAAATAATGTGGTATTCATTAAAGATACAAGTGATGCTTGGCTGTTGCATCTTTCTAGAGCAACCAAAAAAAAAAAAAAAAAAACCACATCTGTATCCTACAAAGAGAAACCTGTCAGTGATAGTGTTGAGTCTACGTCGAGAGAGTAAGCAAACATGGATGCAGAGATGATCAGTCTTGGTTTGTTATGGTTTAAATCTAGAGTCAACAGAAGTTCACATCACTCAGCATTTTTCAAATGCATAGCAGCCATAATGTGAGCCACCATCAAGCACCGGCCAACCAAAATTTATTCAGTAACCCAGCAAAATTAAAGATCAAGTATTACAACAACAAAAAATATCTGACAAGAAAGAAAGAGTGAGTGAGAAAGCCAGCAAAAGAAACATTTTAAATATTACACAAAATAATAACGGGTTTTGAGCACGAAGACTGCTACTAGAGCATGTAACTACAAGGTAACTAACCTTTCTTCTTTTTTTTTTTTAGTAATGGAATTAAGATCTGGAATTAATTGCAGGGAAATGTAGTGAATGATGGCAGTAGAAATTAATTTAAAAATCATACTGATAAACACCTCTGGTGGGTTCCTGCTCCCTGAAACTACAAAATAAACTAGAGAGTACAGATATAAACACTCAGATCACTTTCCCTTTGTAATCAAGTTACAACATACTAGAATGATGGTGAAGCATATTATTTCCATAATCCAGGTGGGTTAAATCCTATCCAGGTGTACTCGAGGGCAAGCATTCAAATAAAACCTAATCGAAAAAAGCATCACCATAATAGTATCTGGCCAGATTTTATTTGAACATCTCTAGTATACATACATTTACCCATATTTAATTCATTCTTTTGTTATATCTCCTCATGAAACTCACAGTTAGTTTTTATGTCAACTATCTGAGACTGATGTAGCAAAATATCTATATGACAAAAGCATGGAAAAGTTTTCAGTAAGTCTGATGCTAATTTAAATCAATATACCTTTGTAAAAAATATATATACATGAGTTGGCTTCACAGAAAAGAAAATTACAAATGATTGTAAAATTTTAGCAGGAGGGTAAGTAAGAAAATAAACTAAGAAATTTTAAAATATGAAGCAAAGCAAATCAAAGGTAAATAAATACACCCTAAGATCAAATGCATCACATAATTCCTAGTAAAAGTAACAACCCCTTTGTTCCTTCACATAAATGCACACATCTAATGACATCCCTGTCAACTCTTCAGAATTATAAAGATTATTTCTTGCAGACAAACATGAGAAAGTGAAACTAGATATGCAACAAATTTCTTCAGGTGGTCAAACCCAATCTCCATGATCTAAGAGAAGGGATCTTGTTGGATTCAGGAAACGGCTTCCTTTCAGCTGAGTCAATCAATACATTAATGGATGGCCAGTGTTTCTCTTGCCTGAGTCACAAGAAATGAGTCTGTCAGAGGGAAAAATTTCAATAAAAAGACACTTCTCTTTTGACCTGCATGAGCCTTACAAATGAGGCTTCAATAATGGAATATCCAGAGCAACAGCTGTCAGTAACTGTTTATTTATTAACAGTGTGGTAATTCTTCAACCCTTATCTTAAGCTCAGCCACCTAAAGTTCAAGATTAGCTCACTGAAATATTGCTATAACAGCTGGCAAGCAATTACTATTCAGATCCAACAACAACAACAACAACAACAAAGATTGATTTGTTAGTGCAGATTATAACTTCAGACAGAACTATTTGCACCTTTAAGATAAGGTTTCTCTCTGCTAAAAAAGGGATGTTTAATGAACAAATCCATGGTACTAGAGATGTTCACAAAACTGCCATAACAGTATCTGGACAGGCTTTATTTGAACATCCCTGGTATACGAAAATCATACATTTCAAGCCAGGGATTAGTTTTTCTAATGTATTCATTACCAGTCTAGATCACCTTACTTAGAGATGAATTCTTTGTTGGCGCTGTTGTTGTTGTTATTTTCCTTGGCATGTGACATCTGTTTCGCGCTAAGGGAAAAAAATAGGCTTGACCGGTTTGTCAATCCTGATAGGACAGACACCGTATCACAGGGATAAATTAAATCACCTGTTGCTGTAAACTTTCCTCTTTCCTGATGGAACCCATGTTCCTGACCGTCACCCCGCAGCTAGAAGGGAAACAAATGTAGGGCCTGGCAACTACTTTACCTGGGTATGATTGGGGGGCTGTTGAGGTGGTCAAGGTGCAAGTTACCTGTAGAATCGCTCTCTCACATACCTGGAAAACCCTACCAGAAAATCATATTTAAATGTGGGAGGAAACCGATGCAGCCATATGGTAAAGAAGAGTGAGAAGAATCTATCCCAGATAAATGGTTTACTGTATCAGTTTGATTATCTGGAGAACCTGAGGCTCTTAACCATGGCAAGACAGTAGCCTGAACCACTGGCTGTCCCTACTCATTTAAATTCTTTGATTTCACCTTCACTTACACAAAATCTGTACAATATTCTTAAACTTTAAATCCTGCCCAAATTGGCATGCCTGACCCCTCGAGGCAAAGGATAACTACACTATCCGGAGGATAACTGCAATACTATGATTCTTTACTGGGGTAGCCTCTCTTGTGGAGAGAGGTGAGCAGAGAAGACTCCTCAGAAAACTCAAAGAACTGTTACGCATTGTTATATTCACATTTGATTGTTCAAATAAATTTAGTAGAATTTTTAAAAAGGTGTATGTTGCGACTCTTCTGAGAATCAAAGACATTCACAAATTATTGGAAGAGAGAATCATATACTCCTCGTAAGTAAGTACATCAATTTATTGCAAATGCTCAGCACATTTAGCATTTTATGACATAAAAAAAAATAATAAATTTTAAAAACATTTCCTTGGCAACCAACTTCAATCAGTGCTTATCAGGGAGGTGACTGGTGGTCCAGTGGCAAACTGCTAAGGTCAAGAGCCTGAGTTCAAATCCAGGCTGCAATGGCAAACCATCTTCCTTACTGCTCTTCTTCACCACCCGATTGTGGGGATTTCCTCTGCACTCTCCATTTTCCTCCCATGTCTAAAAAAAATGAAGAGTTCTAGTAGAGGACTTTCCGCATTAGGCATTTGGCTAACCTCTGCACCCTGTTCTACTCCACTTGGTTTTGGAAACTGACACCAGAGTGTTTCCTCTGGTGGATTGCCTTATGCCAGCACACAGGTCTGAACACAGAACAGACATGCATACAAACATAAGCATGCATACATTATGTTCTCCAACAACAGCCGACTAATCCAAGTGAATCAGTATCACAAAAGAACTGTTAAATTTAAATTTAAACAATTTTTAAACCAGTTTACCAAACATCCACAAGTTGTGTTTGCTATTTTTAACCATCTTCATTTATAGCACTTCTGAGAGCAAATAGATATGTACAAGACTGTTAAGCGTTCGTATCCAATATCATTCCTCAAATATCTAAATAGAAAATGTAGCCAATCTATCAGTCAGAACTGGGTCTAATACCAACCTACCCCCAAAAAAACAAATTTTATTTAATGTATTTACACTGAGGATTTAATAGTTTAGAAAATAAAAAAAAACAAAGCAAACTTTTGAAGCAGAACTATGATGCACTAACTATCTACTACGTGAAAGAGATGAATTGGCTGTGTATGCAATCTGACTGCGGTATCCATTTGCCAATAATTTATGAGTCCTTCCAACAATGCAATGCTTTGAAGGATCATGAATGGCTACAAGGTAAACCATCTGCCAATCTTCAAAAGTAGATCCAAAACCAATTCTTTTATTTTTGTTGTATTTTAAAGCGTGATTTCTCCCCAGCAAACTTAATTTTCTTCCAGCATTTTACTTCACCTGCCAAAATGGTTTAATGTTTGGAAGTAGCGATCACTGACTGGAACCCAATCATGAGTAACATTGCACCGTGGAAAGGTTTTCAGCTTACTTAACTATAAGTAGATCTTAAAAAAGCCCTTCAGATTGCATACATAGCTACTTTAAGACAAAATGACAATGCACTTCATCATTAGCACCACAGTAAAACTCCACTTATCTGCATTAATTGATACAAGTTGTGCAGCAGGTAAACCACTATATAGATATTTAGATACTCAAACCTACTGAGACTGAACAGCCTGCAAGCAGCTAGGAAGTCTGGTGAGGTTTTTTTTTTATTATTCAGTTTGTCATCAGTCTGCTGTTTAAAGTTTCATACGCATAACTTAAAATGTGCCCGGAAAACAGCCTAGATGTTGAATGCAAAGACAACAGTCAACTAAGACTACAAACGTCATGGTAACCAAGCAAATGACCTCAAATCTTTCCTGCTGGCATCACAGCATTGAAGCTATCCAAGGTTAAAGGTCAGCAGATCTTCTTAAAGCAGGGGTTCTCAAACTTTGTGATACCCAGTGACCCCTTAAAATGATAAATGAATTTTTGAGATCCATCCCCATGAATAACAATGATGATTTTATTGGGGGAGGTTAGGGTTTGGCAAAAAATTGATAAAACAGACAAGGGTAGTGATTAAAAATAATAACCAATTCAATTACATTCCATGAACATATGGGCAAATTGTGTGCATCCAATGTTTTTCTTTGTTGTTGTAATAACAACATAGAAAACGAACTGAAATCAAGTATATTCACAAAGGCTTATTATACCTTATTAGACTGCTTCTACCGTAAGTCCGGAATATGTTTTCAACAAATCTCTCAGTCTGGAATTCTGGACTAGTCCAGAAAAGTGGCACGTCTGAACATACCCTAACTTTTTAATGGGAAGGATGAATTTGCTTGCTTTTGCATAATCCCTAAATCTCGGGGTTATTTTCAAGGCAGCCACTCTCGTTTCTCGTTCCACATTCACTTTTGATCCGCATGTGTTTCTTTTTATTGCAGCAACTGTAGAAAACCCTGACTCTCACAAATTTTCACATCTTCACTAATCCGTGTGTTACCGCTCACAATGAATTGTTTTAAAGTAGCAAACATGTCCAAATTTGCATTTTCCATTTTACTCTGCCACAGTTCAACTTTCCTAATAAACAGTTTTAATTTGTCATTGAGATGAAGAACGTTGTTATCACCCCCTTGCAGTGAGGTATTAAGTGTGTTCAGCTCATGAAATACATCACTTAAATATGCTAACTGCAAATTGAAATCAAAATCAATAAACATGTGCGCACTACTATGCCTTTCCTCAGGGTAAAGTTCATTTCTCAGTTCAAAAAACATGTCAAAACGTCCCCCTGAGACAGCCATCTTGACTCACAGTAAAGTGTGTTCAACACCCATCTCTTCACAAAACCTTACAGGCCTGGTTCTTAAATAGTTCACAACACTTATAGTTGTTTGTAGAACCTTCTCCAATGCTGGTTTCAAATCTTTCAAAGCGAGAGGTTGCCTATGAATCGTACTGTGCGCAAACAGCATTAGATTTTTGACAATAATACCAAGAAGACCTCAGCTTTATTTGTCCTTGTAATTTCTTTACAAAAGAATAAATCATCATTTATTTTTCCCCCATCAATTAATCTAACGTATTTATTAAATGAGCATCCTTAGCGCTATCTGTGGCCTCATCTATCTGAATGGCAAATGGTTTGTTTCTTATCTTTTCAATTAGTTGCTCATTTAGATCCTCTCCTATATCTGTGATTTGGCGGGAAACAGTGTCATTAGACAAAGGGATATTTAAAAACTGTTTTGCACTAGACTCTCACAACATAGTTGTAACCATATCAATAGCTGCTGGAAGAATTAATTTTTTTCCAATTGTGTGGGACTTTTTACACTGAGTGACTCTGTATGCAACTTGATAAGAAGCTAAAAGTGATTTTGAAGGGACAACTATAAATTTAACTAGACTCACATTTTGCTGCTTCATTTCATCTCTTCTTCAAATGAAAAAACTCTCGAGGTTTGTTAGCTAAGTCTGCACGACTTGTTTCCAGGTGTCATTTAGGTTGCTTGGCTTCATACTCTCAGCAGACAGCATTTTATGTCAAATAACACAATGAGGCCATTCTTCTCCAGTAACAAAAACACTTGTGAAACCAAAAGTTGTGTAACTTTCATCATACCTTCTTGACTTAGGCTTGCTTTTTATCAGCACCATCGGGAGATTGGTCATCTTTAGCTTTTCTCTTAATACCCAAAAAAACTTCGCCATTTTGAAAGATTAAAATTAACAGATAAAAATACTGAACGTTACTAATATGTACACTTCTACAGATGCCCTAAAGACTACGGATATAAGTACTACACGCCACACAGGCAGAGAGAACACAAATATTTCCGAGAGAAGTTGAACCCAACTATCGGAGTTCAGTGTCAATCAATCACCAATATCCGATAGTAGTTTGTCACATGATCAATAGGTGTCAGTTGTCCATTTTAATTGTGTAATAAATCTCAATCCACGACACACATTACATTTACAAAAATGCAAATTAAGAAACTTTATCAACATTTTTTGACATAACAACGGATTTTCGGCTGATGACTGGGACGAAAGTGAAATCAGGAAATTCCCCGCTGTTGGTGATGTTGGAAAGTAGAAATAAAAAAGTAAAAGAAATTAAATGAAAGTAACATATTAATATTTCTAGAAAAGTTGGTAAAGATATTTTATTATTAAACAACACCAATTCCTGCCGCATATGTTTGGAAGCTGGAAGTTATGCCCTCATTTTCTATTCACCAGTTTATTGGATGGTGCTGAGAGGCCAGATCAATGTACCATACAAATTTATCAAAGTAGTTTTCGGGATGTGGCTCAGATCTCCACCAGAATTCGACCAGATATGAGTTTATTAAGTCCTCTTGAGTTTCATGCATGTTGCGCACCATCCTTGTCTTTAGAATTTTCTACCGCTTCCAGCTTCCAAACATATGCAACGGAAGTTCGTGCTGTTTAATAATAATTACTGTTTGTTTAATAATAAAATATCTTTACCAACTTTTCCAAACATATGTTTGTTTAGTGATAATTATTTTTGTTGTTTGGTGAAATATAGCCCCAGAAATATGAATATACTACTTTCAGTTTATTTCTTTCACTTTTTTTTTTATCAATTTCACTCTCCAATGTCACCAGCAGCACGAGATGCGCCAGCATCAGGGAATGCGAATATAATAGAACTTCATTTCAAAATAACGTTCTATAACATAAATAATGATGTAAAGAATGCAATATTGTGCTGCCCCCAGACAGGGAGTTGCAACTCAGAGTTTGCGAACCACCGTCTCATGTGCTGCATCCTTCCCCTCTCAGCTTTTCCAACAAAGCAAGCAAAGAACTTTTTTCTAAAGTTTAATGCAGGAAGAAGAAAAAAAGTGTAGGAGCTGAAAATTCCTTTTTACAACCAAACACTAAATAGGTGTGTTGATGAAGATCCACTGACTCAATTAGATTGGTAATTTTATGGGCGCTGAGAAGAGAATTATCAGAAAGTTTACTAAATATCGCTAGTTTCTTTTTCACAAACCAAGCTATTTAATTAAGTCACTTTTCTAACATAACGAGCTGAGTAACATGGTGTCAAACAGTTTACCGGGTTATCTCCCCTACGCCACCAACCAAATGAACAATGAATGTTTGACAAACTTAAGACACAAAGCCAAAAAAAAAAAAACAAGCTCTCGAATAAGGTTAGCAATTTCTAAAAAAAAAAAAATAAATAAAATATCTAGATGAGAACAAAGTTATTGATGACCTGTTACTTATAGAAACCAGAGAAATAGTTCAGACCTTTCCAGCAGCCCCCTTGTTTAACAGAACTTGGGAGCGCAATGGTGTACATTTGCATTAAATGTTTCGCTAAGCAACTAAAAAGTTGTGGATTCACGATTAGCTCCAGCCATGCCCACAATCCAAAACAATCATTGCACATCAACATAGCCCTCAGAACTGAACCTGGATGATGATGATGATGATGATGATGATGATGATGATGATGATGACATGGTTAGAGCATGAAACATAGATTTTTTTAGTTAGTTCTGCTAACAAGGTGGTGGGAAATGCCTGAACTAATTGCCAGGTTTCTACAAATAAAAGATCTACCCGATGACCAGATGTTCATCTATTAGAAGAATTACATCTGAGTAATAGTACAAGAAAAACATATGCACACCTCACTTTTAACAAAAAGGGCAGGGGGGGGGCAAGTTATTGTAACTTTTGAAGCAGATTCCAATAATAACAAAAAAGAAAAAAATATCTAAGGTACACTAACACTTTCTGAATGAAGCGATATACGCAAATAATTTATACATTCAATCAATTTTACTTACATTTAAATCTTATAGATAAATTTTACTATCTGTTAAGCATTTCTGTCTGAGTTGTCAAATCTGGGTTATTACATATGATTGATTGATTGATTACAGTATCTGAATCAGCCAGTGGCAAAGTCAGTTAAATGCCAATGACTTAATCCAACCTTCTCTGCTTTTTAAACAGTCCCAAGGTTGGCAGATTTGCAGAAACTTGGTCAAATTATAGCCTGTCAGAAAATGCTGTTCCAGAGCACAACCCAGTTCCTTTGGCTTGTAACTAACAAAATTCCCAAGAGTTAATGAAATTACCATTTGAAATAGATAATAAAAATAAGCCAATAGAAACACAATTTGTAGTCAAATGTCCAAGTAGTATTTTCTTTTTTCTTTTATTTTCATTTGTTGAGTAGCATTAAATTTCTATCAGCAATTAGATTGTCGTCAACATCTCGAGCAAAGCCGCTATGTTAATATTATTTACTTCTTTCCTTTTAACCCTATCAGTTTTTGGCTGTTTTTCTTCATTGATTCTGACAGAGTAATCCCACAGAAATACATTCTCAAGGTTTCATGGGCTTGGAAATGAATACTTAAAAGATTACCCTGATAGGATTGATGCCTGTCTCCATAAATAAGGGCATACCTGCTTAAAGGGTTAATTTCCAGTCCTTCACTTTCCAGCATAAAATCAAATGAGATCAAATACCAATAAAACAAACTGTCAGCCTTATGACAACGATCAGAGCATGTGTGGCTTTTAGCAATTTTCTGTGAGATTCTTCTGGTACTCCAGTTTCCTCTTGCTTCTAATCAGAAAATCAGAAGTTCTCTAGTAGGTTCTCTCCTGCTGCAGTATCTAAATAAGATCAATGACTATTTTAATGATCCCTCTCATTTAACAGCAAAATGCCCAGGTTAGGGTACACTAAAGATATAGTACAAATTAGCAATTTAATCACACATCAACCTTGCAGATGCTGAAAAACCTTTCACCAGTTTTAAGGGATAGAAGCTAAGTGTTTGTAATATATACATACATAACCTTGTCAACTTAGATTGAATTTTTGGCAGTCTTGAAATTAAAGTTTATAAAAAGCCTTTAGTATGTCCATATGCTAAAACAACAGACAGGCAAGTCTTGCAAGTGTACACAACAGAGAAATTTAGAATTAAACTGGGAATCAAGATCAACATGTGGGGATAAAAACCACAGGCAGTGTCAAATTATCATAAATTAATCAAATTATCATAAATGAATGAATCTGAACAATCCATCTATGCCATTAGATTTTTGGCTAATACAAAAGGTATAAAATCATAAAAGAACTGTTACCATAAAAAAATACTATACACTGATAGTATTGGAAATAATTATGGAAGCAGAAGAAAAACTGCATATAAAACAAAAATAGTACATGATATCACATCTCATGTATAGAAATAAAATTCATCCATAGTAGTCAGATGTTGATATAGTGCACCTTGATTGGTTGCCATGCAAGCAATCAGAAAGGGGCATAGCTGCAGAAGGACGATAATGGTATAGGCAGAAGTATCAGTGTGGTGAATTCTGTCGCTCCTGGGAAGGAAATATCACATGACAAGTGTATGGAAATCAAAGTCTATGCTAGTAAAGGCTAGAAGTACAATTGTTAAAGTTTTGTCAAGAACAGTAAGATACACATTAATGTTGTTTCAGTGAATGTGTAACTGTCTGAAAACTATTGCTAAAAAGAGGCAACCAAACACAAGGCTTAGATAGACAGCAGAAGTTAAATAGTGGGATGATTGAACCTGGAAGCTGCTCTTTACAGATGAGTCCAAGTTTGAACTGTTTGGCAATAATCATTGGCAATCTGTTCAAAGGCAGACCCATAACAGTCATTGTACAATAGCTACAGTGAAGCATGAAACTGGATCGTTAGATGTATGTGGCTGCATGTCAGCAAAGGGTGTTAAAAATTTGCATAAAACTGAAGGCATATAAGCAGATTCTCATCCATCATGGCATTCTGCCAGAAAGAATTATCACTATGTGGTGATTCATCTTCCAACGTAAGAATGACTCCAAGCATACACCCAATATAGTGAAAAAACTATCTTGAACATAAAGAGGCTTAAAAAAAACATCAACAAAGATGCCTGGGTCTGTAGAAAGTCTTAATATAAACATCACTGAGGCTATATGGACTTATTTGGCTGAGAAAGTCGCAAAAAGGCAACCAAACACTTTGGATGAATTGTGGAAAGTGCTACAGACCGTTTCAGGATGAAAACAAGGTGACATGCTCTATTAAAGCAAGAGATTCTCATACCAAATACTAACACACTGTACATCGTATTCATATGATTCTGAGTTCTCCAAATCAAAGTGTGTACCATTTTCTGATTCAGTTCTACATAGATCTTCCATTTTTTGGTTGACATATTCTTTCATGCTCAAGTCAATAACAACTTGACAGCCATTTTTTTCCAGCATTTTCACTGGCTGGTAGATTCCTGGGACTCATTGCAGTAAATGTGAAATGGCTTTCAGATAGCTCTGTGATCATATCATATATCCTCTGCTAGAGATGCCAATGATGGCAGGGTACTTCATGCGAAAGCAGGTATTGTAAGTCATTCAAAAAATGCACTTTCCTCTGTGCATTAGCTGCTATGACTAAGAGTGTAGCATCACCTGTGCCCTGGTAACTGGCCAGACCCCACCAACCCCCTAAATCCAAATTATAACCCCTATGGCAATAATACCAACCATCATTACTTTGGAAAACTTTTCTTTTTTCTTGTGAAAGCAGTCAACATAGATTTATTCTGTTTTCTATTTAAATAATTCTTTTTTCATTAAAATAATAATAATAATAATAATAATGTTGCTGATATCTATCTTTCTTCTTCTTGGAACACTTTCAGCAGTTTTTATTTGCTTCATTCTGAATGCAAGCAGCTATTTTATATTCACCAAATTATCAAGAAAATTGTTTCATATTTGGTGTTTTCAATCAGCCATCTTGATACCGTTCTGCGGAAACAATCAGACGCCACAAGTGAATACTTTCAAAAACAATCATCTCAAGTGCAGCAATAAAATGCAGTTTATGAAAAGGAAACCAAAAAAAAGTGGGGGAGGATACACTTGGACAGTCTATTGACAATAGGATGGAGTCCAGACAAATTAAATCCAATCCATTTTCAATAGTAATCGATAGGGATAGGGACGTATCAACAGTAGCTTCTTTCAGCTATCTACAGTTGAAAATACTAAAGGTCATAAATATAAATTGACTGAAGCATCACCACTACTTGATTTTAAAAAAGGACAATAATAATAAGTAACAGAATTTAAAATCAGTGGGATATATTACCAGTAGTAATCGTGCAGAGTAACTGTTTAAATCAGTTTAACAATCACATTAATTTTCCACAAAGGAAGCACCTTGCCACATCCATAATGGTCTAAAATAATTAAATTAAACTAACTTTAATGGAAAAAAATCAGAAAACAATTAATTAAAAGCACTAATAAAAATTAAAGACAGCCACATGATGCCTCTTTACCGGCCTAAAAATTGTAGATATTTTTTTTATCTATCTGCAAAGAAAAAGCATTATTTTTCCTTTTGTTGTTGTTTTATTCTTCCCTCTCATTATCTTGTCCTTCTACAGGTTCTACTATTGGTCAGCTTCCATGAAGTCATATTCATGACCAAAGCAGTATAATAGATTGGCTGTTAAACTATGGAAAGTATACAAGTAATAGGGTTACTTATAAAAATAATACAGGCACCACTTTAAACATTCCATTCTTATCTAATGCAGGAATCTATCTACATATCCCCCCAACCGAGAATAGTGTCTTTGTCATAAATTATTATGCTTTTTGTTTTGTATATTTTAAAAAATTTCAGTTTATCCAACAGTTTGGTGTTACAACAAATATTTTGAATTTATTTCTAATATTTTAAAGCTTCCCCACTACTGACATTAGATAGGGTGCAATCATAACACTGCAACACGTGAATAATGTTTTTCAAGACTACAAATGTGATTTACCTTAAATTTATTTGACAGTGAAATCAGAGAATTAAAATTTTGTTCCACCTTACTTTCCCATAAGCAAGATAATTAACCTGGTGTAATATGATCAAACAACACCATCCCAAAAAACCAATCGATTATATCAGGCTGGAAGTCAGATGGCCATTAATAAGGTGATTCCACAAGGTGAAGTGAATTACTAAGCTACGTCACACCTGTGAAATAAATCTGTGTAAATTTGTGTACGCATTTATGTGGATGCCATGATCGGTAGACTAAAACGTTGGTCAGACACCTAGCAACAAGTAGGTCATTGATTCAAAATCTGCCCCTCCCCCAAGAAGTGTGGAGTGCAAGCTAACAACATTCAAAAACACAGGATGGCAATGTGAGAAGATTGCCAAAACATAGGTTCAGCTCAGTTACTACTGGGAAATACCAAACCCATCCCTCAACTTTGTTGACATATAATCTTCCTTTCCAATCTTTGCTGCTTTCAAATATGGGAGGATTGATCTGCATAATGTCATCAATAGTTTTATCTAGACTAACAAATAAAGAAAGAATATCCTGATGAACTAGTGTCTCATCTTTTTTCTTTTTTTTTTAAATATATTGTAGTTATATTATTGAAATGACAGATAATTTCTAGATTAAATATTTTTTCAAGTTAAACGAAAAATAAAAACTGTTCAACTTATACCAGCAGCATTTTTGTGTGTGTGTGTGTGTCTCTCTCTCTTTCTGTGTGTGTCTGTGTCTCTCTCTCTCTGTGTCTGTGTCTCTCTCTCTCTGTGTGTCTGTGTCTCTCTGTGTGTCTGTGTCTCTCTGTGTGTCTGTGTCTCTCTGTGTTCTGTGTCTCTCTGTGTGTCTGTGTCTCTCTGTGTGTCTGTGTCTCTCTGTGTGTCTGTGTCTCTCTGTGTGTCTGTGTCTCTCTGTGTGTGTGTCTGTGTCTCTGTGTGTGTGTGTCTGTGTCTCTGTGTGTGTGTGTCTGTGTCTCTCTGTGTGTGTGTCTGTGTCTCTCTGTGTGTGTGTCTGTGTCTCTCTGTGGGTGTGTCTGTGTCTCTCTGTGTGTGTGTGTGTCTGTCTCTCTGTGTGTGTGTGTCTGTGTCTCTCTGTGTGTGTGTGTGTCTGTGTCTCTGTGTGTGTGTGTGTGTGTGTGTAGATGATTTCATAGTTTCTAAGACTGAAAATACATAATCAAGAACTCATTGGTAGGAAAAGAGAGAGAGATAACAAAGCAGACTTGGATGGTAACTTCACGTGACAATCCAGTGATGCCAGTGAAAAGCTTCTATTTCATTATTTATATATATATATTTTTTTTAGCAGCTATGAAATATGAGAAAACAGCAAGTGTTGGAGACAAGTCAAGGAGTGGATAGCCAGCAACTCCCATGCAAACAAAGGTAGTGGCGACATTCAATCAGCACGAAACATGAGCACAAAATCTTAAGTCAGGGGTTCTGCAGCATTCAGTACCTACATTCACAGAGTGCTATTGAATAGCAATTGGACATTAGCCACAGGAACAAAGCACTACTCTACAGGCCATCCAGCTCAAAATCATTTTGTATTCCTGTTTAATCTGTGTAAGTGGAATTTTGCCCTTATTGTTTTTGTGGTATCTAATAGAGTGAAAAGGTGCATTTCATGCTTCAAGGAGTTGATTTGGACACCTGAAAATTCTCATGCTTGTATTGATGAGACTGCATTTCCCAAAGTGATTGTTTGATTTGAATTCACCGCATCGTTTATCATCAGCCCATTATTTTCTGAAGCAGATGAGCCCAATGAACTGCAGACTTTTAAAGTTACCTGTGTGCAGCAACAGCTTCAGCAGCCAAGTCCAGGTATGTGGTGTGCTCAAGACAATTTTCATGTAGCCCAGTGCACCATCGCAGCTGTTTAGAACAACATTTGGTAGGGATCAGGTGATTTGCGAGTGAGAGGAACACTTCCATCACTTAATTTAAACCCAGCTGATTACAGGTCAGCTTCCTGGTTACCAGGGTGTCAGCACCACTGTTGAAGAACGCAATGCAGTGTGAAGTAACTTGAATTCCTCAGGGTTAGGATAACGTTTGTTTTCCTCTTAGAGGGCCACAGCTGGTCGGGAGAAATACTTCCGGGTTGAGACGACACGGGTTGGTGGGAGGGGGGAGACTGACTGTGGGGAACCCTGCCAGCTATTCTCAAGCTGGCCCCGGGGCCAGCTAGCCGTGGTGTGGCCGCGCTCGGGCCCTAACGGCCATCAGCAGGTACACACTACAGCAGCCGCAGCCTCAATCGATCATCATCCGCCGAACGAATTAATGGAACTTATTAGAAACGAATTCGCGACCGGCGGCGAGTCTTCTCCACCCACCGCCACCACAGCCCGGGGCTTACCACGATACACCTACCTATGCGTGCTGCTAAACAGGAGAGGAGGGAAGGGGGTCTCGGGATGCTGCAGCCTCGCGAGGGAGGCGTCCGTCCGTCCGTCCGTCCGCAGCAGCTGACCGGACGACCACTGTAGGCCCGACCGGGACGGAGGGGGAGATGAGAGAGGGGTGAGAGGGGGGGGGACGGTTAAAAAGAACTTCCCGACAAATAAACAATAAAAATATACAGATTTCTGTAGCTTCGAGAGCAGCTCGGTCGAATCCCGATCGCGGAACGAACAAGGCGCGGCTTACCTCCCAGCACGAGCACTCTCGCACGCCTGCCGCCGTCAGCCATGTTGGTGTTTTCCAGTCACGTGACCGCGCTCGGCGAGTACCTGGGAGAGAGGTCGGCTGCTGCTGCTGCTGCTGCCCGACGAGGATGGTGGGTGGAATGATACCTCAGAGCTGCGCTGCCGCGACCGGTACCTTTCTCCCCTCCCCCCCCCACCCCCAACCAACATCGAAAACCTGACGAATTAAAAAAAGTGAGGATAATTAAAGATGAACTGCAGCTTCTTTTTTTTTTTTTTTTTTTTTTTTTTTTTTTTTTAAATTGTTGATGTTGTAATTGGTGATAACTTAGGGAACCGGTGTGGGCCCCGTAGAGGGGCTGCCTGATGTAGTTCAGCCTCACCGGTACTACTTCGAGAAAGGGTCCTTCGGTGTGGGGGGGGGGAACGACTCGCGCACACACACACACACGAGTGACGACAGCGGATGATGGATATTTTAAAAAGAAAATGGCAAGCATTCGGGATCTGACAGCTTCCTCCAAGAAGAACCAGCGCCGGTTGATGTAGCCTGGAATATCAGAACTGATACGCCAAAGCGGCGGTCAGTTCTGGGCTGCAACAGCTTCTCTCCTCCCCACCCACCAACTTTTCTGAGGGAAGACACGCAGACCCTAACTGGAAACTGGTTGCAATGGCATCGCTTGGACACGTTCTGCTGATGGAGGAGAACTCTCCTGTTGTCCCGAAACGTTGTGATGCCGCAATCGCCTACTGAAGTGAACAGCTAGAGACCCCGCAGTCCTACCCAGAGGCCAGTGTCAGAATCTCTGAACCGTTCTGTTCCACTTTGTTGCAGCACCCATGCTATGTGGCTTACTCACAAGCGGTACCATTCAGACTTTCACCAACGGTAAAGTTTTCCCCCCGTCTACCAAAATTGCCAAATAGTTGGTTTCCATTCATTTTCCTACTTGTTCGTTTCTCCCCCCATCCTATCCTCTGTTATGAATTCTGGTTTCTTCAAAGTAAAATGTCAGACTTTTGTAGCACTCCTTCTAAGCTTTCTTGATGTTGCATCCTTGTTCACTTAATTTCCCATTAATGGTTCCTGAAAAATTCTTTTCAGTAAATTCTAGCTGGATTAGAAGGTAGTCAGTACTTCATCTTTGATGACTACTATTGCATGTCACAGAACATGAAAGATAGTGTCATGTAGATCCATTAAAAATGATGACTTTTTTTATCCATTATGCATTCTGCTGGAGCACTTTTCCTGTCAGAGACTTTACAAACTTGATTCATCTTTGTCTTTATCATTCGCACTTCATTCATAATAATTGCTTCTGTTTGCAGAGAGAAGCAGCTATGGATTAGCCATAGTGTTTTGAAAGTCTAGTTCCAGACATTCGGTTATTTTAACCCAAACTTTGGACCAGACATGATGATACTTTTGTGGTATGGCTCCATGGTAATGATTCCTTACTCTGTCTCATCTTAACATTTCTGACCATTTCATACAATTCACCACGAAACAGAAAGGTCAATATCTTTTTCTCTTCTTTTTATGTTAAAATTGCAACAAAAAGAATTGCCAAGTTCTTTAAAACTTTCAGTTAATAAGCTATTTCCACTAATATATATTTAGATTTTCATACAAACTGTCTATTCTGTTACCAAATAAATTGCCCTATTTATCAACCTTTCAAATTTGAGACAATAAAATCAAATATAGTTATCATTAAAGGAAAATTCTTGTTGGGCAAGAAGGATTTAGATTGTCATTTGACAACTAAACCATTTTCAAGTTTGCAGCAGGCAATGACAGATCTGTCAGTGGCATTACCATGGTATATGTAGCTCTGAAAAATAATTTATTGCAGTCAGAATCTACTAGCCCAACAGTATGTAGTAATGCTCTATACCGAGTTCATCATCTAATAATTTCCAAAACTAAGAATGGAAATATCAATCCAGGGTGATCTCACCTGACAAAGACAATCAGTGATTACATACCATCTGAAGCAGGTAACAATTTTTTGGGTGAACATCTTTTTGCAGATAGGCTGTATTACATTAACTGGATTTATTCTGAAACTGTTCTCTGTCAAGGCATCTTCTAAGGTTGAAAAAAAAAATCTAATAGGGAATATTTCTTTTATAGTAGATGTTCAGCTGGTTTAGCAAAAATGATACTGTGTAGATAAATAGAAGATGTATTTTTATCTTTATTTTCTTGTACATTTTCTTTAATATGTTATCTTAGAGTATTTATCAGTTTCTGGCATCTTTGACTGATTTTTCATCCAAATGCCCAAATTCTTTCATATTTAAAATTCAGTTTAATCTTTGCTTGTCACATGCACTATGAAAAAATTGTATGTATATTAGTTTCTATAATTGTTGGCGAATATGTCAAATTTTTTGGGATTTTCAAAATAAAAATTTTTTAAATGCCTGAGATATGAAAAAAATTGAAAATATGCAAAATTCATCTTACACAAAAAGAAAACAAAACAATTCTCTGATGAATAGTTAAGAAGAAATTATGTCATTGCATATTTAATGAGTTTGCAAGGTGATCATGATAATCAAATAATGAAAAGTTGTGCACCCATATATTTTGGGTTGAATGTTCAGTTTACCACAGAACTTTCCTTCTAAGTTGGCTTGAAATCACAGAATTCCAAATATCCCCCCCTATTATTTTTTTTTTTTTTAAGGAAAGCGTATTTCAGCTAAAATGTTACAACAGAGACAAAAATCATATTTGAGAACAATTTGACTTGGAATTTAATTTAATTTAAGTCTTATATTTTTGAGTATAGATTAATGAAACCAAGTTTAATACAATTTGAAATTATTTAAGAATTTCTGTATGTGCACAAAGTATACTAAATGCTCAAAATTATTTAAGATAAGCAGTTTCTCTAAAGAATTAACTGGAGAGATGATCTAAATTCTAAGGAAAGTAAGTATATTTTTGAATTTTTTTAGATGTTATGTTGTTTTGTTTTTTTTTTGATAAATGACAATGTTTATTTTAAAAACTAGTGAATAACTCTTTTAAGAAATAATTTAAACTAGATTTTCCATAAAGTTAACCACCAGCCACGCGTGTCAATCAGATCGCTTAAACAACTCCAAACTGCACGCTATCTCCATCAGATCTTTCTAAGTTGCAGACAAAATAGCAAAATTTGGAATTGATTTGTCGAGGCTTTTAATCTTTAAAACTGCCGACTGTAGCCGTTCTCCTCCAGATCTTATCTGGAGATTTATCTCAACTTTATGATAAACCGGCTGGAAACTTGCCAATTCATCTTGTTCTCTGTTTGTAGAATTCATTTCAGTAAATTCTGGTAAAAATCAAAACCATTTAGCTCTGGTGAATCAGAGGGAGGTTGCAGTGATGTGAGGATGTGAAAGAGCCGGAATAAACAGCGGAATATTTCTGACAAAATCAGATATCGATATAAAAAGTAAGTTTTCTGTACTTTTCGTAGAATTGCTCTGATTTTTGAATGTCAATGAATAGACAATATACTAAAGGGGCATAACTCTTGGATGGATAAGATATTTCTATATTCAATAAAATCAATGTTTTTTTGGCTTTACATGATATACCATGAATAACTGTTTTTGGTTGTCTGTTATCTTATGGGCTGCCCATACACAATGTTGTTTGCAGAGCTTCAGGTGCTTTTACTAAATATTGTACATGTAGAAGATTTGTGTATTGATGCATTCTGCTATTTTGAAAATCTCCGCTCTGGCTGTGGTTGAGTACTGCCAGGTGATCAAACGTACTGATACTCATTGGGCTAAGCCTGTAGACAGTTGTGAGAACTTTAGGCTTGTATCTTCAGCTCATTTTCTCTGCAGCAGCTTATGATAAATGGATGATCAGGTGAATCACGTACAGAACTGGGTAATCACACTATTAGCCAGATCTAATAACATTTGCTATCAGTCAAAAAAGATTTGGGTGTCCTGAAAAACCATCAGAAACTATTCTCATCATGTATGATTATGCATCAGATGGTCTCGCTTTCGTCAGTTGCTAGTAGAAATTGTGATGACATGAAGATTATAAAACGTCAGGTATTCTTTATTTAATCGATTTTGTTCAATAACTAAAAAAAAAACTTTTAAGAAATATTAAAATACTGTGAATAGAATAAAACTGTCAGTAATTTATTCATTTTTAATTTTTATTTTCAAAATTAGGGAGGGGAAAAGGTCTAAGTTTAGATAACTGTACATTTTTATACTTTATACGTCGACTTCTGGTATAAAAGTAGCATATTTACACGAATGGTTGGAGTTTACCTAGTCTGAAAGTTTCATTTTAAATTTGTGGTACATTTGGTCTACTTCTATTCTTTTTAAGAAATTATTTTTACCAAAATTAAGTCCAGCTGGATACCATATTCGTCTTTTTTTTCCTGCTTCATTGAAATTGGTCATTGCTCAGACCTGTTGTAATGTGAACTGACCAAACTTGTGGTCATGTTTCTTATTTGTTTGCTCAGAAGTAAACATCAGAATTTTATTTCAGCTGAAAAAAATAGCAGATCTTCCTTCTAATAGAAGACTGGCTGGCCTACAAACCGAATAGAAGATAATCAGGCCTATTATTGGAGGAAATGTGGTTAATAAAAAAAGATGATCGAAGGGAGGTAAATAAATGCTTTCGACATCATCTTTACTGAAGTAATATTACTTAGTTGCCAAATATTTTAAGATATCATATATTTTGCCGAATTAAAAGTGAGAAAAGTATAAGTTCGGTTAAATAAACAATGCTGATTTAATTTATGATTAATAAGAAAAGTTTAAGATATTTTTGAAACGGTTAATACTGCAATCTATCAAAGTAACAATTACCTAAGGGAAATAATTAGATATTTGAACAACAACTTCATAGAAACTATTTAGTTGCCAACTTTCTTAGCTTTTTTATTATTTTGCTCAATTAAAAGTGAAAAAAAAACGTTATTAATTAAAAATTAATTTAATTTATACTTAGTAGGAATATTTAAAGTTTTTTTTTTATTATTGGGTAGTAAATACTACAGTATGGTTGACTATATGTTACATATGTAATAATTTTCTGTCTTTCATGTTCTTGAATAGGTGTACAATTTAATGCTGATTTGAGGACAGCTTTAAAATACTTACCAAAAAGCATAAAAGAGGCCTCTTGTCTGATTTAGAAGACTTTCAGATAATAGTTTTAATGATTTTCCTAGTTGTGCTATAATTTTTTACACCAAAATTCTGATTATTTTCAGTTCTCATTATCAAAATGTTGCTTAAAATGTTACAACAGATATAATAGGGTTGTTCCAGATGTGGAAAGAAAAGAGATTTCTTTAAATTAATAGTGAGGAAAGATATTATTAGTTTATTGAAACCAGTGGTGATGAAAGCTACTCTTCTCTCTCTCTCTCTCTCTCCACCGCTCTCTCTCTCACCTCTCTCTCATCTCTCGATCTCTCTCTCTCGTCTCTCTCTCTCTCTCAATCATCTCTCTCTCTCTCTCTCTCTCTCTCGCTCATCTCTCTCTCTCTCTCTCTCGCTCTCTCTCTCAGGATCGTCGCATCTAATCGTTCTCTCATCTCTCTAATGATGCTCTCGCTCACATCTCATAGTCTCTGTCATCTAGAGTAGTAGTATAAGAAAGTTAGAAACAAGAAAACAATGTCTCGAATCATTCTCGATTCTCGTCTCTCTCTCGCCATCTTCTCTCTCTCTCGCTCTCTCGATGGTGTAAAACGTTTTTAAACAAATGAAACAACAATTATGTTCTGACATTTCCGATGTTCGCCCATTATTTCTGGAGTCTGCAACAGAGATATCAGGATGCTCTTGCTCCTGTCTCCAAGAATCTGGGGATGTTGTTGTCACCTGGGAAAATATGGCTTTGCTTGGTACTCATAAAAAAAATTTTAAAAAAAAACAGCAAGTAAACGGATAGTTTTCTTCAAGAGTCATGTCTGCTATATCTACACTACTAGTGAAAATTCGTGGCTTTATGGTCTTTTTCTGTTACAGGGGGGTCTGTGAGTGCCGTGTAGTCATTGAGGAAGTTAACAAATTCTTTTAAAAACCCAAGAAGTGACAGCTCACATCGGAATTCTATAGATGTTTCTGGTATCTGATAGCTGAGGCCCTGACAGGCTTAGATAACCATCCTATCGGTAAAGAGAGGGGAATCAAGAATGCCCAGATAATTGGAGGTCCAAACTTGCTGAATCAAAGTTTTACATGATCACAACGCGGGGCGCGAGGCTTCTTAGCGATTAAGCTAGCCAGGGGGGTTATCTGCGACATGGCCTGGCTGTCTCATTCAGTACTCCCGAGGAATTCTGGACAAGACAAGCGAAGATAACTCCCCTGCAGCCATGTGTCTGGGACGCCCAGAGTCTCTGTCTAACTCTGGGGAGGGCATCATTGGAGAAGTAGGCCTGATAGTCGGAACGGCTTTGCGTCTGCGTACTTCAGACCCCGAGCCATGGATGGGGCTTCCTTCCCGGCGCCATCCTCTATATAAAACGGCCCTCTCGCAAGACACGAAAGAAGACTGGGAATTTTAGGGGGTCTTGTAGGCGGCAAAATCTCCGTGCATTTGTTTCTCCCCTACCGTCCTGGTGACCGAGTTTAGGGTCCAACTGCCCACCCCGAAGAGTAGACTGCCATCTGGTCGGGGACCCCGGGCACTTGGAGCCGACTATTTCACGGCGCAGGTTAACCCCACCCCTCCCAGTATAAACAGCTATCGTGGACCGGACCCCCGATCTCGCTACATTCCACGCACTGTCTAATAAGTAAACCACGGTTAGAAGTTTCTTAGGAAGTAAGTCTTCCTTTGCAACATTGGAACCGAGAGCCGAGCCTGGCACCTCTTCCTCTCACACACCCCCCCCCCCACCATTGACCTTCGGTTTACCTTCCCCTTTCTGTTGTCTGTGTTGTTGGTAGGTCACGGGCGGGCCTCCGGGTCCCACTTGTGACGTAAGCGAACTAATCCACCACCAAGTGCTGTGAAAATCTGGAATCAGAATTATCGCCAGCTAACCGGCGATCATCGTCGAGACTGTAGCGCGTATATAGATCGATCGGTCGGATCTTGATGACGGTTCCCGTTAGTTCTATGTGTGATTTGATTTTAATTTGTATTCAGGGTTTGAGCCCCGGTTTTTGGGGTACCTTAGCGATAACAATCCTTCTAAAGAGGCCCCGTAACTTCATGCAACAGAACGAAAAGCTGTCAAATAAAGGGGGCACTGTGGTGCACCTACGTAACACGCTCGTTGCTAGTAGACTCCTAACACCTCATTAAGGTGGCTGTCTGCTCTGGGCGTTCGGGCCCTTTTGCTTTTTGTGACGCTGTCGGTTTGGTCACGTGATAGTAAAGCAGTTGCGCAAATCGTCACCTGACGGAATCCGCACCTCGTGCGTAAAAAACGAAGTACCTAAGGGTGTGTTGTTCTCTGGGTGATGGGCGACGAACCAGTAGAGATCTTTCGAACGACCTAGCTGCAAGCACAGGGTTAACGTTTCTCCGAGAACATTGCGAAATGGTGTGGATGTGGTTGTGTGACTGCCAGAAAACCTTTGCTGAGGAGAGACGACTAAACACCAAGGCTGGAAGCAGGTGCTCTTTATAGGCGAGCCCAAGTTTGAACTGTTTGGCAATAATCAACGGCAGTTCGAAAGTAGACCGGGGAGCGGAATAACAGACAGCAGCTACAGGATAAACAAGCCAGTGGTGTCGGAGATTTGCATAAAAATGGAAAGTATACTTAGCGCCGACAGAAACAGGCCGGTTTCCATCTATCATTGCCATTCCCTCAAAATGACATTTTATTAGATGTGGATTCGTCTTCCAACATGACAATGACCCCAAGCATACAGAACGCAAAGAGGCTGGAACAACATTTCACAGTCATACCCTGATAACCTGTACGAGACCATAAAAAACAAGGTCATACTCTATACGTGAAGCAAAGGGCTCGCATACCAAATAAAGATGCGCTGTACATCGCACTCGTTCTGTTTTTGTATGATTTCTGTAATAATGCATCGAATATATTATATACGTTTCTCAGTTGCAATTATTCATGACAGCGAAGATCTCGCGTTTCCCTAATTATTCCACCGTATTGTACGTATTTAAGGGCAGGGATTTTGTTGTCAGACTGATCGCAGCAGAAAGGCGAGTAGGCACAACGTGAAGACGACGACTTCACTTCCATTTCTTGGACTCTGCTTTACTGTCATCGTGAACCAATAAGACAGTGGCTGGGAATATAATTTCGCTTCTCTTTGAAGTGAGCCTTAAACTAGCTTAACTAACGGCGTACGTGGGCCCCACGATCGGCTCGGATTAAGGAGGAGTTGGATTCGTCATCGCCGCCTTGAACAGATCACTCGTAGACAGATATACCTGGCAGCACGTAGTGCGCACCTGCGAGCTTACCTAATCAGAGTCAACACGCTCGCTCTCTCGCTTGTTTGCTCTGCGTCCATATGCTAATTGACAAACCTTGGGCAGTCCCGTCGTAATTACGTGTACTTTTGTCGGTTGCACTTGTCTTCCCGGAAATCTCAGCTGGTAGCATCTTTCGGTTTTCTTCAAGAGCAGCGAAATTTCACCCCTAACCAGACTTTGATTAAAATACCACGAATTAAAAGGGCGGGGCACGTTCGCCTCCTTAATTAACGAACGAGCGCCACAAACCTCTAAACAAAAGTTAAATAATATGAAAAGGTTTGCATTCTGATCTAATATCAGAAACTCATCAAAGAGAAGTGCGAAGCACTTTCATCGTCAGAGCGCATTAGTTCCGATCACGCAGGCCGGCTGGTCGTCACGTGATATGATGTAATAAATCACAGCTGCGTTCAGAGCATGGAATCATGGGAAGTACCAAATGTTCCAAGAATCAATGATAAAATACAAGTTGTTGAAACTTAATCCAGCAAAGTCGCTGCGTCAGTAAATAAATCTACATTTAATAATAATAATAATAATCCAAGACAGTTTGTATGAGGCATGTCTTTACTTACCACCATTCATGTTTTCAGTTAAATAATATTTATTTCAGAAAGCCAATTTTTGGCACGAGTTAACGACATCTATTTAACGACTCTGCCGTAGCCTTGGTAATTCATTTTAATTAGTAGAATGTTCTTAGTTCCGCCTCTTTTATCTTTGTTATGTTTATATAAACTTCACTAAACCAAAGTCGATTGACGGTGGCCGCAATGTAAAGCGCCGAGGCTGTTCTCTCAGAGAACAATGAGAACAACCGACTGGGAACCAGTTCCTTTCTCCCTGCTACAAAACTATACTTGTTATTGCATTATTATCTACAGCCTTAATCTTCTGCACATCCGCTTCTTCCCTTTGATGTCTCCGGCCTTCCTGTTACTTCAAAACCGGCTTTAAGTGGACCGACTATTCGTATGGTCGGTGATAAACCACTCAAGTCTTTACTGTTAGCCTGATTTTCCGACGTTTCCTCTCCCCCCCCACGATTTAGACATTTATGTCTGCGCATTAAACTGATTAATTTCACAAAGTCACTTCGGGTGAATTACTGTCCTTTCTTTAACCTCTCCTCTAAAAAAGTTATTATTATAGTGCGAACTTCGGATTTTCTCTACAACTGGGCTCGCTCCCCTTTGTAGCACTGTCCAGTTCTCATTAGCATTAGATCTTTAGAATTTACCAAGCACGGAACATGGAGCTAGTCTCATATTAATATACACTGCGTTGAATATTGGATGGGTTAGCTTCTACATTTTATATTTACAGGTGTCATGGCTGTCATTTTATTCTAAAAAATGTCAAAATAAAAAATATATATATGTAAAAAAAAGTATATGACAGAAATATGTCAGCTTTGGCAAATCGCTCAGTAATTGTAAATGTTTGTTTTTGTATGTTAGACGCGAAACCTTTAATCTAAATGCACAACAGTCGTCCAACAATTAAGCTTCTTTACGTATCCATATGATAAATTTATAAAACTAACACAAAATACACGGTAAATGAGTCTGAAAATAAGTCATTATATTCTAGTTGATTCCTGGTATGTCTCCCGTATGTTCGGGTAACTGTCAGAACTTTCTTTTGAATCTAGTAAAATCTGGAGATTTCTCGGAATTTCTTATAACTTTTCCGTGAATGGAGTCAGCCATCCATGCGTCAGCATTAGCAGTAGGTGCTGGAGTGTTTTTCAGCAAGAAATATTAGTCCTGAAGTGTGATAATAGGCGTGGAGATTGGTGTGCAGGCTGTCGGGACAGACGGCAGGTTGGTGCATATGTCGGAATGGGACCGAATAGTTGGGGAAGCTGGAAACTTTTCTCCTAAGAAACGAAATAGTCCAAACAAAAGAGTATTGTATTGCGAAAAGTAGAACAGGTTTTTGGTAAGTCTTAAAACGAAAGATCGCTTTTACCTGGCTTTAAGTTTTTGTTTAAAAAGAATACGTCAAACAATGGAAATTGCTAAGTGGGCCAGACTGACTGGCCATGGCTGAGTGTGTAACAGAGTCTGGAATATTGTCGTTCATAGGCATCACTTTTACTAAAGTATTTAATAACCCTTCGTCTTTAATAAAAGACGCAATAAAAGAATTGGCCTGATTCCAAAGAGCCGATCTGCCAAATTGGTTAAGAAATTTTACTAAGTTCAGCAATAAACAGGTGACGGTTGGTGATATTGAACCAGCGTAGCGCAAATTTGAGGGTCGCTTGCTGCAAAGACAAGGATTTTTTTTTAAAAAAAAAAAAAAAGAGCCTCACTTATTCTGTAGAATGGACTATGGTGTTCACATTACGCCATTCATCTAGCGTCTGGTTCAATCAAAAATTCATTCAGCTTAATCTTAATTCTTAAAAAACGAGGTTCTTTTTCAAAACTAATTGAAGATTATTACAGATAAAAAGGGGGTTCGATTTATGTTGAGAGAGAGAGAGAGAGAGAGATGATGATGATGATGTCAGTACAGAGAGAGAGAGAGAGAGGGAGAGATGATGATGATGATGTCAGTACAGAGAGAGAGAGAGAGAGAGAGATGATGATGATGATGTCAGTACAGAGAGAGAGAGATGATGATGATGTGTACAGAGAGAGAGAAGATGAGAGGAGAGATGAGAGAGAGAGAGAGAGAGAGAGAGAGTGATGATGATGATGATGTCATACAGAGAGAGAGAGAGAGATGGTGATGATGATGATGTACAGAGAGAGAGAGAGAGAGAGAGAGAGAGAGAGAGAGATGATGATGATGATGATGCAGTACAGAGAGAGAGAGAGATGATGATGATGAGATGCAGTAGAGAGAGAGAGATGATGATGATGATGTCAGTACAGAGAGAGAGAGAGAGAGAGAGAGAGAGAGATGGTGATGATGATGATGTCAGTACAGAGAGAGAGAGTTCAAAATAAATGACGCCAGCTTACAAACACAGCGGTGGACATACGGCCAGACACCATGACGTGTCTAACACATGGCAAATAATCAACTCAGAATAAACATCGTCCGGATGTAGAAGAGTCATTAGATGTGATTCTATGCCGCAGTGACATATCGAAATAAGTAAGATATGAAAAACGAGAGAACAAAACAACAGGAAAAGACAAACAAGAAATTGCTTAAACAACTACCCCTGCCAGCACGCACACACTCTGACATAAATATGTGTGTATATATATATATAGTAAAAGCATAACAAAAATGTTTGTCTTGTTTAGATTTGAAAGAGTTGACTACGTGCCAACGGTACATGCACAGTTTTAGAAAGATATGCGTAAACCCCCAATTTTAATCTCTTTCCTTTCACTGTTTCCCAGTTCTGGTGTATAAATCGAGAACAAAAAAGGTATCAAATTCAATTAAGTTTGCACGCGCCATCAATTAACAGTGATGCCATTCAATAAGTATACTCCTTAAACAAAACATTTTTCCAATAATTTAAACTTTTGATACTTTCTGGACAAGTGCTGCCGACACACAGCTCTCCTGTCAAGCAGACCGCTAACGACTCCATGCCCGTCATGGCGTGCGAAGTCTCCCAGACTCTGTTTTTCCTGCTCTTGTTTTAAAAGAGAGTTCGGAACCCAAACAGCGCTGCTTCCCAAGTTATCAGTATGAAAATGATTCGCTACACGCAGCATCTGATAATTTGTATTCAGTAACTTCACCATTTAAACCAAATCGTAGATAGCAGTTCCGCATACCGGAAGTGTGTCGACGTCGGGGGTTCTATTAAATAAGTGAGTTTGGGCTTCTTTTTCCGCCGGGAAGAGCACGTAGGTTTCCTCTGCTGACCAACTAACTGCCCCGTAGCTTTTAGGGTCATTTACTTGAATAATGACGTCACGGCTTAGTTCGTGGTCTCTGGAAGTCCAGTCTTTTACACTAATACATAGTGATGTCAGCTGGCGTCCATTAAAGTCCAGAAAGTTATAGATAGTATTTCGTAAAAAAGATGAATTTATAGAAAAAAGAAATGTAAAAAAAGTGGCTGCTACCAGAGGAGAGATTATAGCTTTAACGCATCTGCGTCTTAAACAACAGGGATGCTGAGTAAACTTAGGTCAGGTGATATCGTGATTGCATACGCGTGTTGATTCCTGGTAAAGGGAGATAATTTCAAGACAAAAGCGTCGCAACTGCAAACGAAGGATTGAAGAAATCTGCCGTCCGTTGAAGTGTTAGATGTCTTGGACAATCGGACCGCACACCTCGCCTGCCCGGCCCCACACCGCGTAAGACAGAGGAATGGAGATGCTAGGACATCAAAGAAACGCGGATTTTGTTGTCGGACGTGCGTTAAAGAGCAAAATAGACGGCTCGCACCTTGACGATGCTGACAGATTAGGAAAAGAGAAGCTTTCTTTGCCGTCTTCCCCAAATCTATTTTTGAATGAACATTCCTTCTTTTCTTTCTTTCTTTTTTTTTGTAATGACTCTTCCGTTTCGTTAATTCAGCGAAATTCCAGTAAAACCCGCCCCTTCACGAGCCAGGTGGTCACTCTTTACTATGGGGTCGCCCTTGAGGAAGCATCCGGAGCGGTGATGTCTGAACGTATCGCATCACAATCACACGAATTTCAAAACGTCTTTCGGAGCGAAAATTGGGGGGGGGAGATCAAAGACATTTGAGTTTTCAGTACCACGCAGTACAAATGTATACTAAGGTATGCGGGTATATCCCCGAGGCAATACAACATGTGAAGCAGACAGTACACATGATCAATTCTGACTTACTGCTGTGCGCTTCCTCCTGCGCTTCTGCTTCAACGAAGTGATGAAGCTTTTGACTTCATCATCGGTAGGAAAGCTGCTCACCTGACTGTCTTCCTTAAACGTCACCAGCCACGCGTAGTAGTTCGAGGTACTTCTTTCGTTTCCCTGGACGTTCTTCACCAGAGTTTCTACCTGCGATGCTGGGGAAGTGGTTTTTCTATAATTTCTCACGTGATGCACCGAGAATAACGCAAAGGGCGGGAAAAGGCTTCCCTCTCCGCCCACGGGAGATTTTCGAACAAAGAATAATAAAAAAAAAAAAAACGAGAAATCTATTTCCCCATCCAGTGTCTCGATGAATCTCGGTAACGAAGCATCACCCTTCGTGTTACCTGCCATGATGGCTGTCTGTCTGCCATCATATAACTTGGTCACCTTGTTGTCGTTAACACAACAGATTAATCTGTTGTGGGAAAAATGACACATGAAGAGAGGAGTGTAATTATCACCTGTGTTGGAATTTGGTCGAGCCACCTTCTGCAGCTCAAAGATCCTCTGCTCTGGTTGACACTGAATCGCCGAGATTTTGAATCATGGTCCGGTCCAAGTTCCCACTATGTCTGTGTGAGAACTTAAAAATGAAATTTCTTCGTATTGGCGGGATGTGCACAAGCTGGTGGCACTCGATCGAGATTTTCTGTACCCAGGGAAGAAGCTGGACACCGTGATTCTTCACACGAGAAGTTTGGCATTTAACACCCTTTTCCTTTAAAAGAATTATAGGCGCTGAACCTCAGTTTGTTAGTATGGTGCAATGGTAGGATGTTCATCTTTAAAAATGGAAGTGTACGAATCAAGCCGATCTTTAACCAAGACCAATTCTGTCTTTCCGCCATAACGTTTCTGCCTACTATAGAACCCCGGCTGAAGAGAATGGGGTTTTAAGTCTTTATTATCTTCTTTTTTTTTTCCCATTTCAGATGCGAAATGCTGAAACTCGCACGTAGAAATGTACAAGTCTCCAATATTCAAAGCTCTTGCCAGATAGGTTCTCTGACGAGAGCTTTTCAGGCTGCTTATTCCTGTAGGACAGAGTTTCTTGCGAGCTGCACATCCTTCTGTAGCCCGGTCGGTGGAGATAACCGTGGACTGTTCTTTGGCTCGTTTCTGTTTTATAAATGATAGTAAAACATCGATGGTGGGCGAGAAATGGGCGACACGTTCTCGTCGTCGTGCCACTGGTCGGTGAACTCCACGATAATATCCACGAAAACCCTGGCAACAATCTGAACAGCCTGTGTCGGGTAGACGGAGAAATATCGCGGCATCCATCCACCTGTCTTGGTACGCTGATAGCGCACCCAGTTATCTGGCGGCTCACCCGCCCAGTCCGCCATATAGATAATCACACCTGAAGTAGGTAAATTTTCGTCAGGTACATTCATTTATGCGGTAGCTAGATTAATATGGCAAAGCACTGTAAGTACGCGGGTGTTTCCTATAACCTTCTTGCTCTTATTCCCGGAATCTTCTCGAGATTCTCTCGTGGACTCGTGGACGTCTAGGGCTCCAAACGCGACAGAGGCCAGAGTCCAATCAAAACGTGGCCCCTTTCAGCTACTCGTACACACGTCATCGCGTCCTCCTGCCAAGTTTGAGAATCTAGCACTAAAAGATTATATCAGTCAGCTGTTTTCTACTAAGGGCGACCTCGTCTCATTGTCAAATATGCTCAACATCGCATCTCTAAGGAACTACGATCCACGTGGCTTTTCACATGCAGTAATATTATTTACGATTCAGTTTCGATACTATAATTAACCATCAAAAATAATCTATAACTAATTAAATATCCTCGTGTCGATACGGTGAACTCATAGCGGTGGCACATGCCCGTTCGAAAACACTATAGCTGGGTTATTAAAAACACTCACTAGAAAATGTATATTGGTTATAGTTTTGAAGAAGGGCTACTGAAGGTAGATTGGATCATTTAAAGTATCGACTCTTTTGAGATAATCCAAATAAAGTATTCGAAAATTTTGCAGATAAGAAAAAAACTAACTATAGACACTTTAGTGTATAGTACTTAGTCATCCTTACAAGACAAACAAGCGCCAGACCAGATGAGATGTTATAAAATGTTCTTTCAGCAGTCGGGATGTCTTACCAAGCTGGACCATAGATGCTTGATGCCCATTTTAAAAGAAAAGGGCACATCATTTACGAGTTTTAGAACTTCCTGTCTTTTTTAGTGATTTATATTTTAAAATAGCTTTATTCGTAGTGATAATTCAGTTCCTAACCAGAAGACGTGTGCGTGGCGTGCGTGAGTCTGGGGTATTTAAATCTGTGGTAATTGATGCGGAAACTCGTCAAACAACTTAAACAATCCAGCGTTTTCTATCTGATTATTACCAAGCGTTATACAGATGTTTCACATTCCAGAAGATAAAATTAACACGTAATAACAAACGAAGTACCTGACTCTTCCGGGTTTCTCACCAGATACGATAGCAAACACCAGGTAAATGAATGGTTCGAATGGGATAATGAAGACGGATGTATCGTGAGATAATGACACTCGTTTGTTTGTTAGTTTAGAAACATTTTTTAAAGGTTTAATGGAACTGTGACAAAGCAAACTCTTATTTCACTGATGATCGTAATGCAGAAAATTTTAACAATCGCTGACATTTGAAAACTTAGACAGATCAAAAGACAGGTGTATCTTCTTATACCTTACAGGTAAAATGGGCAAGCAGAATCAAATCTTTAGGTTAAGTGGTTTCCCCTCAACTCTATTGCCGCCACTGCCAGAGTTTGTTTGGTTCCGAGAACTTTCTTGGAAAGCAACGATGTTATTACGGCGCAGAAAATGTTTTTTGGACAGAAGTTTTTTTTGGGGGGGGGGGATTTTACAATTAACCGGATGGGGTCCCCAGGTGGGAGGGGAGGGCATAAATGTTTGATGTAATCTTCGGATCGAAGTTTCGGCTTACAACGCCAAAGTAGAAGAAGAAAATATCTTTTTTAGAAGAGGTTTTGAAATTGCGTCGTCTGAAGACTTTTGAAAACTGGTCTTCTACTGCTGAGCGGTCTTCCTGCCACGTGACCAGCTTACCGTGCTTCATTTCTTGACATTCGCTCGCGAGTTTTCTCTCAGGTAGGTAGGGGCTGAGACCGGTAAAGAAGGGTTAGGGCGACAATGACCCTTTAAAAAAAAAACAAAACTGCAATTAAATATTTAAAAAAAGGGCATCTCTTTTTAAATATATTTGCAAGAAAAGAAAGACGGAACTTCGTTGTTTTTTAATGTAAAAGCGGATCTATCCTCTTGTCTATGACTTAATTGGCGAAGAGGTTGTACAGAAGGGTTAAAAGTTCCTGAACTGTCCACCCGAGATGTTCACCTGTCGACCTTTCATCTTTTTTTCGCGAAGAGA
Source organism: Nautilus pompilius (assembly GCA_018389105.1). Classification (NCBI taxonomy): domain Eukaryota; kingdom Metazoa; phylum Mollusca; class Cephalopoda; order Nautilida; family Nautilidae; genus Nautilus; species Nautilus pompilius. The sequence continues at coordinate 146,900 of JACATO010000993.1, read as the reverse complement.
GAAGACAGCGGTGTAAGATCACGTGTATCTACCGTGACGAAAAACAAGAACTTTGGGCAGGTGATGACTTCTCCGGTCGTCGTAAAGAAAAAACAACAACAACAACAAAATCTTTTGGTGGTAGTAGATTTATAAATATTTAGTCTTTTAAAATCCAGCTGGTATCGCAAACAACTGAACTGGTCAAAGTAAAAGGACGACGTGAAACGCGATGGGAAATTCACAAGGTGTTTTCCCTCACTGTGCGGGTGGGTGGGAGTTCTCAGTACGGAGAGTTCGTGGGGTACCTGGTGGTCCATCACGCTCCGAACCTAAACCACGACTGACTGTAACAGGAATTATTCACAATCCGCGACATCGGTCTTTCTTTCTTTTTTTGTCGGCCAAGAAGCGCGAAAAGATGGTAAATACGAAGGATTCTTCTGGGATTAATAACAAGCAAAGTATTGATTAACCATTCGATTTTACTTCAATGTCCCTGTTGTTTTATCCGTGATTTACATATTTGACTACTGCTCCGCTAGCCAGGGCGGCCAGGGTCGTTTTCTTATGAGACATCTGTACAGACAGCCGATGCCAGAATGGCCAAGAACAGCGCCACAGTAGCAACTGAACCTAACCTGGTCCAGACGACCGCCGATATCCGGTCTGATAGATTCCAGACCTAATCGAATCTAAACCCACAGCCAGGGTGTACACTTCGTCACCAACTCTAGTTGACGTTCCTTACCAAGAACGATATTTAAAGTTCACGGCTAATTTCTTTGAGCCTTTGATATCGGTTATGATGTGAATTCCCTCCAGAGCCTCTTCTGAAGTGACTAAACTTGAAGAAAATAGCAAACACACACACACACACACACACTCACTCACTCACACACACTCTCACACTCAGACACTCACACACACTCACTCACACACACTCACTCACACACACACTCACACACACACACTCACTCACTCACTCACACTCAGTCACACACACTCACTTATTCACTCACTCACACACACTCACTCACTCACACTCACTCACTCATTCACTCACACACACACACAAGCTGAACTCGGCCGGGTGGGCGAGGAAAGGACCTCGTACCGCGATCGCACACGGTTCAGGTAGTGTACGAAGGCTATGCACGAATACAAGCAAATGTCTAATGGTTTACGCAGAAACGGTCATACGTGTATCCAAACTCTGGCTTAAATGACGCTGTACATTTTGTAATTCCCCTCCCAAAAGCTGCTGTTAGATTTCCATCATAACCCTGACCAGGCCGTCATTTTGGTTGGCCTCGGGCTATAAGTTTTTTTAAAAAATACGTTTAGACAAATGCATGAGCAAACACACAACTTATTTCCGTCCATATTTGTTGTTTGATGACTCATATTTTACACATGAAAGCCCATTTTGTTTAAACTTGATACCTCGATCTGTCCTTTTCCCTAACACTCCCACCTGGGGACTCACCTGGTAGCCTGAAAAACAAAAAAAAAAAAAACAAAACAAAAACAACAACACACAAAGGGCCGTGTAATTGAGAAACAGGGAATAAAGGGCATTCGGCGATATTTGCTCTAAGACGGCTTTCAGGAAGCGACGTCACTTTTGTCTTTCTCTCGTTTCTTTTGCTACTCAAACGGATTAAAGAAATCCCGAATAACCCTCACGTAATCCGGGTCCACACCTGCACTATCTGGGGCCCGGGTTACTGTTTACGGGCGGAACCCTAGATCGCCGATCTGCGGCGGTGGAAACCTGAACCACGACCCAGGCTGCTGTGTTTGTCGCGGCCCTGATTTCAGCGTGGATCTGCAACGTGACTCACCGTCTACCTTTAAAGGTGGCACCGTGGTTAATTATAGATTAAGCCTAACTCCCAGAATCTTATCGTAATAACTTTAAAAATCCAAGGAGTTGAGAAAGTCGCCGTCGTTCAGGGTTCACTGGCCAAACGGGCGAGCGAGGATATGCGCTACCAAAATCAAAGGGGTCACTCATCAGTACACCTTCCGGAAGAATCATTTCTCATTTCCAGGAAAAGCACCAGAGTTATTCTTACGAATTGGCAGGGTTAGGCTAATGCGAGTACATCCTGCTCCGCGATCACCGGTGATGTAGAAACTTGTAATACCTGCGACCACAGATTTATCCACATTAGAAATGCGTCCGGCGAAAGTTTCGAGTTAATGCCGACGACCATTCGCGACTGAGCGAGAGATCGTTTGGCTGGTCACGTGACCCTTTACCGTTATTTCGCTCGATAGAGCAACTCCAATTCTCGCATACTTCTATTATCTGCTTACGTCACCACATAGTCTAGTCTCGGGCGTGTCTGTCTCATCTATCGCCGCCAGTTTACGATCCCGTCTTTTCTTACTTCTTCCCCAGCACATCTGTACCGACCGCTTTTACTTACGACATCGTGCCAGCATTTCCTTCTCGGCTGCGTGTCCATGATGGAAAACCGCCTACCGACTCCCGTTAACAGTACCGAGAAGCTGGTCGTTTAGTTTCTCTCCCGTCCTCGCCGAACCAACGCGATGACAATTAAATTTCGAGGGAATCCACTTTCCTCTCCCGTAGTTTATACCACGTTTCAGTCCAGCAAAACTTCTGAAACCATTTCTTAAATGTAGTTACCGTCTATTAAGATAGAAAGGATGTTTGGTGAAGGTGGCCGTTCACCTGTATGAAGCAAAATATCTCTCAGTCAGTCAGTCAGTCAGTCAGTGATCTGTCTCTCTCAGCCAGTCAGCCAGTAATCAGTCTCTCTCAGTCAGTCAGTCAGTCAGTCTCTCTCAGTCAGCCAGTGATCAGTCTCTTTCAGTCAGCCAGTGATCAGTCTCTCTCTCTCTCAGTCAGCCAGTGATCAGTCTCTCTCAGTCAGTCAGCCAGTGATCAGTCTCTCTCTGTCAGCCAGTAATCAGTCTCTCTCAGTCAGTCAGCCAGTGATCAGTCTCTCTCAGTCAGTCAGCCAGTGATCAGCCAGTGATCAGTCTCTCTCAGTCAGTCAGCCAGTGATCAGCCAGTGATCAGTCTCTCTCAGTCAGTCAGCCAGTGATCAGTCTCTCTCAGTCAGTCAGCCAGTGATCAGCCAGTGATCAGTCTCTCTCAGTCAGTCAGCCAGTGATCAGTCTCTCTCTGTCAGCCAGTAATCAGTCTCTCTCAGTCAGTCAGCCAGTGATCAGTCTCTCTCAGTCAGTCAGCCAATGATCAGCCAGTGATCAGTCTCTCTCAGTCAGTCAGCCAGTGATCAGTCTCTCTCAGTCAGCCAGTAATCAGTCTCTCTCAGTCAGTCAGCCAGTGATCAGCCAGTGATCAGTCTCTCTCAGTCAGTCAGCCAGTGATCAGCCAGTGATCAGTCTCTCTCAGTCATCTGTCAGCCAGTGATCAGTCTTTCAGTCAGCCAGTGATCAGCCAGTGATCAGTCTCTCTCAGTCAGTCAGCCAGTGATCAGTCTCTCTCTGTCAGCCAGTAATCAGTCTCTCTCAGTCAGCCAGTGATCAGTCTCTCTCAGTCAGTCAGCCAGTGATCAGTCTCTCTCTGTCAGCCAGTAATCAGTCTCTCTCAGTCAGCCAGTGATCAGTCTCTCTCTGTCAGCCAGTGATCAGTCAGTCAGTCTCTCTCTGTCAGTCAGTAATCAGTCTCTCTCTGTCAGCCAGTGATCAGTCTCTCTCTATCTGTCAGTCCACCTAGATATCAGTCCATCAGACCTTCTCTCTGTCAGTCAGCTACTCTCTCTCCCTCAGTTACATGTAAGAGCAGACCTGGAAATTTTGGTAAAAGGGGCCCCATAGAAGTTTGAAAATCGTTCTGCATTTAGTTGCGTGTGATTACGGGATACCTGGTTTTATTATTTTAATTAATGTTAAAACACCGCACGCCGCGGCTCCTGGTACTAATGTTCGTCGCTGGAGTCGATAGTCTGCATTGCCATAAGCGGCTGGGAGCATCCTCCACTCCCCCGACCCGACCCGACCTCTTGTCACACTCAACCCCGCCAATCCCGGCCCCGTCTCTGTGTTTTTTCGGACGATTCCCGCCGTCTTTCATGACAGAACACAGGAAGGTACAGCTGCCCCGTCGGGGAAGCAACCGTACGCACGCATTCGCCCCTAAACGTATGAAAAGATTCTCCTCAACCGAAAACCTGTTGTACATTTGCTTAACCGGGAGAGAAAAATGTCTTCAAGAAAGAAGCTCAAACAAACTAACTCCACCCCCCCCCAGAAGCCAGCTTATTTTTTCCGGTTAGAAAGAGAGCCAAAAAAGGAACAGATTCTATTTTCAGAGATGGCTTCAGGAGAATTCCCGCCATTCCTCCTCGGGGAGGAAACAGCACGCGGACCTTCGCTGGTTCGTCTCTTCTGCCTCTTTTGCATTTGTCCTGCGGGGCGCTAAGCTTCCGGTACACGTCACTGCAGACGCCTGGCGGTTCCCGGGCGCATTAGTAATACTAGAATGTCGGTACTTGGCGCCACGCCTCGGAGAGTGAGAAATGTCAATACGCCTGTGTTTAATAAGGTGGAAGCGTGGTGTTTGTTTGTCCCTCTTTTTTTAACACGTGGGCTGACGTCACGTCAGAGAAATAAAGAGCTGCAGGTAAATAAGGACAATTTGCACTTTAAAGGAAATACTTCGGACGCCGCGTTTGAGACTAGGTGTGCTGTCCGCAGCCCGAGTCGACTCGCCGTGAGTCATGTCGAGATGGCACGGGAACGACGGATTTCGTAACGAGGCTTATAGCCCAGGCGATCTCTGAAGATGGCTCGATGCAAAACGTTTTCCAGCAACAGCAAAATGTCAAAGAATGCGCGTCCATTCCGCTTCCGTAGCTACTCGAGGCTATCGTTTTGTGACCGAACCCTCTTGATGTTCCACAAATTATTTAATTTATCTTGGGGTCTCTAACCCCAATCAGCCCCCCCTGGCTAGGGGATCTACAGAGCCGCGTCAATCTCGGCCATTCAGAACGGCCTCACCCCCACCTCCTGATAAACTTTGCCCTTTTTAATTTAAAATTTAGCCCCCCCTTTTTTTCTTCTTTTTTTTAAAGGGGTAAATTTGCATCCTCCGCATCGTTTAAATAGCTTCGGCTCATGCAAAATGGTGCCTCGCGCGTACAGATGGGGCGGACATTAACGGAGTGCTCTCAGTCGAGCCAAAGTCTGCTCCATTTTGCACCCGATCTAAACAGAACCCTAAGGCCCGGCCCCCACAGTCTAAAACTGACGAGACAAAGCAGTGAATATACACGATGATGCCGTCGTATTTAGAGCTCCTCCCCCCCTCCCCTGGTGCCTCTTTTGGTTCTGTCGGCGACGGCGGAGCTGCGAGAGAGAGGACAAAGGTGACGCTGTGCCACTTGAGACTGTCGGCTCTGACTCCGCGGGCCCCGTCGTACAAAGAGCACAGCGAAACTTTTACAGAACCGCGCGATTAGAGAGAGAGAGAAAAAAAAGACAACCTCCCCACAGCTGCAGAAGTATGACATCATCGGGGAAACTCAATGACTGGGCGGCGAACAAAGAAATCGTGAAAGAGACAGTAAACGACACGGTAAAGGGATGGATGGGGGGGGGGGGCGGGGCAGACACAACGAAAGCGGAGGAGCCATCCATCAGAAGGGAGGTAAACCAGCTCGCCAGGGAGCGTGATAGCAACACCGAACTAACGAGACCAACGAACCTCCAGGTTAATATCGATTCTCTTTCTGCGGCCCTGTGCCGGATAAAACAAGGAGCCGTACTTCTCCACCTCTTCTATTCGCTTATAAACACCAATACTGGCTCTGGGCACCTGGAGATTTTAAAATACATTTACGTTTGTGTGTTTGGTTTTTTTGTGTTTTAATACTTCTTTCTTTCGCGTAGCAGAACTGGAAAAGTTCACGTCAAATTACGCAAAGCGAAATATATTTGTTTTATTTTCCAAATGTCTATCAGCTGCTGGAATCTTGGGATTGTTTCATCACTTATACAGAAAACCAGAATTTTGAATTTAAATATAATAAAACAAAAACAGGACAAATATGTTTGAAACGACTGGCTTATTATTATTATTATTATTATTATTATTATTATTATTATTATTATTATTAAAGTAGCCACGAAAATGCCCTTAAAAGGAAGTAATTAACTTCGTATATATTCGTTTGCTATAAAAGGAAATAATCGGACTTACTCGGAAAAATATAGACGGGACAACTAACAATACTGAACAGGATATCAGTTTACCAATGCAGCAAACGGCAACAGGTTATAGAGAAGAATGGCCTGTTGAGAGTGGAGTTTGTAGTTAAAAAACAGGGTGGGGGGTGGAGAGAGAGAGAGAGGAAAGAGCTGCGAATGCAGATGACACTAATTGACCGAGAACAGTGACGGGCGGGTTTTCCTGTGACGTAGCCAGTCAGCTGACTGACCCCGGGGCCCGCCGAGGCGAGCTGGGAGTTCTCTGGTCGAGAGAAGTACGCGAGGTGTCACCTGGCCGTCGTCACGAGGAACCGGGAAGGGTTGGCGAAGTTTGCCCGAACAAGTGGAGGAGTATAAGTCGCCTGGAGAGGGAAGTGCTTACATTGCTCTACATCCGCCCGGTGTCTGTCTGTCTGTCTGTCAACACTTGGCGAGTTAGGCGGAACGACTGGTGTTTACCAGCTGGTGAGATGCAGAGAAAACTCCAGGTCGTTCTTTAGAGAGAGAGAGAGAGAGACTCCGTCGTCCGTCCCACGCCCCGCGGTAGGGGGGGAACTTGTTCTCGCTGTTTTCTGTTTTTCATCTGTTCCTGGCCGCGCCATCGCCAGCTACTGAACCCGACCGCCTTTCGCATGAAGGAGTTTAACAAAGCCACCAGGCAGGACAATGAACGAACGCAAATCTACGAGAAGAGGATGAGCGACTTTTCTCACTTGATATACGACTCTTCCACGAACACCACGTACGTACGGGGCAAACTGCTTGGCAAGGTAAGTTGCGTCTTCACCGTCGGGATATTTTGGAGCGAGGTGGGCGTGGCCCCCTCCCACCCGTGTGTCGAAAGCGAGCATCAGTAGTTTAAAAGGAAAGTAAACGACCCTTCCTTTTCTTTTCTTCAATTCCTCGTAATACAGGCTTCCCTCGCCCCCCCCACACAATCTAATTTCTTTTGTAACTAACGATTTCCCACACAATGATATTTAAATAATTCCAGGCCATTAGAATTCCCAGGCGTAACTAGAACATCTCCGCGAGGTTACGGATTACAAACGGGCAGCTGCCGTTATAAACGAGTTAACCCTTTGACTAGCCGGTTAGATAGGGGTAACAGTCTAACTTAAAGCAGTTAATGGTGGTTCGCCTGCTGTGTGAGAAACTGACAGACTGTAGAAAGGAACGCGAGGCTCACTGGCCACAGATGTTCTAAGCCGCAGAATGTGCGAGGAGAACTCGGTAACTTCACCCACCAATTGGAGAAACGCTTTGCATGGAGGCTCGAGATCAGTGATTGGACGGGTGACCGTTTTACCTTTAGTGATCTATTTCGTTCCGCACGTTGTCACTCGTAGGTATTTTTTTTTATTTTTTTAATGTAGACTTTAAGCCAATGTCGAGTTCCACTCGAGTACAGCACACACACACACACACGCCCCCTGTCAGGCGGGAAATGTCTTAGGAATTAAAGGAAATAGCTGATGGTTAGGTGAAGCTGTTGGCTCGTCGAGCCTTTAATGTGTCCATGGAGCTGCCGCAGTATCATTGGAATCAATTTTAAGAACTATAGTTTCCCCTTTTCACTGGGTTCGCTTGTCTGCCGGCCTTATATATATATATATTATTTTTTTTTCTCCAGGTAGTATCGGTCTCTTCAAGCGCTTTGGCGGCCGAGTTTGGTTCGCGTGAACAGAAGAATGGGGACCGCGAATGTCGAGTTCGCCCTGAATGGGGGACGGGTTTTTGACGGATCGTTTAGAGGAAAGAAATTCAGAATATATTAGGTTATCATTTGCCAGGCGAATAGATGCCGCGATGTGGAAATCCGTTCCTCCTCCTGACGAGACCCGTCAGCCTATTTCGGTGGTTTTGTCTATTAGCGGCAGTGGAGCGACTTCGAAATTCGAGTGCACTTCCAGGTCCGTCGTCGGGTCATGACCCCGGACAAGAGAACTGGCCATTATCTCGACGCGGGTTGTTGTTGTTTTGGGCATATAACTCGACAAAAATGTAACAGCGCCCGAGGTTTCTTAAAGATAGCGCGAGTGCTAATCACGTGCTGATCGTTCGCGACTAAAAGCGTTTCCGGGGTACTGGGCCGGTAATCCGTTGCTCTAAGTTAATACAGCCGGTTTGCAGATAGCGTAGGTTGGTTGTTTGTGTACAATCAGGTGTTAATCATCCGGTCGAGTGGGCGTCGTACAGGCAGGTGAGGTGAGACGCGAGGTAAACAGGCGCCTCCCCGATTGACTATGATTCACGGTTTCCCCGAGTCATCGAGTAAGTCACCTGCCCACCAGCAGTTTTACGTCCGGAAATGCCGGGAGTTTTCGGTGGGAGAGAGAGAGTAGTGCGGAGACATCACAGCCATTGATATCGCTCGGCGTTTCTTCTCCAAAGAAGCGTGAAGCGGCTCTGCCTTTGTCGAAGGCGCGAGGCCTGCGAAATCCTCGTTTCTCTTTCGGAGGCGGGGGGGGGGGTTGTCTTCCCACCATCCCACGGTTCGTGTATTGTATCAGCGGACGCCGTGGTCAACCGGCGCCGTGAGGACCCTGCGCGTTGAGTCGGCTCTGAGCGGGAATAAGGTTCACGAAGCCCTGTTTTCCGAGAGCCGCTAAGAAATGAGCCATGGCGCATCTCTCAGGACGAAGCTAAGTGAAGCCGTGCACCGTCTAGCAAAGTGGTTGTATAGAAAGTGATGGCGGGCGAGAAAGGCTGGCGCCAGCCACGAGAGCTGTTACTCCGAGTTCCGTCGTCATCTATGTGCAAAACAGGTGCGAGCACATTAAGCGTTTGACCACTGTCAGCCATTTTTTCGCTATCACTGCCTGCCTCATTGTAGGGAGAGCATTCTTAGTCTTCGTAAGCGCTAAAGATTACGATACCTCCCCCCCCACCAATTCGCCTGGTCTTAAGGATAATGTAACTGTTTTGAGAAACCTGAATACTGCCACGTAAAGACGACCGTGCAGTTTGACATTGCTGACATAATGTGCTCGTGGAGAGTCCCGTAACCAGTTTCTCTTTCAGAGATTGCGGTTCTGGTGTCAACACAACGCGGCTCGAAGTCCTGCCTGAGAAGCCGTTAAGCCTGCCACCTGGCTGGGCCGGTGGTTTCGCAACCTGGGAGAACAATGGTGGCTACTTGTCATGGCTCGGGACTACACGGGGGGAAAATGCAGGGGTTTTTCCTCGCCCCATCTTCGGCGGCGCTGTGTTGGTTCCGCTGTCCGTCTTCCTTCTGATGACGCCGCTCCGCGATTACCGCCCGGGTCCGAGATCTGGTCGCCAGAGCCCGGCGACTTTATCCCCGCACGCGTTGTTACTCCGTTTGAGAATGTCTCGCTTCTTTTGTTTTTCTGGAATCCTAATCAGTAATTACCCGAGGAGTGCCCCAGACTCTCACCTGGCTTCTAAACGATAAGCGCAGAAGCTCGTGGTCGAGCCCCTTCTCTTGCGTTAAGTTTACTTTAAAGTTTATAATAGTCTCGCTTAACCCTTCAGGGGACGACCAGCGCGGGGGACGTAATTCGTGTAAGCCTCACGCCGTCGCCCCCTTCCCCGAGAATGCAACTCTGCTGAAGAGCCCGAAGGAGGCGGCATCCTGTATTTAGCGGGACGGGCGTCGCTAGCAGAAATTCCTATCGTTTGTCGTTGTGCTTCAATTTAGAGATTCGGAAACTTTAAGGGAGTTAGCTGGACGGATGAGCTGGAGGTGTGTTGATTCGATGAACCAAATTCAAATATTTGAAATGCTCAACCTTTTTTTTTTTTAAAGGCTGGGATGACTCTCAGCATAAATTAGTCTGGAAGTTTGATTAGTTCGATGGCTTATTGGTCACGAAAGAAATCTCCAAGCGCCGCCTCTAAAGTTTTCTGATTGTTTTTTTTTTTTAATTAAATCTCTGAACTTTTCAATTTAGCAGTTACGATAAAAGGAAATCTCTTGGTGGCTGGTCAACTGTGGGTGTGGACACACACACACACGCCACGCCACACCACACCACACCGCCATTTAAAAGAGAGCCAATATTACCGCCATATGTCCTTTTAATTCTAACGCCCGAGCTGGTTATAACTGAGCGATGTGTGCCAGTAAAAGGGAAGGAAGGCATCTACGCTTTGGTCTCAGCGATGAAGTAAACCTCTTGTCAGTTCCATAAAAGCACAACCAAATTATTCGACGCTGTCAGTCTGAATTAATATTGCTAGCGATTTCTCCAAGTCGACAAAATTGGCATCAAGGTGGTTGTTTGTCATTACCGGGCCTTGTTGTTCATAGTGATCAGAAATCCCGGCCTCTGCCTGTCCAAAGCTTTCGATTACTTTACTGTTTCAGAGATTTTAATCCGAACCGTAAAAAAAAAAAAAAAAACTCCGGAGGAAATACCGTTTTTTCCGACACAATTGTCTAATATAATCAGACTTTAAACTTACTCCAGTAGACCTGGTTCTGACTTTTCTTGGAACGTTATTAGCCAGTGTAACTTTCACCTACTCGCGTCACACTTCCGTGAACATCTGGAAGCCTGTTCCTCATCCAGGATTGTTTTATCCGACAATTCTAAAAAAAAAAAAACAACTTTAACTGCTATAAGGATTCTGAGGTAGAGGTAGCGACTGTTTCTCCATGAAGCTCCCACTCAGAAAGAGGCGGGTACCATACCCGGGCGAAGTCGTTCTGACAGGACTCCGATTAACTCCCGTAGAAGAAGTTTAAAATTCAACGCGAAAATTGTCGCGCACGAATTCTTATCTTGCCGCAGGATTTGTGCCACTCCTTTTCCACGCTGAACTGTCCCAAACGATGAGAGAAGGGTCTTTAATTAATCTCAAAGTATTAAGGTCGGAGATTTGATCGATTGATTTTTTTTTTTTAAACCTCGTGCGCACTTCGGCCAGATGACTTCCGTCTATGATTTAGACTTCAGAGAGTCAATTCCCGGATCGACTCTGCAGATTAGAAAACAGTAGGAGGCTGATTTATAAGATTTAATTCCCAAAATGGCTAGATAAAAAAAACAAAAGGATGTAAAAGGAATTCGGAATCTTATGGTGTAGCAAGTGTTGGGTTTTTTCTTTTTATTGCCTCTGTAAATCGTTTTTCTATCGCCAAAAACAGGTGCTTGTATAAATCGCGATAGCGATGTTTCTCCAGTGACGTAACGGTTCTGATGGCGGTGTCAAACCGACCGTGGTGGCGCTGCTTTTATCTAGGGTTGACCACGCCTACTTCGGCCCTAACAGGGCGAAGAAACCAAGAGTCACGTGGACCGGTTTGCCGTTGACCGTATTCTTCGATGTTTTTGCCCTGACGTCACGTCGCGGCCTGATCTCCTCCTCCTGGCCTATCTTCGTTACTCCCAGTGAGTTACGAGCGGGTCGCCGGTGTATCGTTAGCCTCCCCGCTCTGATGAGGTGCCGCGTAGTTCTGAATTCCGAGATTAGCACAGCAAACATGGCCATGGGCTGTTTACATAAGGGAATCCCAGTTCACCGACGACCGATCACACTGCCCGTTCACCGAGCATGCGCACAGGAAGGTATGGCATCACGAACCATTAGGGAGCTGCCGTATAACTATCGTAGAGAATGGTAATTCCGTACACGGTTAACCGGTGATGTACTTAGTCTTTTTTAGGCTGATCACCGGAGGTAATTCGAGGTCCTGGTGTTAAGATTTACAAATTAAGCAGCAAGTGTCTTCAGGGAAAGTGATCTGATCTGTAGAATTTAGTACCAAGTACTGAAATTTTGACTAAAGAGTTACTAATTCAACTTGAATTAGTCGCGTTGTGTTAAAGCGTAACAGCGTTTTTGTTTTGTTTTTTTATAAACAGAAACTTAGTTTAATCTGCTTTGTTTGGCCGCAGTACTCATGCGATAGTTTTGGTAGAAAAAAGGCTGTACCGTAATCTCTGGGAGTAGAGTATGTTGATGCGCGTGGAAGGGTTTAGGGGGGGGTATGCTGCTTTTGTTGATAGAGCCAAAACTTCGGCGAGCGGGCCCCAGAAGTTCTCTGCGACTTCGGTTTACGTATCGGTTTTGGTCTGACCACTAGCTAAAGCAACAGTTGTCTCCCGTCCTTTGCACGGTTTTGCTTATGCACAATCTACTACTTGCGATTGTCGGACTCTTAGTGCGTTGCGTGTCCGCCAGGCGGCGTGAGAGAAGAATTACAACGGCTGTTTCTCGCAATGAATTACCGGTGATGGGTGCCTTTGTCAAATGAGGTCGCCACCGTCAACTTGTTTTGTGCAGACTGCAGCGTCTTAACCGGTCTACAGAACTTAAGACGTCTGGCTTGGTAGAGGACGTCTTTGTGGTGTTCTAGAATTGATCAGAACGCCCATAATATTACTTTGTGCCAGTGCAGAGGGTAGATGAGGAAAATCAATGGAAAATCCGCGTGTTCGGTTATAGCGGAAGACATGTGTAGGTGGGTGGCTGTCAGAATGTTCGCTGATATTTAGCAACAATCGATGAATGAGGCTCACAAAACAGGCAACATCTGGATTTGTCCAGGCAGGACGGGAATCACGTTATAGATATCCGAAATTGGCTCGTTCAGAGCGAGGCTAGGCTTTATTGTGTCACTTTCCGCAACAGCTTGGGCTGGAAATACCGGATCTCAGTTTGCGACATTTTCACAAAAGAAAGTTTAAGATCACCTGAACTACTAGGTGACGCGGAAGACTGGTCGATTCTCTTAAAAAGATTAAGTAGAGGTGTGGAATCTTGAAGCAGTCTTTGTATTTATTAATTTTTTTTTTCAACATCCTTTACAAGTCTGCTCTGTGAGAGGGCCGCGGCTTTCAATGGTGCTTCAAGCCGTTGGTGCTAAGATATAATTACTTAATTGTGCTTCGAGGAATTTATTCATTCAAGTTGTGTATTTGTATGAACCAGTCGTTTTGAGATCAGTTATCCTCATTTTACGCCACATCAAAAAAAAAAAAAAAAGAGCAACTGGTTCAAGGCTAATCTGTAACCTTCTGAACGAGTGAAAATGTTTATCTTGTATGTTTACCGTCTGCTTAGGATCAGGGCTGGAGTAGGACTTCAGTGCGTCTACTGATGGATTATCGCACGTTGCTACCGTGTACAGTATCTTATTCGTGTTAGATATTCCCCACACGGCCAACGGCTAACCGGTGGCAAAATTTGGCTGTGGAACACCATAGCGCAGTAGAGTCTAGATGCTGGCCAGCATCGCTTAGACCCCATTAGCTTAGGCGTGTGAGGGAGAGAGCTGTGGAAACGTCGCCCCACCGGACAAGAACACTAAATAATGATCCCGGGTGGCCAAGTAGTTTACAGAAATGTATTTCAAACGGTGATTATTCAAATTTCGACTAATCTGGTTGAACAAGAAAAATCTATACTATAAGGCATTTATTGCGGTACAGGAGTATATATTGACAATCGACCAATTAGACGATTGGTTGGTTCTCTCTCCGATTAAGCCGAACAGTTAGTTTGTTTTTTGTTTTACAAATCTGATTTTCGAAGCTTACAGCAGTTCACCTGCAATTTTCGCACCCGGGCTGCCATCTGCTAGCGACGATCGAGAATTCTGATGTTTCTCGAAGTGATTAGTGATCGGGTTTTGATTCTTATGCCTGGACTCTGCCCGATTAGGGCGGCCGTGAAATCTCGGGCCGACTTCGTCGGCTGGAAAAGGTAGATTCCGGGTCGGGTGACTGGAGCTTGTCAGGACCTTTTCCCGGAGACCCCCGCGCGGTTCATCACCTAGGGAGGGGAGGGAAAAACACGTTACCACGGATAAGATCAGCACGTGTCGAAAGAAGTTCGTTTTTCCCACTAAAAAAATTTGTATGGGGGCTGAGTCACTCGTTCGTCTCGACTTTCGGCGTGTCTAATCCAGGGGCTAGTTGTTGAGGAGGGGGGGCACAAATATTCCCCGTCGTTCTGCGTGGTGGCGTGCGTGCTTTCGGTGTCATCCGGTCGTTGGGAGATCCCTAAACGTGGAACGGATTCGCGTGGCCTGCTTGTCGGCTACCATGACCGCGCTTGGCTTCGCAGCGAATACTTTTAAGAAGTTTCTAAGTGGAGGGCGGAGCTACGGAAGTTCGGATAACCGGAAGTAAAACCTCGCGCTGACCCCCCCTCGTCCTTCTACTGAGGGCCGAGGATACGTTAGAAAACCATTTACAGTCCGTTCATTAGCATTTGTTCGCGTACCCTCATCCACCCCGACAAAGGACGAGTGAAAGTTGAACTTCTTGAAAATGCGAAATTCGGGACCTTTCAGTCCCGTCTGCCCTTTAATCTGGTGGCTGGAATCGTCTAGGTAATGGCTCCGGTGGGGTGGTCGGACAAGCGGCCGTTTCGTTCGGTTCTAACGGTAGAGGGAGCCCGTTCGAATAAGGTGGTCGTAGACCCGACAGACGAAAGGCCCAGTTCTGTTTCAGACCCCCATTGCAAGGGACGAATGGTCGGACCGCTTTGACGGATCCGCGGAGCCCCTGACTAGAATTGATTCATCGTAGACAGCCCCATGGCGGGCGAGCCGGCGGAAACTAGAGTCGACAGAGGAACTGATTTACCTGCAACCCTTAAACTCGTGCTCAGCTGTCTCGTTACCTTATTTATCAGCTAGCTGGTCCGCGTACCGATTCTGCCGCCCTGTCCATTCGGTCTCCAAAATTCGTTTCCATTTCCTGAAGCGAATGGAAACCACGAAGACCGGAAACCATTCCGTGACCACCTCGCCAATTAGCCGTGTCGCGTCGACACACCGTTTTACGGTTGGCCGCGACGCGAGACCGTTCTTAAAACCCCGACTTTAAGACCGTGTAAGAGTTAAAGTTAATGCCGTCATCAGTCTAATTGCCACCTCAAAGTTAGGGCTGATAACTGCTTCGTTCATCTGTTTGCCTTTTTTTTTTTTAATGTTGCCATTTATCATCGGTTTGTCCCCAACCCTGTCTTGATTTGCTTAACGAGTAGGAGACGGAAGTTAGGACTCTTCCCTTTAGCCGCTTATCTTGGTTAACCAGTCTCTCTACAAGACTTCGGCTGGCCCATCTGGGTTTGACGTAATTCTTTTAAAATTTGAATATGTAAATCAGTAGTTACGTTTTTTTTTTCTTTTGGTTTTAAACAAATTGATATGGATAGCTCTTTACTTCCTGTTCAGTTATCTCGTTTGTTTGAGAAGCCCTGCTCGTATCGGACAACTCACCAGAGCCTTTATCAATATCGAGGAACCGTCGGGCAATTAAAACTTAGGACGAACTCTTCCTCCCCCACAAAAAAAACAATGAAATCTAAGATTTGTAACGTAAATCTCAAATGAGCCACACCTGCTTTCCTGACCCTGGCAGCGGTGGACCCTATATTATATTAAATCTCGTCAGCTGTAAGGGGTTGGTTGGGGTGTCAGAGTGCTGAAGCCAAGGTGCAGGTTTTGAATGCTAGTGGAGGGCGGCTAAAATTCCGTGTGGCGGATGATGCATCTGAAAGCTTCTTCTCATTTCAGGGCGGCTTTGCCAGATGCTACGAGCTGATCAATGTCAACACGAAAAAGGTGTACGCCGGCAAGGTGATTCCGCTTTCCCGGCTCGCCAAGCAGCACCAGAGGCAGAAGGTGAGTGAGTGGTGGTCAATCGGGGCTCGTGGCGGGCGGAGCTGGTTCAGGTATGGATGGAAGGAAACCAGGACGTCATGGCAGCGACTACTAACCGAAAGTGGTCGACCTGTTGGGTTGGACCTACGTAACTAGGCTGGCTTCACCCGATCCGCTCAGTTTTCCTGCACCCGGTAGTATCGTCTACCGGTCTGAGCGGTTCGGTATGATCCGGGTCCGTGTAAAACGGCTTGGTGCGAAGGGAGGCCGCCGGACGCCTGGTTACGGGTAGGATGTGCGCTTTTGGGCGACCCCCTCCCCTCTTCCTAATTCTCGTTACAGCTTAGGGGGGATTTCTACAGAAATCAAAATAGCTTATAACGCCGCTGTTGATCCGAAGCTACTCGTCCTGTCATTTTGAGAACCGGGGTGGGGGGTGGGTGGAAAGGGGAGGCAGTTGATCCACCGGTCCGTTATCTTGTGCGAGAATTAACAGGTGCCCCTCCGTAAACCTCGTTACTAAGCGGTTTTCTCTCGCCTTCCCTGCTCTAAACTAGCCACTTGGAGAGAGTAAGGGGGTCCACTTCCCTGACCGACAGCTCGGCTACACCGCTGTTTTCCCGGCTGCTTTTGGCTAGTCGGCGATCCACGCGGTGGCTGTGCCGCTCCGGAATCCGGAAGTTCGAGCATCTTCCTGGTTGGCGGTTCTCAACAGAACAATGCACCCCCTTCCGGTGCTTTCCTGCAAGAGAGAAGTTACGCTTCCCTGTTGAATGTGACCGGTTTGGGTCTGAATTGGCGGATTACAACCAAGTTACTCCCGAAGTAACTTTAATTGTGTGTCGGTCCGTTCGTGTAGTTCTATTTCTGGGTTGATGTTAACAAGGAAGTTATCGAACACTGAGTATGGCGCTTCGACGGCATATCGATCAGCAGCGGTGCTGAGCTTAAACTAGGCCACGGACCGGAAGTTCGGGAGGCAGAGACAGGTCCAGTTCACGGGAGACGCATCTTCAGTCGATATCTGGATTGGTGTCAGCTTCCTCCTCCTCCTGTCGTCGCGAGATCAGAATGCGGTTTATCGATCCACTTAAAATACCTTTGGAAAGGTGGTGTTTACGCCGTTCACCTGTGCGCCGCCGACCGGATGTACTGAGTTAGATCTCTCGATGTGTTTGGTGTTCGGTTGGATTTCCGAAATTTAAGCACCCGCGATATTCCAAAACTGGGATCGTCTAAATCGGTGTCATCGCGAAACGGGGTCGTTTACCATCCCTCGGTGGCGGAGAATTTCGAGCGTCTTATTAAATCAGAGATAATTAGGCAAGCAGTTTTGACAACCAGTTCTAATCCCGGAGTTCACGCCGATCGTCTGTCGGATTTTAAACCCCTCAGCCCGCCCTTTCATAGAGGAATCTAAAACCAGCGCACTATACGGGAGTTATCCCAAAGAGCATACATACCGTCTGTCTGTCTGTCGCCGTCTTCCACCACCACCTCGGATGTTATGCGGTGCGGAAGATTCGAAGTCTCTTCCATTTCACTGACTCTTCGCTGTATTTAACTTGAATTTGTTTGCCTCGCCTCGAAATCTAACGCCATTATTGGGAGAGGGTCTGAACCTGGGACTTAGGTACTTAATGGGTTAATTTTAAGTTCGAGTTTACACGCTGACTCTGCCAAATTTTTATATAACCAGGTACACTTTTTTTTCTATTAATTTTTTTAAAACATTTAAAATTTACTCTGGTAAGTTTTCTTAATCATTATCGCTGGTTATCCGGATTTTTCTTTGTAATCCTCCATATTTCTAATGTGGCTTTTAATGAATTTTCCGAATTTAGCTCCAGCTGGAAGAGCCATCTGGTGTCGAGCACTGGTTTAATTTTTGAAGGGCAGATAACTCGCGAAATGAATGCGGTGTCGTACGAGAACACGTGTTCGGTCTTTGTGCTCTGTGTCGTGTTTTCTTCCAGCAGTCGAAGTTTGCTTGTACGCCCAGTTCTCCACAGTGCGCGGACCTGGGTGGTGACATTTCGAAGTCCAGTCGCTAATCTGGTGATTGTAGGCCGTTGCCCGTCTTTTCTAGTGAAGGAAATCGAACTCCGTTGCCAACGCCTGGTGACAGTTCCGGATCGGCGCGGAAATGAAATCAAGGCCCGAGAAATGCTACTCCAGGATACCTTTAAATTGTCTGGTCTTTAAATTTAAACACTCGCTTAACCGTGAAACGGGAAATCTCTGGATGATCAGCCCGATCGAAGAATCGCACGAGCTCGTCAGTGGGGGGGGGGTACCGCTGAACGCCGACCAGAAACTGGTGGGATTATTTCCAGTCCCGACCCCCCCCCGCTTCGAGATTTTCTTAAGGAATAAGTTTCGAACATTAAAAAAAAAAAAAGTGTATTAGACTACAAGCCATAACTGAAGAAGTCTGTCATCAGGGTTCGATTGCCCATTATTCTTCATCAAGGAATCGCCTACAGCTCTGGGGATAACAAATCGAATTACTGCCAGACGCGAAACAGTAACAACAGACTCTTCATCTTCGTTTTTACGCTCGGACGAGAGAGTCCGGAGCGGGGTAAGGGGAAAATCGAACGCCCCTCTCGCACAATAGGGATTAGATTTCCAGTCTAATACGGAAGTCTGCTCGTTGGATGTCAGATAACAAAACTAGTTTCCCGGTCTTGGGTGGTGGCTAGGGGGGCGAGGTTCGTAGATGAAGTGTAATCGACCAAAGGCTTGGGTATTAAATTAGGGTAGATACCGGAATACTTAGCGCTACTTTTTGTGGCGTAGTCCAAAGGTTTTATGGTCACGGTGGTGTTCCCCAAATCACCAAGCTAATAAAAGTACACGGCCCCAGTCCGCGAGGAAGTTTGTCAAAGTTTGGTGAGAATCTAGAAAATGTGAAACGACGGGCGTCATCGGGACGGAGTCGTTAACGAGAGGTAACGACTCCTTTATGACCCCCCCAAAGTTTAACAGGAAATAACCATCTTCAAACGTGCGGACCACCTCGCCTATCTAGCCCGGAAGTGAACTCGCGAGGCGGCGGAACCAACGGGAGATGTTGATGGTTGGGGTACCGTGGCTCGGTTCGCTAGCGTGGACCAGGTGATTAATCTGGGTTCTATTTTGTTTTAATCCCACTGCGCGAAGTTTGTGGCTCTGGATTAAACCCAACCAACAACAAAGAACAGCTAGATTACATTGTAGCCATCTTGCCCAGAGGGATTTTTTTTTGTTTTTGTTTTTTTGGAGGGGTTGGTTTCGACGACCGGAAAACCTTCTAATATGCTTAATTTTAAACGTCTTCTCCGTTACAGATTCTGCGCGAAGTGAATCTGCACAAGGACCTGAAACACAAGCACGTGGTCGCTTTCCACAACTGTTTCGAAGATGCCGACAACTTCTACATTGTGCTCGAGAACTGCAGCCAAAAGGTGAAGAGCCAGGTTTTGAACGTCTCTGCTTCTTTTTCTTTTTTGTTTGTTTTCTTTCTGTAACATAAAAATGAGAACCCTGTCTCTATCGATGGATCGGCGGACGGAAGCCAACGGGGCGCTGAGTTCGGTGCTAACGTCACGGTTGTGCGATTCCGAGACCCCGTCAGTTACTACGACGAACGGTCTTGGATCGTCGTGATTGGGCGTCGCAGTACGAAAGCGCTGTGTATGTTTAACGTGCTTTGCATAAGTTCATTCGCTTCGAGGAAACGCGACCGCTTGGGGGTCTTTTCTTATCCCATCATACTTGGTTTGCTCGCGCGGTCAGTCTGGAAAGGTAGGGGAACATACATATAGAACGACATGGCTGCCAGCGAGCGGCCCCGGTGGCGAAGCCGTTCTTCGACAAACATGTAACCTTAGAAGTTCTCGTCGGCGCTCTGTGGTGACTCATCAGAAATCAGGCCAGGGGAACCGACTGGTCTGCCCGGTGTGTATTTTGTGTGATGGTACACATCAAAGAGCGGAGTAGATGGACGATTTTAGATGAAGTTTGCTTCTAGTATTTGTAGCGAAAACCTATTTTTACTCCAGCGAAAGTTGCGTCTGACTGCAGGCCTTAGGTGAATGAGTTCAGACTTTGCGTACGGTCATATGGCATAGTTAGGCTACGCTTTGTCTAGCCTAGACGAGTTTCCCCGGATATCTGCTGCCATTCGGGAAGCACAGGTCGAGCAGTTTCTCAACGTGCTTCTGTTAAAGGCAAAAGGCGGTTGCTTCAGAAACGTCGAATAAGTTTGCCCCTTTTTCCTTGTGGGAGGAAGCTAATAGCGAGACTGTTTTCTCTCTCCCGTCCTGATGTTAGAAAGCTCCACGTGGATCCTCTGTGCTGATTTATGTACTAGAGGCGCAGTTGACCTAAACGCGATCGAGATCGGCCTGCTGGCCTCGTACCGAAACGGACGTGGTATTTATTCCGCCAGCCCTTATTCGCGAAGAATTCTGGGAGAAAGGAGAGATGCAGTTTCTTTGGTTCGGTCTGGGTAAGACAAACAGAACGGATTTGGTCGGGTGATGATCTGGAAATAAATTAGAACTTGTTCGCCTACCCCTGTTTCTGGGCAGGGTTACTTCTCTGAACTCGCCTCTCGATTTGAGGCAGACGGGGTGCGTCCGTTAGCGCCGCCATCTTGCCGACGGCGAATCGGAAGTGGATTTGCGAACCGTTTGTTTCCGTCCGTCAGGAAACTTGATTGTGTGGCTTCGTTGAAAAGCAGCTCGCGAGAGAGAGAGAGAGATCTAGTGACCGAGTGGTTCTCGGTTGTTATTATTATTATTTCCTTTCCCCGTGCTAGAATCCGAAGGTGGGCGCGTCTTAGAGACGGGATAGGTATGAACTCGGCCGAGCTAGCCAATCGTGCGCTTCTGATCAGAGGAGCGAAGTGAACTTCTGGGCGCGGGTTGATCGGCAGCGATCGCTTTGAGCCCTGAAATACTGTCGCTGTGAGAAGGCGTTAACCTATAAACCGGCGGATTGCGCTCGGCCGGTCGTCACAAAAGACCCATTTAGTTGGCAGGCCGCCTCTTTCTTGGCCCCATTACCTGGGGAACGAGTTTATCCTCGGATGTAGGTCGAAAGGACTTGTTGTTGCTGGCCTGATAGCAACGATCGTTTTCGGCGGCCATTATGCAACAGTATAGAGAGAGAACGTAGGCAGGATTCCATATTTTAAAGCTGACTCCAATGGCAACAGCTTGAACCGCGTACCTGGACGCGGCACACCTGTGCAGTCGTGATGTGTAGGTGGGGAGAGTGATGGTTACTTTGTCTGAAATAGTTCGCAGCCCGAATTGACGGAACAGGTTTTCTAATTATTATGATTTCAGAGCTTGGTACATGTCCTGAAAAACCGGAAGACCTTGACAGAACCGGAAGTGCGCTACTATACCAGGCAGCTGGTAGATGGCGTTAAATTCATCCACGAGAAGAATGTCATTCACAGGGACCTGAAGCTAGGCAATATGCTTCTGAATAACCAGATGGAGGTTAAAATTGGGGATTTTGGTCTGGCGACCAGAGTGGATTATGATGGCGAGAAAAAAATGTAATTTCTTTCACTATTTGTTCTCTCACACAATACTGCTGCTCGATGTCTGTCCCCGCCGCGGCAGACTTATCGGAAAACACCTCCAAAGTTCGCTTTAGCTATTAAAAGTGTGTTTCCCCCCCCTTTCATATGTTTATCACTTGGTAAGTCTGTTTCCTGAAAACGAATCGCGCACCCCTCCAAAAGGGTTAAAGTTGATGATAAACACGATTACTCAGCCGATTGGAAGCGACAATGACTAAGTCGGCATTATATCTGCAAATGGGAACCTGGGGGGAGGGTGTCAGGCCGTCCTTGACCTTCGAGCCGGCCGTGACCCATTTACTCCGGCGCCATCCCAGCTGTGAGGCTCGAGTACCCGGGGAGTGGGAACGGTGGAAATCGCTCGCGCTTAACCGGATAATCGTTGTGCGCGCACTCTGTGATAGGAGCCGCTCAGTCTTAGAAAGTCTTCGAACCCGTTGTGTATGGGCCCTGACAGCAGTAATTCCATTCCAAAGCTCTCGGCAGGACCACGGCGGCTAATCCCATCCCTAGAAATCGAATACCATTTTAAAGAGACCGGAGCTGAATAGCTATTCACACACCCTTAAATACGGCACCGTTGTTACATATGAATCTCTGACACACGGAGACGGCTGGCGGTGGTGTCCCCTCTCCGAGAGACCTGCTGAGACTTCTGTCGGTCACTCAAACCCCCTGGAAACTGAACAGCACTCGCCGGCTTGTTTGTTATATACGGTTTCCGCTTATTACGATCGCTGGTCGATAGAGCGACAAGACGGCTGAAGGGGTTGGCGAGGGGATCGGGGTCTTTTCTCTGTGCAGCCGCTGATTTCGTGTGGACGAGCTACAGGGAGAGCAGCGGACCCCCTGTCCCCTCCGACTCGACCTGGGGCAACTCCAGTAACTTACGAGAGACGGAGTTTGTTGTTTTAAATCCGAATTATTTCAAATAGAATGAAATTTAGATGTTGATTTGCTCCGCTAAATACATTGATGGACTTTGTTTTTGTTTCTTTTAACACTTTACCTACCAAAAACACGTAAAGGACTGTGTGTGGGACCCCCAACTACATTGCTCCTGAAGTTTTACAGAAAAAGGGACACAGTTTTGAAGCTGACATCTGGGCAATAGGGTGCATTATGTGAGTAGTAGTTCTTCTGGTTATCCGTCTGAATGAGGTTGACTCGCTTATTTTGTTGTAATTGACTGTCTCTGAAGAGCACAAGGATGATGGAGCACACGATGCTCGTTCTCAGCAGTCCGAGAGTCGTTGAGACCAGTTTGGTTTTACGTATTTAATATAATAAAATTGAAAATTTAAAAAAAAAAATTTAAAGTCGTAATTAATTTTTGCCCTCCCCTTGTAAAGGTTTTCTACATCCTAGCCAGTCTTCCCGTTCCAGGTACGCCTTGCTCGTGGGCAGGCCACCATTCGAGACGGCCACCCTCAAGGAAACGTACCTGTGCATTGCGAGCAACAAATACGTGCTGCCTGCCTCGCTGTCTGTCCCAGCCAAACGGCTGATCCAGAAGTGCCTGAGCCCCCAGCCCGCCGACAGGCCCGCCCTCGACGAAATTCTTTCTGACAAGTTCCTTGTGTGCGGCTATCTACCCCTCAACCTCACCCCTGCCAGCTGTGCGTCGGCGCCAAAGTTTCCAGATCCATGGGCAAAGGACAGGTAATGAACTGAACCGACCATTTTTATCTTTCTGCTCGTTCTTCAATGATTCTTGTTCGGTCTTGAGTGGCAGTTTCAGCAGATGCATCCGAATGTAATCCAGGTGTTTTCAGGAAGTCTGAACCTGGACTACAGATGGAGCGGAATGTGGGTAACAATTCTGAGCTCTTTGGGAACGGTGTCTCGGTAGAGCGCTTTTCTGGTACTCGAAGCGGTTTTCTAAATTAAAGAAAACTGATTTAACATTTTGGGGTTTGGCGAGAAGTCTTCCTACATGTTAACGCCCTGCACAGTGGGGTCTGCCAGCAGGTGTTTTTGTCTAGTCGCTAACTGCATTGCAGTTCCATTGTTCGCAGGGCATCTTCGTTAAGTTTCAGAGATGAAGAAGAACCAGACTGAGAATTTGTTAACCGGAATTAATAATTGGCGTATAAAATGCCAGAGTTAGTGCTGGGTTTTGTAATCAACTGAAGTGATGGAGGAAAGAGATACTGCCAACAGCAGGGAGAATTAGCAGAAAGGAGACCAACTTGGACATGTTTCGATGAAATGAGTTGATCTGCAATTTTATGAAAAAAGGGGATAGATTTCTACACTTTATCTGATTTTTGTTGGTCTAACTGATGGAGGCTTGAAGCTTAATCACCATGACTCGGTTTGGGTTGATGCTGTAATATTGGCTTTGGGAAGATTTAAAGCCAAGCACATATCTGCCTTATGACTCATTTATCACCAGAAATCCTATTAGAGATAAGCCAGTTGGTGACTGGAAACTCTAAACTAAATTAAAAACTTCTGCCACCAATTCTATTTAAAGCTGCTGGAGGAGCAGATGAGAAAATGTTGTTGTTCAGTTATTTACACAAGCTGATTTGTCAGGTGGATACTTGAGTTGTCTCCCTACTCTCCCCTCCCAGAGCTGATCTGTTTGAATGACCCATATCCAGGTAATAGCTCTCAATTGAGCTTAATCTCAGAACCCAGAACTGTTGCTTTATGCAATTAAATACTAATGTATTAAGGGGTACCTTGTTTACATTTATATCCCTAAAAATATATTTTCAATGGTTTTACAACACGGGAGTTTCTGTAATTGTTTTTACTAAAAATACATTACTATTATTAGGTCTGGATTTACCAATTATTGACATTGTATTTAGAATGTGATGATATTCATGCCAAGCTTTCTTCATTAGATGAGACAGCGTTATAAATTTTAAAAATAAAGTACAGAATAAAATTATAGATTTAACAATGAGTTTCTCTCAATTCTGGCATTGAAACAGTTCAGCAACACAGGTAGTATTTAATGTCAAGATACTGGCCACATCTATTTTATTGAAGAGATGGTTAAAAACATGCACTGCTTTCTATTTAATTTACATATTAAATTCTTCTCATCTCATTTAAGTAGGCTTTTTGGTATTTGAAATAGTTTGCATTAGTATTTATTGTTCTCCTACCATATGCCCTTCTCATTTAGATTTTTTTGGTCATGCTGTTTTTTTGTAAATAAGTAAAATGCTGAGCTGAGTGCTAGCAGTATACTAAGCTAATTCTGTGTTATGTCCGGGAGCTGTTTTCGTTTGGCCATCACTCAGGCTGCTGGTTCATTTATGGATTGAACTGTGTGTGACTGGTCAATAGGAACGGTTGATCTGATAAACAGATGAGGAAAGAGGACAAAGTGATGCCTGGTTTGTGTTGGGTGGGGGGGAAGCTTTCACTTTGAGAATTTTAGAAACTATAGATCATGACTCCCTAATCACTGAAACAGATGCAGTTCACCCTGTTATTAGCGATACAGGATTGAAATTTGTCTTGTATTTTAAAGTTTAAATGCACGGCTTCGGCGTTGGTTAATTTGACTTTTCTTTATCTGAACTCGGGTTGGGCAGTCATCTCCCACGATGAGGCCGTCAGATGCTGTGTCGCTAACTCGGGGAGAGTTGGATGTATGTAGTATATCAGTAGCTTAAATAAAATAATTTAAAAGATTAAATTTTTTTAAAAATTTAAAACAAAACTTGTGTTATTTTATCAGAGCTGAAGCTTACAAATGCGACTACCACTGCTGTCTGGGTACTTGGCAGTTGTCTTTTTACATTTGTAAATCCACAGTGTGGAGCTAGAAGAGAAGTTGAGTGATGTGATGTCATTTTTTGTGGGCTGTTGGTTCCTATCATACTTTTGTTTTTATGTAGGCCATTGTCATACGCAGTCCCGGATTGTGTCAGGATCTTCATACATGCATTGGATCAGCTGAACATAAATATAGAATCTGAAACGGAAAGTGAGAAACTGAACGTAAGTTTAGATGGCACAAGTTTCCTAAACCAGTACTTAGAACCGTGCAATTAAAAAAGAG
This sequence comes from Nautilus pompilius, assembly GCA_018389105.1. Taxonomy (NCBI): domain Eukaryota; kingdom Metazoa; phylum Mollusca; class Cephalopoda; order Nautilida; family Nautilidae; genus Nautilus; species Nautilus pompilius. The sequence goes on along the minus strand of JACATO010000993.1, from coordinate 121,508 downwards.
CAAATTAAGTGGAACTGAGTTTGTCCAGTAAAGCGCATTTTCTTTTTGTTCTCTGCCCCTGCTGACCTGCAGGCATTAGTAAGTAATCTATTAAAGTTATCCTCATTGTGATAACAATGAGGATTTACCTAGTTTATCTTGGACCCCCCCTCCCAACAACGGGTGAAAAGAAGTCCCAATAAGTATCAAAGCTCCATGCGCTGCCCACCGCAGAGACCATTAACCCTATCGGCTCGCTTTCCCACAGGGTAGCGGCCAGAACGGAGAGCCACAAACGATTCTACAGCAGCGCATAGAGCGAGAGTTCAGCCCCGTCCTATCGTCAGCCGGCAACACCAACGCGTCTCACTCCAGCCACAAAGGTGAGTTCTCCCCTACATGACTCTTTGTTGCATGCTACCATGGTGGGTTTCCAAATTCCTGGTCCGATTTTCTCAAATGCATTTTGGGAGACATAATAAACTACTTTCCATGTCAGTTTTAAATGTTTTATTATGAAAGTGGTTCAGGCAAGTTATTTTCTGGGTGGGTGGGGGAGTTGAATACATTCCATGCATGAACAGGTGTACTGTACTTATGTAATCCTCCCTGCCCCTTGAATTTAAATAGATTATGGGCTGGTACGAGTCAGCAAACACATTTCCAGCAGCTACCTGTTTACACCTAGCATGGATGTTTTGATATAGATAGGTAAATTCTTTAGCAGTTATGTGGCTATTATCAGTTGTCATCATGACATCAGCAAGTCAGTGACAATGCCTTGTGTGTACAGCTTAATACTCTGGCTGGTACATTGTAAATAAGCCAGAATGGATTTCTTCTGGTTGCGTATCAATAGCGAAGCTACTGTGTTAGCGACGTTCCAACTGAAGCCCATCCAGCCATGATTACAGATATTCTCTCTCCAGCCTGGCTCTCTTCCATCTAAGATTTCTAACTGCAAAGGTTAATTTCCCAATGTATGCAAATTACAGTAAATGTCGTTTGTAGGTGAACTTCCTTCCCTCCAACCTTAAAAGCAAATAACAGCTAAATGAAGTTGACTTCAGGCTGTTAGTCTTTTGAAGTTTTAGAGTGGGATGGCTGTACTGGATTACTAAAGTCAGGGCCTCCAGGTCAAATCCTGTTTGGGACCAACTCGGTTTGGTGCATCTCCCTGGCATGGTCTGTGGGGAGGGAGGGGTTCTCTGGATGCTAATCCTTCCATAACCAAAGAGGAGTTAGGAATTTTCTTGGTATCTCTTGACTGGCTCACACCTTGACCATGGCTCAAGAGACCCTACACCAGTGGGTGATGACCCCCTTAGGGGTCGGGGAACCCTGGAAGTTTCAATTTTTGTCGTATCACTGAGTCAAGAAACTGTTCATGAGTATGTATTTGTTTTGTTTATATGTACTGTATTTGCCGCCTCCTATCTCTGCGAGACTGGCTTGTCAACTCTTGTTCACATCCAAACAAAGGCGAGGAACAGGCTGCATGTTGAGGATGACACGAGGTTGGCTCTGGCAAATACACGGCCGCGAATTTCCAAGCCGGCTGCCCAGACGCAACAGCAAGCATCACATTAGGTCACTAAATTTTGAGAAAGAAAGATGTGTTGAAGGACGAGTGTAAAATGTCCTTTTCTGGTGAATTTCTCTCAAAACTCTCAATATCTTCAAGACTTGCTAAATTTATTCTTTGATTTTTTTTTTTCAATTATGGAAGAGTAGCAGGGGGCGCAGGTCTTTTGGGTATTAGAAAAAGGTCCACGAGTCTGAAAAGGTTGGGAACCACTGCCCTACACCCTAACCTTTTACATCTCCCTGCTGCCAAAGTTAAAATGGGCGTCTGCAAAGTGATAAGTAAACGCATACATTTTCAATAACTCTTCCAGGAAATTAAAACTCTCCCAAATTTGTTTGCCAGACTTGGACATGTGGGGCCCCTTTTCTTGTTTTCTCTGAACAAATTTAGTCTCGTCCCCCTCACGGTGCGTGATGTGAACCGCCTTGCATCCTTTTGTGTATCAGTGTCTGTAGCTATTCATCCATTTTCGGTTAAATGCACACGCTGTACTGTACTGCTGTTCCATGTTTATGAAGATGTGTCCAAATGGGTGGCTAAAATTTAATGGATTTGGGACGACTAATCCATGCTAAGATTATAAGAGTGCAATCCAATTTAAGTTTTCTTTTTTTCCTCCTAGATTCCCATGTCAATTACAGATGTGCAGCCACATTGCTGGACGTGTTGACTGCCTGTTTGGATCACATGCCCCAAAGTCAAGGTAAGGCCAGACACGCACTGCCATGCAAGGCTGTAACCCCTCCCTCAAATCCTATAGAAAATACACAGCTGTCTCATTGAAAAGATGGCATGAATACACTGATATAGCTATAGGTAAAACTTTATTAAAAACACATTTAAATATATAGACCTCCTGTTGTGTAAAGTTGTTGGAATGAAATAATTAGCTGAGATGGTGTTTTTCAGATCTGCGTTCATAATGTACTTCCACCTCTGTACAACCATCCGTTTGTCAGTCTGTCTTGCCCCAGACCAAACGACTGGTGTATTTATCACTCGTAAGTGATTCATCCGAGTAGATGGATTTCATCTGAAGACTGAAAATCTATGTAAACAACCAAATTCTTAGACGTACAAAGGAAACTCATTGATGATGATAAAAAAAACACAAACAGATTTTGTTGTGCTCGTTTCAGATGTCGATTTCACCCACGAGCCGATGAGTGATGTGGATGTGGTTTGGGTGATGAAGTGGGTGGACTACTCCAATAAATATGGATTCGGTTTTCAGCTTTCTAACAACTCCATTGGAGTCTTTTTTAACGACACTTCTAGGATTATTCTCGGACCTGACGGCAGGTAAGCACTGCACGGGAACGAATATTCCAGACTTTCTTTTTCAAATTAAGCTATATAATCTCAGATTTCTGATTGGCAGATCTGCCCCCTTTTGTGTGTGTGTGTGTGTGTGTGGAGCTTTTTAAGAAAGCAGCCATTACTCACTTGAGAGGGTTTCTCTGCTTGCTTTCACCAGAGCTGTGCAGTACCACGACATCACGGGCAAGTTGACTGCCTACAGCACAGAGTGTGTACCGGTGGACCTCAAAAAGAAGACCACTCTTATGCTATATTTTGCCCGCTACATGGACGAACACTTAATCAAGGTGGGCTACCTTCGTGACTCTTCCTTTCTGTTTTTAAATCAATATATTATCCGCTTTCTAGTCTACTTCAGATTCCCACTTGTCTGATGCAGCAAGAAAGACTAAATAAGGCCAAACCTTTTTTGTGAACACAAACCCGGTCCAGGGTTAGCCGCGCACAGACCGTCTCGGGGTTAAAATCGTAAGATTTTCGAGTGGCCTGGTTACACGTTCATTCACATACAATGTATGGTGGGGTTACCAGGAAAGGGAACACGTCCCCTGCCCCCCCTGCATAACACTAGCTTTTGTATAAACTTGCTTATGCATATTTCACATGTAATGGTGAATACCGCTAATTATCCAACCTGCTTGATCTCAGCACGAAAGATAGTTTTCATAACAGGTAAATGTTTTCTTTTCATGGTAAAAAAGAAATGGACAAACTTATTCTGAGTCATTCTTGGTTTAGGGGACTTGTTGGCCAGCTTTTGTTTTCTTCCCCCACCCCCCCTCCTAAAATTTGTGCTCATATTTTCCAGGGAGGTAAATTTGTTAGTGCGCAACAAGAAAACACCGAGTTGTCGTGGTCTGGCATTTTGTACTTGAAGAAATGGTTTCGAACAAACGAAGCGATAGTGATGTACTTAAGCAATGGAACGTTTCAGGTGCGTACAAGCCAAACAAATTGTTCATAAAGACGGCCAGTCTGATGGCACTTTCTTGTAAAGATTGTAATCACTTTTTGTTGTTGTTTTTGATTAGAAGAATCAGGCATCCAAGGACCTGCAGTACATCCGGCAGAAACCCTGCGGTTGGTTCACGGAATTCTGCATCACTTCGTTAGCTGAATTAGAAAACCCCACTCTTTTGGTGATCCTTGTCACCGTGTCTGTCTGCGATGTTAATTAGCAGTGAATCTAAAGGCGTGGCGTGTGTACAGGCAGAAAGAACAGAATGCTGCTGGCATTGTTTGTTTAGCTTTTTCGTGATTGGTTGTAACAACACTTTCTACCGGGCAAACTAAAGTCTTTAAATCTTAGAATGAATATTCGTTTAGGTTGGTTGTGGATGAATGGGTTCATTAAATTCGATGAGGGAAGTGAGACATCACTTCAACAGACTAATTAGAATAAACATTTCTTTAAAAAAATTTAAAAGAAAAAAAAAAAAAGCAGTGGCTCATTGCAGATGCTTAAGATTTTCTTTAGCAATGGGAATCCTAAGACTGGTGAAGAGAACCTGTGCTACAGGCCACGTTAGCGATTGGTTTCCCAGCTGGTGCCAGGCAAACAGTTTAGGTGAAACAGTAGTCACCGTTCCCTAGTTTATTCCAGCCCTGGGATATGTTTGCTGGAGGATCACATGTCCTCAAACATAGACCATAGCCGCGATGTTTGCACAACAGCCTCCACTGAGCCTCTGTAAACACTGGCACCGTTTTTGAGAGATTTACAGAATATTTCTGTGGAAGGAGCATTCTGATCCCTACTGATGTGTATGCACTCTACCCTTATTTTCTTTTCTGCCTGTCTGTCTGTTTAACTTCAGTTGGTTTGTTATCCTGTCACCATCTTGATGCTGAATATTAGCATCTGGATTTGAAATATATATATAATAGATCAGCATTGAAATAAAGTAACAAGGTAAATGTTTTGCAATATTAAATTTGTACATGTATCTGGAGATTCTGTTAGATAATGGAAGATTTAAGATCTGCTGTTGATGCTGAATTCTGAACACTAGCAATGCAAAATAGAATGTCACTAGAAATTCAAGGGGTTGTTTGAAATAGTGACATCTGCTTTGATGTATTTCTAATAGTGAATTTAGTTTGTATCAGAGAATGTGGATGCAGGAAATTGCTACTGAACACCTACTGATTTTAAGGAAATCTGAAGAATATTTAGTTTCTACAGTAGAAAATTTCAGATTTTATTTCGTACTAACTGAACCTCACCTGGTGTCTTTAAAAAGGAAGAAATAAAAACTACTTTTTGGAAGCAAAAATTTTGAAAGGGGGTGTTTAGTAAATATTAGTGGTAAATATTAAATGGTTTGAGGTGGCAGGCGACATGTTACTAATTCGTTTTAGGGTGGCTCTGACAAGAAAAATTTTTTTTTTTTTTTTTCCAGATTGAAGTTCTTTTCTTGTACCCAAACAGACATAACTGTTTCAACATTTCTTTCTCAGGTGAACTTCTTCAAAGACCATACGAAAATTATTCTGAGCTACAGTACCAAGCACAACTACCTGGTGACGTTCATTGATGAAACGAGACTGGCATCCACCCACAGTCTGGTTTACTTCATTCAGGAAGGCTGCAGTACAGAGATTTATAAACGGCTGGACTTTGCCAATTCCATGCTGCAGAACCTTGTAGACATTGAAGGGGTTGACATCTAACTGGGGCTAACCAAACTTCTCACCCGTGCCTTACAAGTCACTGTGATAGATATATATATATATATATATATATATATATTTTGAAAAATGGTTTAGCCAGCCAGGTGCTATGATGTGCCTCTCTTTGGTGAAGAGAAAAAAGGGCCTTATTTCTAAGAGATTAGTTGGCCACTGACTATGTGTGGGCTTCCTCTTCTATGATCTCATGTTGCAATAAAGTGAGACTGTCCCAAGAAATTCAGCGTGCCATGTTGAATTTTCCATTAAAAATCTCCCATTTGTGTATATGTTCTTCCTGGACCAAACCAAAATGTCAGCAACTTCAAGGCATTTTGCTGTACGCAGGATTTTCCATTTTTATTCAGATATTCTTGAGGACTCTGTCTCGCTATACAAATCATTGTCATCCAACCTGCATTCCAAGAATTTTAAATTTTTGCCTTCATTTTAAAAATGTATTTTTGATTAAAGAATTTAGTTTAATTTTACCTTCTGTAGTCCTAAAGAAATTCTTGCTTGTTTTTTCTTAATTTTAATGCAAAAACACTTAAAAAAAAAAAAAAAGTCAGCTTTTGTGTGGTTGTAAAAAACAGCTGGGAATAAATTTCAAAATTTCAAATATTCTCCCAGTGTATCTTTGTAAATATTAAAATTTTTGAAACAATTAGCCCAACTAACTTTACTTGATACACTCAGCCCACTTTTGGTGGTTTTCAGTCCATCTTCCATATTGTGCTGGGAATCTCCAGAAATATACTACTACCGTACTACGCCAGCTTTTAAATCTGTCAATTAATATAGGATGAGCTGTGTCAACATCTCGGCTAGGGTAATGGCACATTAACAAAGGAAAAAACTGATGAGCAACAAATTAAGCTTCCATCTGCCACAACTATTAAAAGTGGAAATACAGTGAAATATCTATTTTTAACAGATTTGCATCCAATGGATGCAGTCTGGTCTCCTGCTGAGCTGTGCGAAAATTTTTTTATTTTTGCTTGATTGCCTTGTGTGTAAATGTCTGGATTTAAAACTCTCAGGAATAACGGACACCGTTATTAGTCTGTTAAAATGAGCTTTTACTGTATTTCTAATACTTCTGGCTAAACTTTAAATTCGTTATTCTCAATATTAGATTTGTCAGTATCTATTTCATCAAAATCGATCTTTGTGAATGACGACCAAGTAGACGGCTATTTAGTTTTTCTCATCAATGTTCCAGAGTTGGAATAGTAATTTTGTCCTTGTGCCAGTTTCTAGTGAAGCTTCACCTTTCACAGATAAAGAAATTTTAACTATATTCCTACATTTATGCCTGGCTTGACTAATTAAAAAGTAACAGTTCAAATTTAAATACCTGTGCTTAGTCTGGCCACCAGGTGGATATTGCAACCGTTAGGTTATTTTAATTGCCATTTGAGTCAGAACCAACAAACTGATCAGGTGCTATGTATCACTAGAATGAAGTACTTGCAGTGATGGAGATGAATGAGTAAAGCAAAGAAAAATAAATGAAGTTATGCACTTATAATCTGGTTGCTATCTTGACTTGTGCTTTAGTTCTGTATATGCAAAATGTAGTTAGATTCTTTCCACCAAATGTTAAACATCTGTTGATAATTTCAAGCGGAATTTACCTACGAGTGGAACTAAAAGTTGCATTAAAAACAGGAACACATCAGGTAGGTGTTAATTAACTTTTTAATTTACATTAAAAAAAAAAAAACCCAGGAGAAATGACATGTGGCTTGCTTGGATGAAACTAAAACCTTTCCTTCTCTGATATCTAATCGTTTCCAAACTGTAGGGCTCTGGAAAATGCTAATTTGGGTTATTTCTTGTTTGAAAGAGCGAGCTTTGGTTTGATGGTAAAAAGCACAAGCGATCATTAACTTCCCATATCTTGAGAGAAAGGAAGGCAGTGGAATAATTTCTATTTTTAAGATGATTAAAGGTGTCACTACATGATACAGCTGCTAAAGTAAAAAGATCTCTATCTACAAAAATATTGCATTCGAATATTTTGTAGTCCTTTGTTCAAAAGAAGAAAAGGGACGTCGCATTCAAATGTAGAATTCCATCATACTATAACAGGATCTGAGCTCTATGGAGCCACCGGCATCCTGTGGGCAAATCATTAACTATTTGCAGAGTTCACGAGGAGAAGTGTTCTTTGTGTGCATATCTCACACAAATAGTACAGCATGTTTTTTTTGTTTTTTTTTTTTTAAGGAGAAACCAAACCATAGCCAGATGATTTTGGAATTTAAAATATACAAGCTGTACTTCTCACCATCAGACCAGTTTGGTTAGCCTACTGGATCTAGAAAATGGGGGAATCAGATCTATACAATTCATCAGGGAACAAAAAGAAACTAAAATCCACTTGCAAACGATCTCAGGTTCCTGCTGCCAGAAAGCATCCAATTACAATTTGAGAAAACATCTTCAACAAAAAAAAAAAAAAAATGGTAAATAAGAGAGTAAAAACTGGGAGAAACTTACCGTTTTTTAAACTAATCTTTATACAAATGCAAGTCCTTCAATTTTTTTTTTTAAATGTTTTCTTTTTTTCTTCATATGAACATTATGTACAGTGCGGAGATGTAGATTGGTTGTTGATGATGTACAGAAAACAAAGGTATGCGACTTAACGCGCAGCGGCCTTGGACAAGAATAGAAAAGGTTAACACCCAAACAAACAAACAAACCAGAAGCCTGTACAGAGAGCGAGGAAAACTCTCATTACTTCTGTCAAAGGAAGTGTTATGGTGGTGGGTGGGCGGGGGGAGAGAGAGAGATGAATTTGCCAGTATTAGATAAACAGAATTTTCCAAAAAAACAAGCAAAAACTAGTAGTTTCGAATGCACCCCCATCTCTCTACCACTAACCCACCGCCAATAGTTGTGACAGTAATTATCAACGCTTGATTACCAATGGATGGACGCCACCACCAGCACTTCACACTCAAATTTTGCTGAAGAAGCTTTTTAAAACATCCTGAGATCATGAAATTAGATTGTAAGGTAGCTCTAATGCTGAAGTAAAACATTCTGTTATCCCCCCCACACTTTTTAAAAACTTTTATTTACAAAAAAACAAACAAACTTCAGAGGACCCGGAAGGAGGGAAGGGAGGGGGGCGAAAAAAAGCAACCAACAAAGACACTGCAAGGTTGGGAATGAGAGAGTCCAGACAAATCCAATCCCGAGGAATGTCAGAAGTTTTACAGCTTAAATCTATGCTCCAACTTCCTTTCCAATAAAAATAATTTTGCTTTGGCAATTACCTTAGATGAGGCTAATTCATCATACATCCCATATCGGCTAAAAATTGAAAAGAAAGAGCAAAAAAAAAAACAAAATCAATAATAAATAGATGTATCTATTTCCAAACCGACATCGACGCCCCACCTGTACACAAATCCTTGCAGTCTTAAATACCCATTATTGGATTCTCTTGCTTTTTTTTTGTTTTCTTGTCTCCAGCAAGTTAGACAGCAACTGCTGAACTCTAAAGGTTTCAGATAAATAACAAGTGGGCAAAGTACTTTTGTTTGTTTGTTTGCTTGCTTTTAAACAAGAATCTTCACAGTTTTGGGTCTTCTCCCATCAGCCGTTGTTGACATCTTATGAAAAGAAGCTAACAAAGGTTGCTGAATCTAACATAGTGCTGTCTGATGATTGCTCTGCGAATTTCTCCTCAAAACAACTCTGTATAAAAATATCATTACATAGTTAATTATTATTATTATATATATATATATATATAAATTTTTGTATATTTATATATGGATGTTATCGTTTTGCCAGTCCTGTGAATGTCATACCTATCACATAGAAGGGGTAGGTGGGGGTAGGAAAGAGATTACAAGGATGGATAAAAAGCAATCTTTGTGGTTCACAGTTTGTTCTATCGCAACCTATTTTGTCGACTCCAGGTGACACGTGACACCTCTTGTTCACAGCTGTTTTCGTCCTCATCATCGTCGTGGCTGTCTGCTGCATACCTGTTATCACCTTCTATGCAGTCAACAGCAGCCAGCTCGACAATGTCATAGTCATCATCTTCGTAGTCCAACTGCGCATTAAACTCCTCGATCACAGGACTGCTGTCAAGAAGTTGGGTGTAATGCTCGTCGTAGTCCTCGAAGTTGTCATCGAAAAAGTTCTCATTGTCAGAGTGTTCGTGGTCCGAGTCCTCGTTGCTGCACTCCGTGTTCTCCTCCTCATAATAGCCGTTCATGAAGATCTCACCCACGGCATCCTCAACCAGCTGGTCGTTGTCATCACGGTTATCATGCGACAACTGGTGGGTCTCCTCCAGCTGAGCACTGCTGTTCTCGAGGGCGCTGATGTTATTTTCAGTAAAATGAATCAGACTATCATCGTAGTAATGCTCCAGATCCAGGTTCTCCACCTCCTCTTCCTCCTCGTCGTCGTCATCATCGTCCAAGTCATCGTCCAAGTCGTCGTAATCCCACTCGCTCAACTCTTGGGCTATTCTTTTGTACCTAGTCTCTCTCAGAACTCCCTTTGCTCGCAGTGTTTTGGGGTGTTCCGGACCGAGAATTTCTTCACTGACCCGTGCCCACTTTTTGAAAAACTCGTAAGCTTTCCGATAGTCTTTGTTGTCCTCATAGACAATTCCGATGTTGATGTAGAGCCGTGATGTGAGAATGTGGTACTCTCCATACATCTGCATACACAAATCCATAGCCTGATTGTACAACTGTGGGAGAAGGGGGAGGGAAAAAAAATAAAAAAGAAACCAGATCACACTTATTCATACTATAGGCATATATCGTCATCAATGCTTACATACATTGTGGGGAAAATAACATCATTTGATATCGGTGTCAGTCAAAACATTTCAGTCATTTAAAATCACCTGTTGGTAAAAGCAACTTTAAAATCAATCAATCAATCACTCACTCATCAATTTTAAAACAAACAAAACACCAATTTTAAATATGAAATTAGCTCAGACACTGATTTTACATTAAAAATAATTCAAAAGAACTGAGAGTTGGTGGGGGGGGGACAACCCAGTTTTGCAGATAAATAGCTGTTTTATTATTATTTTTTTTTCCTTTAGTTGCTGAAGACAAACTCCCATAAACCAACCAACCAAGATAAGCTTAAATCCACTACGTGTTGGGATCTAAGTAACTAAACTGGCAGGTGGTCGCTTTTTTGATCTGAGATTATTACGATGTCATTAACCCATTCCCCTTCCAGAAGTTGGAGACCACTGATCTAACGTAGTTTTTATGACACAATAGATGGCCGATCAGTAGCACTGGATATTGTTAGCTTAAGCAATGGCTAATGTCCTTTTGGGGTGGGGGGGGGATTCTGAACCATCTGCCAATGGAGAAGTGGAAATGATGTCAAAAACCTTGGCAGGGAAAGAGTTAAAACGTCGTCATTATATTAATAAATGGCGATTCTAGGAAGCAAATGGAAACAACCAATAGCTCAATAAATAGTTAAAATTCTACCAATGACTGCAGCAACAGTAGCAAACTCCAGGTAAGCTGGCAGATTTAAATCTCTTGACTGCCATCCTAGTGCCACCAGTTGGGCAATAACATAATCGAGATCACCACTCATATCCAAATTATTTAACGAACTTCTGAAAACTGTATCAGAAGTCCACCTGTGTTTATAATGGTATAGCAGGAATTAAACAAAGAGAACAACCTACCTTTAACTGCTCCATACTGCCCCTGGGTGCCAGCACGCCCTTTGTCATCAGAGCTTCAGCATAATGACCCATGTCATCAAGCTGCAACAAAGCAAATGTTTCATTACTGCAGTAGCAGCTGATGAACTTATCACCTGAGGACATCACCTTACTTCAGACCATGAGCTAATCTTCACTTTTCAAAGATGAGACAATGTATCTTTAAATAATCTTATTATGTAACCTTAATGTTTTCAGTCACTGATAAAACAGAGTATTCTAAGTTCCACAGAAACCCTCAAGAGTTATAAATCATTAGCCAGATCAATTTCTGAGTGCAACATAACCCCTATATGGATAATAGCAGGCATGAAGGCAGCTTCATACAATTAAAACTACCTAGTGTGTGGACCTCCATTTTTCTGACTTAACAATAAAAAAAAATGTTAAACAAATCAAGAAGTTCCTTTACAGGAGATGTTTTGTGGATTCAGTGACTTCTTTGCCTAGTTCACTTGTTCAAACTTGGTTGGCTTTGAAATAAAGTTGTAAGCAAGTTGTAAATGTCTTGGTCCAACAATACTGACTACAAAATTAGCCTGACAGGTACATAATGATAATGAAATAATTCTTCAGCTTGTTGGTAAGAGATGTTAATTAATAATCAAAAGATCCACATAGCCCGGCATCTACAGGGTGATTGATGTCATTATGATATTTAACTAGATTTCATTTCAAAAGTTCACAGATTCCCATCATTCTCACAGCTGTTTACCTGTATAGAAAAGATAAAACAGGAGACTCTGTCACTCATTTTATTCATTTCTTGAAAATTACATCAGGCATATGGCTTGGTCATTGTCACTGGCAAATGGTTCTGACACATGTTGCATTACTTCTTAATCCCAAAGGGGCTGATGTAACATGTCACAGAGCAAGCAACACAATAAAAATATTGTCAGCAGTGTTCAAATCATGCCATTTCTAACTTTGGTGATGTTCTCTGGGTTTTGTAGGAATACCTTAAGTCTAGGGCATGTGAAACAAAACCAGAGATTCTAGTGAGAGGAGCTGACAATCTTATTGTTAGTTTGAGAGAATGTCACACTATTGGTGGTGGCCCCTGGTATAATTTGGCACAATCTCCCATTTTTCCTACAAAAAAAAACAACAGTGAGAGATTCAGCATATAAAATGGAAGATCAGAAGTTGTCATCGTCATCAGTTGTGGGGTACAGGGAGCAATGAAGATCAGTCTCTTGTCATCTGTGTACAGGCAGGTAACAGCAACTGTTGGTCACTGGCTAGCTAGCACTTAAGAAACATCAAGATCACAAACAAACACACACCTCTTGAAATATTTTGAGTGCCTTGTCAATGCATTTGTTGCCCTCAGTGAGTGCCTCTTCTCCCGACATCTCTCCACTTCCTTCACATGCCTCCCAGCTCTCCATATTAAAAGCCAGTTTCATTAGACTCATCCCAAGCTTAAACTGCCCTCGACAAAACAGGGGAGAAAAATAACCATGAGTTTTAACAGAATAAATATTGCAAAAGTTTGATGTTTTAAATAATAGTTACCCTCTTTTAATTACAAAAAAAAAAAGCTAAGTATACATTATGGTGTTTGGGAATGTATGATATACAACTTAAAAACAACCAACCACTGCTTTTAACCATCCAACACATTTTTAAAGAATTAACCAAAAAAATCAATTTTTTAAATTAAAAAAACGAATAATTAGCGTAATCATGATTGGGTTAATCAGACTCTGGTCCATCATTATTCCATGTTTCACCACTACATACCTTATGATATGTGCCTAGCTGCTTCTTTCTCAGACCTATTGACTTCCTTCCATATGTTATAGTCTTCCTCAAGTCTGGCAATTGACTTGGCGACACAAAATCGTTCAACTTTAGTTTCTACAATTTAAAAAAAAAACCAAAATAGTTAAAGCTGAACAACAGATTGATTTTCCTTTCAATTATAGCTAAAACTTCTTCACTAAGAAAAGATACATCCTACAAAGATGATAAACTAATGAATTATCCTGACCCTCTTTCAAACAATTAGCTTCATCATCATCATCAACAACACAGCAAGATATTTATGGACTATTATTGGTGATGCTGTTTTGAACAGAATTTGTCAAACTTTCACGACCACCTAAAAATGTTGTTTTCTTAACCAATGTTGTTGCCTTCTACACAAGAGCCTTGATAACAAACATCTGGTTTCATGAAATTAACCTTAATAAAGTAGTTAGTTCACTCTCTCTCGAAGGATTGAAATAAAACTCCTGACTTAATACAATCCCATTAAGCAGCTATCCAAGATGAACTTAAACCCATTTAACTGGCAGATAAGCAGCACAGTAATCCAGTGGTTAGCCTACAGGACTGTCCGTGGAAATGGCTTATTTTGGCAAAGCTCTCTGGCATGAGTTTCTTCTTGCTCCTCTTTCCTAGCCAGCCAAGTGGGTTTATTCCAGATACTCAAATTTCCTCCCATATCTTAAAATGAAGAGTACTAACAGGCATTTTCCTGCTACAAGTAAAAGATGCCGAGCTTCTCAAGGAACAAGATTGGCAATGCTACCTACTGTAAAATTGTGGCACTACACTTCCACACCAGGGTTGTCTACCTTGTAGATCAGTTTCTCAAAGTAGGCCACAGTACACATCTGGAGGCCACACAAATGCTCCCTGTCAGGCATACATTTTCCCTTTTGGTATAGTAAATATTAGCGCATTTTCAAACCAAGTGGCAGTTAACAGTAGGCCAACCGTTCAGTTCTTTGGTTGGTTTCTTATGAGTTACTGTGAGTAACACTGTCATGGTAAGTGACAACCTTTACAGTACATTGAAGTTTGGCAGGCCAATAATTATTATTCATGCCACAACAGTACATGGGGCTTAAAAAGGGTGAGGCATGAGCTGAAAAAAAAAGGGGGGGATGGGGAGGTTTGAGAAACCCTATTGTAGATGTTGATGTGTGACAGGCAAATCATTGCATGCACTACTAATCAAAGAGGAAACACGAGTTTGAACACCAGGATTCTATACCAGGTGGTGCGCCAACTGAACCTGCCATCTCTTGTTTTAGACCGTAATGCTGTTCCAATATGGTTTTAAAAAAAAGACAGTAAAAGAATAATTTTACTAAAGCACCAATTCAATTAAAGATTCTCAGGTGATTTAAAAAAACAAAAACACACAGGATGTCCAAAGGAACACCCACACTTCAAAAGACACGGGCAATTTTTTTACAATTTCGGGATACGTCTGCCTTTAATTAGCACTGACATAATCAGAATAATTTCAAACTTCTTTTCAAGTATTTACTAGTTATTCACAATTTGCTCTGCTCTTCAATCAAAACAAGATCATTTAAATAAAACACTAGTATTAATTAATATTTTATCATCAAATGCACTCCAAAAAATTATGAAAGCTCACACAGTAATATCCAGTGATGTTTGTCATAATTCTAGGATCTGTACATCGTTGTTTGTTAATGCTTATTTTTACAACCTGACTGACACCATTTAGGAATTTTGGTTTGTTATTTTCCCCTTCTTAGATAGTAGTGTCACTATTTCTGTACCTAGTGAATCATTTACATATTTCTAGTATCCAATCATTGATGCTAAGGTCTAAAGTACTGTAATCTTCAGCAAACATAACTGTAAATGATCAATCTGCTCTTATTATGCTCTTATGAATTACTAAAATACTGATATAAATGTAAAAATACTATTCAGATAAACAAAGAAGAATTATTTAAAATACAATTTTTTAAGAATATACTTATATATATATATATTTTTTTTTTTTGCAAAGAAAAAAAAAACTGATTGTAGGTTATGTCTGGCCACACCTCAAATAATAAAGCATCCAAATGGTGTCTTATTTTTTTTTTAAAAGTCAAGTACTTACGACAAACTATGAAATGTTTTCACTGCCTGTGACCACCTATAGTAAAAGCCATTTCCCGAGGCATTAAAAATAGTAATGGTTCTTTTAATTAGTTATCAACTTTAAACAGTCCAAGTTCAATTATCCTTTTACTTTCCTGCTCAGTGGTCTCCCTGACATGTCTGAATATTACTCTCTCAACATATGGCGTATAAACCTTAGAAACTACATTGTTGTTATAATGTTTTTGGAAAGCATCTCAGCAGTACTGGAAACAGAACTCCCTGCCCCATGTGTATTTTGAAGATTCTCCAAGCTAATGCTATTTCATCATTCCTATTTTATTGGTGCCATGGACTGAATCAACAGGTAAGCTTTAAAATTAAAAGATGGATCATGCTGTTAGATACCTCATCATAAATCTCCGCCATCAGTGCATACAACTCCACCATCCTGTGGGCTCGGGCTCCCAGTTCTTTCTCCTCAATTTTCATTGCCGTTTTTAGAAGTTCAAGAGCTTCATGATATTTGCCAGCTTGAATACTGCAGAGACCAAAGTAAATGAAATAATTAGACAAAAATAGGTATAATAATCAATGATATAAAGCAACAACTTTTTAAATGTTTATTAAAAATAAAAAAAAAAAAAAAAAATCAAACAATAATAATCTCCCTGATGTTAATCACAAGCAATCTTTAATAACAGGTCCTGGTAATTTTAAGTATGAACAGTCGCACACAAGTAAAATGCTGTGCTGAAGGGACCAAAACCTTTTCTATACCCAATAAAATTGCTATGCAGCATTCCTCCACCCCCCACTTTTTTTATGTTCACTCATCAGTGGCTATTTAAAACCACATTTGAAGAAATTAAGCAACCTTGCCTTCAACTTGATAATCCTAACAGTGAAGTCACAGCTTTGCCAGCTAAACCACAACAACTCAGCTGAGCATCACAATGTGTAGGAATCAGAGAATATAAACCATCTTCTAATCCCATACTTAATGGTGCCTGCCATTTGCTACCACTACAATGACTTTGTCATAACACAATTCATGCTTAGCAACACTAACTTAAGTTTGATAAAAGGGGAATAAAGAAAGAATTTGCATCTTTTACTGAGTTTAGCCAGCGTTTGTTCCTCCTGCCGGATTTTTCTCACTCCGAAATTCCCTGTAAAACATTCAAATTCTTAAATGCACTCCAACCTATAAATGATAGAAAATCAGCAGCACAGAAATTTAACAAACGGTTTATGTTGTCAACATGTATCGCAAGCCTCATCTGATGGCAGGCATTAATACTATCCTGAAACTGCAGAAATTCACAGAATGAATCATGCTTACATCTTTAAAATTTAACTGTTTGTTCTTTATTGTGTATAAAATAGTTATAGATATAATTCAATTTACCATTTTCACTACATCATCAAAGTTAACACAAAAGGATTGTAGCTACATGTATAATGCAAGGGCACAGAGTATTATTTCTCAGTTGGTGCAGCAGGGTGAGGACAACCACAGCCCACCTGTAGAGTAGGTGGGTCTGTATGTAAGCAAAGCATGCATATAAAGACAGATTGCACTTACACAACTCTGCACACTTTTTCATATCTAATGGACACCAGCTCTTCTTTCACAGACTCGTCCTCCTCAAACATACTGAGAGCTTTCTCATAATAAGACACCATTTCATGAGCTGGACCAACCTAAAATAGAAAAGGGGCAGTTTTACTTTAATTTTTTTTGTCTTCTTATTGGAAATTACTTTGGCTCAGTAAATCACTTTCTTTTCTCTCTGGCAGTGCCTAATGTAGAATGATTCTTTTTCAATAGCTTCCGATGCAGGTTTGTTTCTGCTGTTGATTTTTTTTTTTTAAATTTGCAAAAATACAATTATTTAAGATAGGAAAGGTGAAGATAAAATGCATCTCAATATCCCTCCCCCCATCCCTGGTCACCTGGAATTAGTTTTGTTTGGCTTACCTTTCTCCAGTGGGCAAGAAGCTGAGAGCTGTATTCTTCATGGTAGAGCTTGTCAAACACTCGCCAGTCGCATAGGCATTTGGCTAGATGATACTTATCATCTAAACACACCAGCTGGTAGGGATACTCCTGAAACAGAACATATCATCATCATTACCACAGCAGAAGAGAGGCTAGTGCTGCGATTCCCATCAACATCACTTGTGAACCGTTAAGAAGCCAACAAATTGGCAACAGGTTAGCATAGTGCATTCGTTCGTTTGCTGATGGATGGTCAACAGTTTTCACAGTTCACACTTTTGAACAGGGTTTATTATAGCTCCAATCTTTCTTTGGATCATTTTCATCAAGATAGACTCATTAGAAAAGGACATTAAAGTGCTTTTGGTTTTAGAATTTTTTACAATTTGATTTTAATGCTAAAACTACAGAGTGGAGCGAGTTTAGAAATTAAGTCAAGAAATCTGTCCAAGATTCTCATTCGAAGCACAGATGACATGTACATAAGCAAGCCGAAGAGAGAGAACAAATACTGAATACCAAAACGACAGAGTCAGTTCTGTTTAGTTTCATTGCTAGAAAAAATTTGTTTCTTCCCTAGTAAATATATGCATACACTCACTTCAATCAAGCGACCCTCATTTTCTGTGTGCTCGAAGAAATCTGCTAGCTTCTTGTGCCACCAGAAGTATGCATGACCTTTCTCTCCATTTTCATCAGGCTTAAAGTACCTGAAACACATGGAATAATTCCCTGTGTGGTAATTCACAGAGCTGCCATCTCCACTGTAGAATGAAGGAGTCTTTAGCTGCAAATCAATTCAAGACCACCACCTGCAGTCTTCCTGTTTTACAGCTGTCAGTGGCATAATACATAGAGGGGAAAAAATGGTCTGGGACTTCACAGCTTCACGGTGAATTACAATAAAAGAAACATATCTCAAGGCCGCACCTTTTAAACTGCTCTCTTTAAATGCAAAGTTGTTTTAAAATGAAGTATATCTACTATGCCAATTTGTCTTTTCATTATAGAAGTGTAATTATTTTTCACTGATTTTACTTATTTAGTTTTTCATGAGAAAAATGGTTGTGAATAGTCAGTTTAAAAAATAAAAGCAACATACAGGCTTCTCACAGCTTTGCTGACTGCCCTATGATAGAAGTCCAGCCTCCCTTCCTTGCTGTCGCCATAGGGACGAAGGAATGCTTTTAGGGTGCTGAACACTGTCTGCCACCGAATCTCAGACAAACACTTATTTTGCTTATTTGATTCCTTCTCTGAGCTTTCTTTTTCTTCTGCGAGGAAATAAAAAGGAGATAGAAAATATAGCAGACTTACTTTAGTTTCAAAAAGAATGCAACCATTCTAGCTACATACAAGAGTCACAGTGCACATCAAGAGCTTCTAATCTTGTTATGCTCAGCTCAAAAATATACCAGAGTTTTGTCTAGAAATCTATACAGAATTGCAAATGAAAGTTAGCAACATTTATTTTTGCCTAAGGCTCTACAAAAAGTTCAATAAAAGAAAAAATGCTTTGCAAAAAAATTTTAGGTTAAAACTTATTACAAATGGTTTATTTCCATGTGTTACTGACCCTTTTCATCAAATGGCGAAGGTGGCATTAGCGTGGCTTCATTGCCTAAAATCTCTCGAAGTTCTGACTCCAAAAGACCGGCTGCTGAAGCTTCCAGCAAGCACAAGGTAGCTGTTACCAGGTGTCCTCCAGGTTGTGAGCCAAGCCGTGACAGCAACTGTTCTAACAAACTAAAGAAAAGCACCAGAGTCCAAACGTTTTTCGCAGCTGGATGGATACAGACAGACAGTAAAGGTAGTGTGGCATTATTGAACAGTATAGTACATAACTACAAAGAATTAAATTGCTAAAAAAAAAGATAAATTAGAATACTTATTTTATGGGAGATACTACATTGGAAAACACAGCTTTAGTTAAATAATCAGGGTTAAAATTGCTTACAAGGCTAATGGAATGTTACAACTAATTGTAAAAACAACAAACGTAACAATAAAAAGGCTTTTGTACAATAATAATATAAGTCCTTTGCTTGTAACACCTTGAACATGTCATATGAGGTCTTTATTTAAGATAAGAAACTGAATTATTGGCAAGAGTTCAGCACAGACTTAATGGAATGTTTCCAGGTTTTAAACATTTAGAATACATTGAACAATTCAAAATATTTGAGTTGCCTGGTTTGGATTATAAACATCTAAGGGAGTTTTAAACTGTGGGTTGTGAACATGTGGACAGTAGTAATTTTTTTCAGCTAATTAACTACCACCTGATATTGGTAACAGTATAGTAAATAAAGAGAATACTTGGAAAAAAGTGAAAGCAGAAAGCAATTTAAGAATCATGATAATAACCATTTCCCTTTTCTGAGGACCTCATATAAGCCGTGGCATCTTGCCTCCTGAAAACCATTAAACTAAACTATAATAAGTTTTACACACACACACACCAGACAGACAGAGTTTATTTCATAACCTCAGTTTTTAATGTGTTATATTTTATAAAAAGTGAAAAGAAATTGTTGAAATATTAAAAATGCACTCTCCTTTCCTTAAAATGTAAAACAGTTTTCTAATTTTTCATCTTCATAATCTACACTTTTACAGCTTTTGATTACCTACTTATGTTCAGACAATAAACTTTAGCACATTTCTACTTTATAGCAATTTATTCTAAGAAAGCCACAGTACAGTCTCATACAGAGCTACAACAGTGACGACACCATATTGGGGTGGGGGAGTTACTGGGATGAGGTTAACATTGTCTTCTGAGCCAGCAGCATGTAGTATTCAGGGCTTATGTAAAACAAGAGATGATGGCGTGTACAAGCTCAGGTTAATGATGCATTGCTTCATAACTAGCATTCTTTTCCCTTTTTTGTTTTTGTTCTACCTAAATTGAATGCATTTTAATAAATTACTTAACATTATTAATAAGTATATCTTGATAAAAGAAACAAAAACACAAATCTGGTGAATTTATGAATTATAATAAACGACTAACTTTACTCAAGGTATCCTCTAAAAATCTACAAGCAAGGCACACCAGTTTACAACTCTCTCTCTCTCTGTCTGTATGTGGTCTATCACCTAACCTTTTTACCATATTCAAATAATATCTTAACTAATCCAATACTGCTCAAATGTTTAGCATTACCACATTATTATTATTAAGAACTCTGCAATTAACACAAGTCTGAGTATCGCTTCGAAAATGTATTGTAAAACAATATTTAAGGAAAATAGAAAACCTGTTGTAATGTATTTTATAAGAAAATGCCAAGCCAACAAGTGATGATAATTTAAAGACTAAAACATGATTTGTGTACAGTTTATTGACATTCCTTTGTTTAGATTATCAAAAATGTTAATGTGAGAAAACCCCAAATTTAACTGAAAATTCAGTTTAAACTAGTACTAAATAATAGAACTACATGAATTCCATAAGACCCACAGAGCAATGTTATGAAAGAAAAGCTGTAAAAACTAAGAAATTGAAATTTCAAAATTTCAGTTTTGGGAGAACGCTGTAAGCAGCCACCCCTTAGGTAAATGAAGAAAATAAAAATTTAGTTCCAGGATATTAATGTTTGTTACTCACAGTCAGGTTAAAAAAGTTTAAAGAAAGAAAAAGTTATCAGAGCATAGGTCAACGCTGAATGTGACATCAGGTTCTATTAGTGTAACTGCAGCATTTCTTTTTTTGCAGATTAAGCCTTTAATTTTGTTAAGTTCCATGGATAAGATTTTGGAGCAAAATTAAAGAATAAATTAACAAAAAAAAAATTGTACAAGTCTGTTAATGGCTTGGACTAGCACAGAATTTAAAATAATTTTAGTAGTGAAAAAAAAAGAAAGTCTGGAAAGTAATTTAGTTTTGTTTTTCTTTTAAGTTACTTGTTATCTCCCTTTAACAATTTTAAAGAATATCAGAATACATGATTTTCCACACACACACACAACACAACACACATTTATTTTTAATTATCACTAATTAGCATTAATGTGTTGTAAGAATAATATTAAAAAACAAAAAATCATGCAAGTGGAAGCTCACTCACTTCAACAAGCCATCTTGTAATGTCTGAATCTTGAGGTGAACTTCTTCAGGGTCTGTCAACTGCCGTATCTCTTCACAGGCAACAGCCAACCAGAGAGGGTTTTCTGATGATTTTTTCTGCATCAGCATCTCTAGCTGAGCTTCATTCAAACATCGGTTGTATTCCTTCAACAGTCCTTGCACTATGTCCTAGAAAACAAACACATCCAAGCCTCAGGGACAAAGCCAGTGCTGTAAATTCTCATCAGCATTCATAAAACCTTTCGGGGAAAGTTTAATTTTGTTTCACTGCTTCCACAGTTGAAATCTTGCCATACCTGACACATTAGTTTAGACCAGCTTCATGCAAACATTAAAATAGAAAGATGATGTGTGTGTGAGTGTGAGAGAGATAACTGGCATAACAATGCAGCAGGTTTACGTTACAGTTCTTAAGTATGGTTTCTGGGAGTGAGGTCATATCGAGTTCCTTACCTTCCTTGAGATAATGTCCAAAGGTGTGATGTGCACCTCTATCGGCCTCGTTTCCCGCTGTAGCAATGTTTCATGCTGTGCTGCTTGGTCAATTGATGAAAATATGCATCGCACCTGAGGAGCCAGTTTCCGAGGCAACCAACTCATCACCCTTGCTGCCTGATCATAAGCAAACTAAAATAAGTAGAGATTTTTTAAAAGATAAAATTAGACAAACAGGCCGACAAACTTATGATGGAAAATGGACTTCTAGCCAAGTATTCTTCAACTACTTAGATATACTACAGGTAATTTTTAAAGTGTTACACCCTTGAGAAACAGTTCATCCTTTGCTGGAGCGGACTTGTTTTGGACCTTAGTGGACAGTCAAAGTAAGGAAGGGTGGAAAGCACCTCGAGAACCTGTCACAACAATAATCATCTTTCTTAAGTTGGCGCTGAACAATGCCCAATGTAAGGCATGTTGATTAAATCAATTTGTAAGCAATGCACAAAAATATTAGCAGCCTGGCCAGGTTTTTTTTTTTTTAATTGTTTAAAGTACTTCTTATGAAGTTTCCTTCTCTACTGAGAAAGAGAAACATTTATTTTTAACGTCCAGCTGATTCTGACATTGTCAAACTTCTCCAAAGGGCATGAAGTCTGTAGTGTAAGGAAGAATGGGCCTGCAGCCAACAAGCATCACAGCAAGCCAACATTAAGGTTTTCACCACAGGATGGATTGGTGTCGCTTACCTGAACCCAGTGTTGCCATGAATTAACGCAATTATTGTTGCCCTATCACACAAGTAGAATGAAAAAACGCACAGGCAGACATTAAGAATTGCTTGGATGCCAACATTTAGGCTTGGAACAAGTGATGCTGTCAACACTGAAGGATTTTACTGATGGAATAAAAATTCCAACTTTCTAGATCAGCTGTTTTCCTGTTAACTTACCTGGTTTAGGGCATCCACAAACATTATCAAGGGCTTGGTGTTGGGATTAGACAGCATACTACAGCACATCTGGGCAGTAGCATCCAGATCCTTGGGCATGTTCGAATCCTAGTTTAAGACCAAAAAAAAAATTTTAAAAATGGGGAATGCTAAACATCAGACATGAAACAGAAACTAAGATTTCAAGAAAAGTAACCAGTTGATCATAAATCAAACATAACAAAGTAAATAAAAGTTACATGATTACTGACATGAGGCCTTCATACAAGAATTAAAACCTGAAGAATGCCTTCATGTAACACAGAAAAACCTTAAACAATGGACTTTACTCAAGATTTCCATAACTATTAGTTCTATACAAATTTTCATTCCTTCTTAGTTGGTAATTTTTGCATAATGTGAGACGTTAAACATCCTCTTTTGTTGCTTATTCTCAGACTGACTAAAGAGGGCACTCAAGCTTAGAATATAATCCAAAGAAACACACTACTCCTAAAACTTTAGATTAAAAATACATGGTGAGACAGGCTCACCTTCTGATAGCTGCAAACTACAGATTACCTTTAAGAAATTTATGTAGACCTTCAAATTCTAGTGGAAAAAGAAGAAATGCGGCAATACTGTATCTAATATTATCAAAAAAAAGAAGGAACACTGTCTAATTTTAGTGGAATTTAAGAGTTAAAGATAACAAGCTTAGAAAGAATATAAAAAATGTAATCATCTTTAATGAAATATTTTTAAAGAACAAACAGCTTGAAGATCAGCAAGGTACTTTTTTTGCAGAATTTGAGTGACCCTCAAAATGACCATTTGGTTTATGAAACTGGAGACAGAAAAAGGTATTTCGGTTGTTGATAAACTTCTTGTCGTGACCCCAGCTTGTGTTTTTGAGGATACCAGGTGGAAAAATTAGGGTCCCCTAATGAAACAAACATCTTAGCAATACCCAAATATTAGGTGGTTTCATAAGTACTGACCACCTGGAATGGCCATTTTCTAGCCTTCTTTTCGACTGACTGACTGACTGTCACTGTCTGTGCCATTACTAGAAATACCTTGGCTATAGTAGATGATGACTAACCAGTTTATTTCCGCAACCGAAAATGGTTTGTAAGTCGTCCTGCTTACTCGTGTTTCAGCTAACTCAGCAACCCCACATGTTTACAATAAGCAAGGCCCCCCTAAGTGATAAGTATCAAACTGTCGTGGATGGCTGCAGGCTCTGTACTATTTACAGTAGCCAGGAGAAAGCAGCAATAGTTTAGCAAAACAATTGGAAAATTAATATTTCTTGTTCAAGAACCATTTCTCCAGTAAGAAATGAGATTTTCTTTGCACTATAGGATGCGATATCTAATTTTTGACAAGTTTATTTTTTTAAAATTACTGATTGTACAGAAAACCCTGCACCATATGTGAATATTCCACTCTCTGAATTCCAGTAGTCTAACACCTGGGCCACCAACAGCTGCCCATATCTGGTTTTATATTTATATACTTTTGTGCAGAACTGTTAGTTTCTTAAACAATCCTAGCAATAAGATCTTGTGAAAAAAACAAAGAATGAAATTCATTTCTCTCTTTGATGCAAGTTCAAATGTAGATCCCAAATGCTTCATTAAACCAGACCTGCTGACAGAAGTGAAATAAGTCTGTTTATGGGTAGAGATGATCTGTCATCTGCCTCTCATTCACTTTTGCTTGACGCTAAACCAACTGTGATGCTAGCATCTCCACACATTCTATATCACTTTCACTGATGTCACTTTCCAAACTATCTATCCTGTTGACAACTCAGCTACCCTTTTCTGGTTTAAATATTTGATTAAACAGCTTAGTTGTGACACAACAGTGATTCAGCAGATGAAGCTTTTTTTATGCATGAGAGCTTGGAAACATCATCTAAAAAAGTTTTAGATTTCTGTAAGAGAATGCTTATATAACACACAACATCAGCCCTCTGTATATTCATAATCACCAAATCTCAATGAACGTCTATAATTTCATCAGCATCTATTTCTTGAAAGACTGCTTCAATTTTTGTGTTTTAATAATAAGTACATTGGCATTCAAAGTTATGAGCACACTATATGAAATCAATGATATCTGCTTTTTCAACACTATTTTTAATGAAAATGTATTATACCAACAAAATCCTATTACAACTTAAAGAAACCATGTATCAGAATATATATAAACCCTTAATTATGCCAGTGTTATCACTTCAACCTTTATGTACACTTATGGACAAATTTAGGTACAGCCATACCTCATTTTACGTCATTTTTGACTTTATGTCGGTTTTCTTTTAACAGTATTAGGAAAAAATAAAAGTCGACTAACGTCAGTTTATGTAACTTTACGTTACGTCAGTCAGCGAACATATTAAAAACCCATAAAATTTTTTAAAAGTCTCCTAAAAACCAATAAAAAAGTGCAAAATCACATAAAAATAAATGTTAAAATATGTAAAATAATTTATAAAATTATTTAAAAGCTTAAAATTTTTTTAAATATTGTGTACAGTACACTTATTAATTTACATGACGTTTGGTAGGTACCTACAGTTCCAGTGTTCTCCAAGTGGTGGCGCTGTAGTTCTTGTCAGCTGATTCAAATTTGTGCTTGTGCATGTGTTTTTTTTTGCAGCGTCTCGTTTGCGTTGAATTTGTGGCTTTATTTGTACCCCATGGCTCCGAAGAAAGTTCCTACTGATAGTCCTAATGCTTGTGCTACTAAGCGCTGTGCTATATCATTGTAAGATAAGCTGGTTATAATAAAACGCCATGAAAATAGTGAAAAGGTTGCTGCCATAGCTCGTGCTTTTAGCTTGAATCGGATTATGGTATAGACGATTGTTCATGATAAGGCACAGATTTTAGCCCAACCCACGTCAAAGATGATGTTCTAGTGATGAAGAACACCATCATCAACAAGAAAAGAGGCAATATCTACGAGGAAATGGAACATCTTCTTTCTGTTTAGATTGAACGGCAGACTCGTCAGTGTATTCCCATAAGCCAGCTGTTGATTCAGGAGAAAGCGTTGTCTTTGTTTAAAGACCTCAAGAAGTTTCCCGACAAGAAAGACACAGAATTCAAGGGAAGTTCAGGATGGTTTATGCAGTTTGAGCAGTGACACAATCTTCACAAAGTCAAGTTCCAAGGCGAAAGTGCGTCGGCCAACGAATTAGCTGCATTGGAATTCCCAGCGACTTTGGCGAAGATTATTGAGAACGGATTTATTCCAGAACAGATATTCAACATGGATGAGACCGGTCTCTCCTGGAAGAGAATGCCAGATCGTTCATTCACATCCAAGGAGTAGAAGGCTATGCCAGGCTTCAAGGTTGCAAAAGACTTTGACTTTCTGTTGGGAGGCAATTGCTTGTATCATGCCCAGAATCCTCGAGTGCTGAAGAACATCCCAAAGGTCTCTTTTCCAGTTGTATGGATGGCAAACCCAAAGGTTTGGGTAACTGTTGCCATTTTTGAGGATTGGTTCTTCAACCACTTTGTACCAGCAGTGGAGAAGTATTGTAAGAAGGGCATCCCGTTCAAGATCCTCCTTATTTTAGACAACAATCCTGGCCACCAACAAAACCTTGTTGATTTTCATACGAACATCACCGTCATTTACCTCCCCCACAACACCACCTCTCTTTTGCAGCCGATGGACCAGGTGAATCACTGCCAACTTCAAACGCTACTACCTTAGGCATATGCTTAAGTAGGTTGTAGCTGCAATGGAACTGGATGACGACGTCACACGCCGTGACTTTTGGAAGGGATACGAAATCTACAAGGCCGTGCTGAATATAAACGCCGCTTGGAATGAAGTTTCGGACTTGGCTATAAATGGTGTTTTGAAAAAGCTGTGCCCTCAATTTATTCACGATTTCAAGAGCTTTGACAAGCTGCAAATGGAGTTGGAGGAGGATTTCATCATCTTGTTATTTGAGGCAGACAAGCAGCCCCTGACGAAAGATGAGTTGATGGAACTTCTTGAACAACAGCACCAAGAAGAGGAGTAGGAATCAGAACTGCGACACTTCACCATCAGCAGAATGCAGCAGGGCTTTGCGCACATCGAGAAAGTACTTGCAATTTTGGGGGCAGTTCACAATGCTACTGTTCCTTTTGGGATCATCCTACATGAAAAGAAGAGCAAGACTATTCAGGGCACTCTCGACCAGTTCTTACAGCGCATCGAAAATCAACAGGAAGAACTTGAATCGTCTACTGGAGAGCCTTAGCCATCAACATAGTCTCATCTTTTTCCTCTAACCTCCACCTCTGGCTTATCAAGCACATCGATGTCACCCATCAGGTAAATTTTTTTGTTTTTTCTTTACATTAGCATCAATTAAAATGTATAAATTTATTAAAAAGAATGTAAAAATGTTGAACTATCGAACGACTTATTGTATTCCTATGCATTGATATTATTAGCGACGTTATATGGTTACTGATAGGGGTATTAGGGGTCTAGGTTGTTTTTTAAAGAGTTTATTCGACTTAAGTCGCAAGTCTTGGAACGAATTAGCGACGTAAGGCGTGGTATGACTGCATATTTATAAATGTTAGATTTAGTTCATACTGAAAACATGATATTATCATATTCATCTGATATAGTTTCTTACTACTTATTTGAATAATTGTTAGCTCACAATATATAGACTTCATTACTGATGACTGCTGTTTGGTTTAGAATTCCATATAAACAACGCTAACATCTACAGTTGTCCCCAGGTATTTGTGGTGGTTACGTTCCTAGAGCACCAGCGAAGAGTGAAAACCGTGAATATTGGACGTGGTCCATAAAAATGCCTATAAATGCCTATAAACGTCGAAATATAACGTAAAATATAATAAAAAACACAAGTAAATATATAATAATAATTTAATAAAAAATATAACACTCAGCGAAACACTCGAGATAGATACACGCAGTAAACTGGGATGATGTGGGGCTGCTGGGCTGCATCTGCCTGAGACAGCGCCTCATGGGAAGCAGCCAATCAGCAGCAAGGAGAAATGAATAACGCTCTCGGATTGGCTACTTTCACAAACTTCCAGCCAAAAGCATTTATTTTATATTGATATTTTGCTGAATTTACGTTAGTATTTATATTACAAAATTAGTAAATTATATTGTTATTAATAATTTACGTTAAAAAGCGTGAAAAAATATATATTGCCACGAAAAAAGCCATAAAAAATTGCAGAAGATATTTGCGATTCTGCGAATATGCGGGGGTTTCCATGAACAATTATTAGTTAGGTTCTAAGGAAAATTCGCAAATGCCGAACCGCGATTACACGGGGGTCGACTGTATTACTATCCTATATGAAGCTGGAAAACTGTGGAGAATGTTAGAGATATACTGGGTGGAGTGTAAAAGCCATTTAAAAAATGAAGTTAACTGGCTAAGCCATAAACTTAAGGGGCCAAAAGAGAGAGAGAAAATCCATGAAGCAAGATCAACAGGAGAACCTTTCCTGACAGGTAGTCTAATGACCTCAATTTCACTGCAACAGTCTACATCTTAATCTCTATCACCAAAAAACAGCTGAGAGGTTTCAATGACAGGAAAAGTAGCATCTAGGAAGCCCTTGCTCAAACATGTCGACTTGACTGGACTGAACTGAACACCATCAGAACTACACCTTTACACCGTGGAGCAGTGGTTCAGTGTTTTTTAGTCAGAGAGAGCAAAGTCTGAAATATTTGTTTCAATGCTAGAAGAACAGCCAGTGGAAAGTATGAGAGCTGAATGTGCCTTATAATTAATCATGGAGGAGGAAATTTGAAAGATTGGGGTTATTTTGATGGTTATTTGGCAGATAATTTTTTAAAAATTGACAGGATTCTTGCAAGAGATATGTTGCAATACCCTACAATTCTATCGGGGCTTTGTTTGATGGCTGATATGTTTATACTGCAGCAAGATGAAGATCCAAAACACTGCAAAGTTCAGTACACATTGCCTTGCTAGAAAAAATATGATTTGGATCCTCAACCTCCAAATCTGAACCTTAAATTTGTGGTATGAACTAGATCCAGAAGCCAATGAAAAAGATCCAGTCAAAATGAACCATCTATGAAGGTATTCACTAACACAAAGAATGGCAGGTATTTACAAGGCAATATTTTGAAAAGTTACTGAACAAAATGACCGAATAATAGTTATCCACAATAAAAATGACTAGTCTAATAAAAAAAAAGGAAAAGTTTAAGTGGTCATGATTAATAGTTTGTATTCTAATTTTTCTCTGGAATAATGCATTAAAAGGCAGATAACAGTGGGTATTCATGGAGGGTTCATATTTTTAAATGCCTGTGTGAGAGAGATGATTAGAGTTAACCTTAAGTAGGCAGGGAAGAGCAACATTTTATTAAAATCTACCTTAAACTACCAGCAAAGAACAAACAGAAAACTCACATTTGCTACTTCCATTTCTCGCAACAACCTCTTTAGCATCACTTCCACAGTGGTTGATCCAGGCACAGCACCCACAAAGTGAAAGAAAACATGCCAGTTCTTTCCAAAAGAGCTACAAACAAACAAGAAAAAGAATTAGCAAACCAGACTAATAAAGGATGGTTTATAAACCTTTTGCTACATGAATTACGCAAATTCCAAACTAGTTACAGTTGTCCCCTGGTATTTGCGGGGGTTACGTCCCTTGAGCACCCGTGAAGAGTGAAAAACCGCGAATATTGGACGTGGTCCATATAAATGCCTGTAAACGTCAAAATATAACGTAAAATATAATAAAAAAATATAAGTAAATATATAATAATAATTTAATAAAAAATACAACACTCAGAGAAACACTCGAGATAGCTACACGCAGTAAACTGGGATGATGTGGGGCTGCTGGGCTGCATCTGCCTGAGACAGCGCCTCGAGGGCAGCAGCCAATCAGCAGCGAGGAGAAATGAATAACGCTCTCGGATTGGCTACTTTCAAACCTCCAGCCAATAGCGTTTATTTTATATTGATATTTTGCAGGATTTACGTTAGTATTTATATTACAAAATTAGTAAATTATATTGTTATTAATAATTTACGTTAAAAAGCGTGAAAAAATATACATTGCCACGAAAAAAGCCATAAAAAATCGCGGAAGATATTTGCGATTCTGTGAATATGCGGGGGTTTCCGCAAACAATTATTAGTTAGGTTCTAAGGAAAATTCTGCAAATAACCGGGGCCGCGAATGCCGAACCGTGATTACGCGGGGGTTGACTGTATTTCTATAAGTTACATACAGCAAAATAAAAACTAAACAGATATATTACTTCCCTGGTAGTAAAAATTGTTCTGGTTGGTACAAACATTGACCAGGAACAATACAGTCATTTACATACGAGGTCTGTCAAAAAAGTATCCGACCTTAGGCTGGGAAAAAAAATTACATGCTTGGTGGGGTCAATTGCTAATCCCCTTTGAAGTAGACCCCTTGTGCCTCCACACACTTTGTCCAGCGATCCATCCACTGTTCGAAGCACATCTAGATTGCTTTTTCCGGAATGGCTCTGAGCTCCGCCATCGCATTATGCATGATGTCTTCTCAGCTCTCAAAACAGGAGCCTTTCAGTGGCATTTTCATTTTCGGGAACAACCAGAAGTCACAAGGAGCCATGTCTGGAGAGTAGGGAGCCTGGCAAATGAGCAAAATGCCTTTCTTTGGCAAGAAACTTTGGATCAGCTGCGATGAATGAGCTGGGGCGTTGTCATGATGCAGCTGCCAGTTTTGTGAGGCCCACAGATCTGGTCTCTTGTGCCGAACTGCATCACGAAGACATCAGAGGACTTCCTGATAGTACTCTTTTATTACTGTTTGTCCCTCTGGAGTGTATTCATGATGCACAACGCCTCGGTAGTCGAAGAAAACAGTCAGCATCACTTTGATTTTTCTCCGGACCTGACGTGCTTTTTTGGGCCCTGGCGATGTTGGGTGATTCCACTGTGACGACTGAGCTTTGGTTTCCGGGTCATACCCGTACACCCACGTCTCATCTTCAGTTGTCACGGTATTCTGGAACTCAGGATCCCTGTTGGCAGGATCCAGCAGGTTCTGTGCAACCTCAAGACAAAATTGTTGTTGTTCCTGAGAAAGCAGCTTGGGCACAGCACAAACCCAAATCCTCCTTTAAAATTGCATGTGCAGAATCTTTACTGATCCCAACCTCATCACCA
Organism: Nautilus pompilius; assembly: GCA_018389105.1. Taxonomy (NCBI): domain Eukaryota; kingdom Metazoa; phylum Mollusca; class Cephalopoda; order Nautilida; family Nautilidae; genus Nautilus; species Nautilus pompilius. Next base: position 90,635 of record JACATO010000993.1, on the reverse strand, counting down.
ATTTCCTGCACCGTCAAACGATGCTCTTCCATTATCAAGGTCCGCACTTTCTCGACAACAAGCTGCAATGCAGTTTGTTGACAGCCTCCCAGAACAATGGTCACTCTCCACCGATGTGCGGCCATCTTTGAACCTGTTGTACCATTCTTTTATTTGGGTAACACCCATGTCATTATCACCAAAAGCCTGTTGAATTTTGCGAATTGTTTCCGCTTGGGTATCTCCAAGCTTTTGGCAAAACTTGATGTAAGATCGCTGCTCCACACGTTCCGTCATCACGGGCGAAATGAAAATGCGACAAGTAGTACAGCACTTCAAACACCGGCTGCCTGACAGCGACTGACGCATCCAGCAAGCCCGCCAAAAACCACACATGCGCATGAAGGCATGCGGCTCCACTATGCACACTTTTGCCTCCCTAACGTCATTACTTCCCACAGGAAAAAATGAAGTCGGATACTTTTTCGACAGACCTCGTATGCTAGATAAGTAACTTCCACATTTAAATTGAAACATTAAAAAAAAAAGAAGCAAGAACAAGCCTGAAATAGCACAAGGATTTTGTTATCCACTCACCATGGTAATGCCCCCTTCTGAGCTTTGTCATTTATAATGGCAGCAGCTCTACACAAAATGGATGATTTTCCACAGCCTGCACCTCCAAGTAAGATAAGTGGTACATCTCTATCTTCCTTTGTTATGTACTCCTCAAGCTAAAAAAAAAAACAAATGAACAAATGAAACTAACAAATTTAATATAGAATTTATGTATAGAGAAATTGTACTAATCCACCTATGTTTGAGAAGGAAAGAAGCAAGCAGCAGTTCTGAGTACCTTGTTCACAATATCTTCTCGACCCATGATTCGCTCACTTTTCGTGTTCATGAAGATTTCATGAAGCTGTCTAGTGAACCGATCCTGGTAGTTCCCTCTCTGGGTCTGCTTACCAAGGTATTCACTTGAAATCCGTTCTTTTAAAAACTCCAAGATCTACACTCATCAACAAATAAAATATAGCAATAGTTACTCAATGTTGCATCAGATAGGCCTCAAATCTATTGCCTAGAACTGACATAAAACTGCTGAGGCTAACAATACTTGACCACAAAGATTTATCTCATATGTTGATAAAATTCACTCTATTTCTTTAAACCTAGCACACTTCTCTTTTCTTGATACTCACACCACTGACTGGGAGGTGATGCTGTGCCTACATGAAAACAAGCCGAATACTATTAATTTCGGCAGGAAACAGAATCCACCAACCATAGCAACCATGCAGGCATCACTAAGCGCTTTAGGTTTCTCTTAATCCATTAATTTCCTAAATACCAAAGTCCTTAATCATGGATCTAAATTGGTTTGTTTCTTTTCTTTTTAAAGCTCTGTTTAAATTTCTACTAGATTCACTTGTACATTTACCCAACGACTAAAAACTAAACAGAAAATTCAATTTTGTATTAATTAAAAAAAAAAAATTAAGTGCAAAATCTTATGAAAATAAAACTCAAGAATGCACTTAACCATACTAAGTGGTGGGTAACTCACCATCTCCTTAAAGCTGTCTTCAAAATTCAGTTTTGGACGTCGTCTTTTTCCATTCAGACCTTTGTATGTGGGTTTATATTTAATAATCCGATTTTTCTGATTAACAAACAAACAAAAAGGCAAATGCAGAATTACAAATGTGAACCATTCAAAAATAAATCTTAATAAAATTCCATCAGTTCAAAATTATATATTTTCTTTAAATAATGGCCAAATTATTTCTTTCATCTATCCAACACTTCTTTTATTCTCAGATATATTTATTTCTTTATTATTAACTCCTATTTGTGTGTGGCACTGTTTCATGTTTAATGCAGCATAAAGCTTGTGTGACACACTTGAGAATGCTGTATACCTTCTCCTTTACATTTTTGCTATTCAGGAGCTATAAGCCAACTTTCTCACCAACTATGGCCAGTTGGATTAGACTTGAGTAATCAAATAAAAACCAAAGTAGTTGTTGAGCATACTCACAGGAAACTGCTGGGAGATTTTTCCGCCAAAGTTTGTAGCTATTTTCTCTGAGACACTGGTTTTCTGCGCAAAGCAGGACTTCTCTTCCACTGGAACAGTGTCCAGAAAATCATCAGACCTGATGAGAAACAAAGCTGGAAAGGGATGGGGTGGGGGAGAAAGAAAAAAAAAAAAGATGTCAGCTGTTTCAGTAACATGTACACACAAAACAACACGCCATTATTGTGGAATAACAAATGAAACTTCTTAGCTTCATGATGTTCATTTCTAAACAGAATTATAAATAGTACCTGTGTGAAACCACTCCACCAAAGTAAAAGTGCCTGGGTTGACACGAGGATAATGAAAAATAAATGTAGGTAGAGCAATATGGGTCTGTATGCAGTGAACCATACAAGTAACCACAAGTTATTGTCCTGAAAGTAATGAGCCCTAATAAACTACAGGAACATCAATATTTAGAAAAACCTGTGACTTAATTCCTTCAAAATATAATTCTGCCTTTATGCATTAGCATCAATGTTACACTAGAGGTAGCAGCACAGCAGCCACTGTAAATGGAGTCCATCATGAAAAGTGCACCCCAAAAAAAGCCATAAAAACGGTGTGTGTGTGTGTGGCCAACAGAATGTATACGCAGAGTCTAGCATCAGTTACGCTTCAGTGAAATGTTGAGTCCAAGTGGGATATGAACAATTTTTCATAATTTAGTTTATGTGAGGTTGTAACATTTATTTATTTTGGGTTTGTTCTGGTATTTCCATGAACTGTTATATTTTTTGCGAATAAAATTACAGGTTTGTCTGAATAGTGGCTTTCCTGTAATTATGGTTCATTACTTGCAGTATGACCTTCATACTAACATAAACAAATCACAAACTGTAACTGAAAAGGAGAGGGTAGGAAAGGGTAGAGTTCAGAAAGAAAACTTGCAGTAAATGTAGCTGAGAGTTTTTGGATATCTTCGCTTTTCCATCTTTCGGTCCAAGATACATGTCAAAACCCTGCCTCCTGCTCTGCGTATTCTGTTTCTTCTGCACATAAAATGGAATCCTGATTTCTGCTACACCTGTACAGCTGATGAGCTCAGTGTACCTCATTTTTAACTACCAGTGCAGATTATATATCAGTCATTAAAATACAGCTACAAAAAAACAACTTACAGTTGAGGTTATCTTCTCTGTAAGCACCATACATCACCTCCAAGTCTTCAACTAGTAAACCATAAGTCTGCAGATATTCCTCAATGTATGCATCAGGACAGTCACCCCACATTGGAACCCAGCCAAGGGACTCACTGGAATAAGAGCAGCAGCTAGGGTAGGAAGGGATCTTGCACAACATTAATCCTTTAACACATAATTTTCCTTAATACTCGAATATGAAGTATTTAAAGGAATCCTTATAATGAAAAAAGAATATGAACAACATGCTGTTTTTCTGTTCTATTTATTTCTTAAAAAAAAAAAACAAACTTTCATGCTTAAATGAAAGAATGAAAGATGCCTGGGCAGGCTATTGGACTGCCAATGTTGAGGGCCCAAGTTTGATAACCAGTGTAGGTCAACTCAGTTTAGCGTACTTCCCTGGCACAGTTCCTTCTCAGCCTTCTTCGTCACAAATAGGCCTATTCCTACATTTAAAAACGAAGAGGACTAGTGGGCATTTCCCTGCCAAAGTCAGCAATGCCGGCCTCTCATGGCACAGGGATAATGCTTTCTAGTGGATAACCGCAGCACCACACTGCATTTCCAAGGTTGTCTCCCTTATAAAGACTGGTAAACGCAATAAAAAAAAAAAAAAAGTTTTGTCAAAACGAATCATACCCATCCTTGCAATCTTCATTTTGAATATTTTAGCCTATTTAATAATCCAATAAAACAACAATACAAAATAACGACCAACAGGATACTTTAAAACCAAACAAATCAGAACTAAACATACCTGGTGAAGTTGAGAAAGAGAGGCATGACATTGTTATAGTAACAGCTCTCAATGCTTGTCTGCACAGTCCCCAAATCTGTGGCATTTCGTTTGTCTGGGTGCTTTCCTCCCTGCATGCGACATACATTAACAAAGTAGAGCGATTAGGTAAACTGGTTAAAAAAAACACAACGGTCATTCTGGTGCTGCAGTGCCCATCTTCTTGACATTATATCAATTTGCTCTCCAGTGTAATTACAGAGGGAGATCCTCAAGAAGATTGTTCTAACAAAGTCAAAAAGTAAATCAGACTGTTAATTATTTTATGCTCGTCCATTCAGTTACCAGTTAGTTTCTCTACATTAAAAAAAAAAAAAACTAACTAACAGACAAAAAAGGGATCAGAATTAAAAAGCAGGCACTGACCAATACAAGAAGAGTGTTTTCCCAATACAAGATGAGTGTTCTTTGAACAAACAGAAGAAAGGTGTAATCAAACCAACATAGAAATGTTACATTATTTTGGGGAGAAATGACTGATGCTACTATTACAGAACTGAACCAATTTCAAAGTAAATCAATCCGGAATGCCATCTGCCTATCTTACCTACCCATTTCATGTGGTACACTTCAAGTGAGACACTTTTATTTCTACACCAGGCCTCCAGCGCTGGTTGAATCTGAAAACAACCAATTATTGTCATCAGTAACACTATTATTGATAATAAAATATATCCCCAATGGAATAATTTGAGCAGTCTCTTAAACAAATGAATAGCACCAAATCCCTTTTCCTGCATTGCAACCTTAGCTATAAAAGGTAGACCAGAGACAGGAAGAGTCATTTCTTGCAAAAAGCCAAAAAAAAACAGTTGATATATTTGACAATACACAAGGGCTGCATAGTTGGTTGTCAGAGAATGGTTACACTGAGACATGCATTAATCAGGATTAGGGACTGTCAAATGGGTGTTCATCATATTCTAACACCATTTCATCAGGCCAATATTATAGTAGTTCAGTATCAGCCTAAAAGGCCATCATCAGTGACAAAGCGCAATGAACAGGTAGTTCTTGTTCAGAGAGAGATCTTGGTAGTTCTTGCTAAATATGTGCAAAATGAGCCAATAAACAACTCATATGGATTCTCCATAAGATGGACATATTGTTTAGAGAAAACACCTACCCATGGATTCCTACAAGCCTGAAAATATGTATAGCTATGCCAGATGCCAAACCATCTAATATAGTTCTGTAAGTTTATGGCATTTATGAATAAATCAAAATTTCAAAGTACTGATGAGATACAAAACATGGAAAACATGGGAGTGCAGTAGATCCTTCATGGAGACATGGAGTTGATGTTTTATTGGGAAATAGTAACTGCCAAGTTCACACAATACATATAAGTTAATATCTACATTTAATATTTCATGACAAAAGTAAAATTTTGTTTTACTAAAATATAATGGCGAAAACCAATGACACAAAATAGTCTCTAGAATATAACTTAAAAAAATGCTCGAGAAGTGTGCACCTACCTCCTTCCTTAATACTTCACGCTCAGAAAAGAAATCATCAGAGTAGGATGTGATAAAAAGCCTTACAGTGGTAGCATCAATACAGTGTCCATGTGGCAGTGCATATGCCATAACGTCAATTTATACAGATTTTTCTTCCAACGTCAGTCCACAATATTGTGTAATGCAGTTATGCTGATTTGAGATCGAAACTTCTGTGCAATGCCTTTAAATAAATGCAAAATTATTACATTTAAAAAAATTTTTAAATATTAATTTTATTTTCAGCAGTTTAAATTTCAAACAACATTGAAACTTGAAAAAAAAAAAACAATCTGTGAAGATAAGCACCATCATTCTAGTACTTGACACTCTCTCACCCACCCACCTGGCCATCTTTAAAGAAAAGGAAAAGAAAAACAAAGAAACATTGCGAAGAGATGGTTATAAATGCGACATCATTTATTCTAACAAATTCTTAACTTTCTTAGTATTTACATATTTGTTTCAAAACATTAAGCCGTTTTATTCCAGTTCAAAGTTCAAACCAGCACTAATTCCAAAGAGTTTCCAATTCAAAACTGACTACGAAAGCAACACACGAAAGTGTGATGAAATTGACTGTTCTGCCCACAAATCACATGTCAAAAATAAGCATCATCAATCTGCCATATACAATCTAATTCAACAAGAAAATCTACCAAAACAAGTCTCACATAATTGGTAGTTTGTTGAACTTTTAAACAAAAATGTTAGTTAACTTATTCCCAAGCAGCCAATAAAAATCAGCTTAAACTTGATAAAAGCTAAACAGGGTTTTGTGATAACTAATGAAAACATATCACATTGTTGAGTTACAGATTTATATTAGCAGGGTTAACAGTTGAATCAAGATGCAGCTATCAAAAAAGTGGTAAAAAAATTGACCATAAGTCTTATAATAGTCCACTATTTTTTGTTTCTTCTTCTGAGAAAGCTATCCAAATAAATCAAATATTAAAATAGATTTTTTAATCATTAATAAGATTGAAGAATTCATAAACAGCATAACAGCTGCTTGCCAAAACTAATATCACCAATGTGTAAATAAGCAATCAAATATATAAACAGATATACAAGGTTATCAGTTCCTTATAAGAATAACACAGACTTTTAGTGTGGGGCACTAACTGTGTTTGAAGTTTTTTTGGCAAATATTTAAATTGTAAAATGTTAAATTTAGTAACAAGCAAAGAAAATTTTTTTAATTAAAAAAAAAACAAAGAATCATTTGAGATTCACAGGTAACTGGTGTTTGTTTATAACAGTAAAAATCTAAACCATTCTGAAAAAGATGAAATCAGTAGATCACAAAGGAAAAAACAAAACAAAACAAAAGCTCATTTTAGATGTTTAATCTTTAAATGAGAATAAAACATGGTAAGTTATGGAAAAAAAAAACTATTTGTGCTGTTTAAGTCCCATCTAATTGTATTAATATTATGCAACATCAAAATAATCTTAAAAACTTATCAGTTAAAAAAAAAAAAATTCTATGTATCATTTACTGAGTGAAGAAATCTGGAGATTTAGGGTACTTTTTATCAAAATTTTTGCAAGTGACCGAAACATCAACTACCATCAGATTTTTTGACTCAGAGGTGTTACATAATGTAGGAAACATGAGACATATATAGCACAAGTTTTCACATGACAGGACTTCACACTTTGAAAAAAATCAGATGGCGCAAAAATCATGAAATTGAAATGCATGCTCATTACGAGTATACAAATAAGTATGTGACATTACTGACGGCAAATTCTAGTGATAGACAACAGACACATAACAAATACTCCTTGCAGTATACCAGTTGCAAAATGGCAATAGGCAGATCAAATTTACTGAAGATGTCAGTGTTTCAAAGCAATTATTAGCCAACTGCATGTACACTCTTACCAGACATGTAGCATCAACAATAGGCTTAGCAGAGGTTATCCCTATTAGACAGATGCTCATGAGTGGATGATCAAAGGAATGATCCTGTGAAACAGCAGTTACTGCTTCACAGATCTCCTACAATGCTTGTTGGTAGACATGGAGAGTCAAGCCAAAATCATCAGGAACTGAATTCATCAAGTAAGATTTCATTTACTGGTCTCCACTTTGAGCTCTCATCTCGGTTTACTCAATTAACCTGGACATTGTATCATCATTGTTAACCAAAGGTCTAATGACAGCAAGTGATATTACCTAATAAAAGTTGGTTCAATATACAATCACCTCTAACAGCAGGTTGTATGTATGACAGTGTCAAGGAAATAGTATTCTGCTCCCAATGTTAAGTAGCATGATCATTATAGTGGGGTTGAAATCATGGCTGGTAAAACACTCCTGGCTATTATGAGATCACCTAACTAGTTGGAGGCACCTGATAAGATTGAGAGACCCAATAATCCTGCCTCTCATCAATAACTGGCACAAAGTTAATGTTCCAGGATGGTGATAATGAATCCATGTCATGGAATGGTGACATGTCCTCACATCTTTCCACCAACTGAGTATTTCTGAGACAACAAAATTTTACAACCTGAGCAAGGCCTGTGCAGATATGTTGGCTGCATACTATCCCAAAGTAGCCACACAGTATGCCATCATTAATTTTTTTTTTTTTTTTTACTTACTTCGTGAGATCCTTCATAACTTCTGATTACTTTGTATTTCTTCACAAGTGGAAATAAGAGTGTCAAATTCCAGTATCTCTACACTTACTCCCCCCCCCAAGTAAACACGTAATTGAAAAATTAGACAAAATAATGCAACATGCAACCACACAATGACATCTGACAAACTAAATCAAATTTTCACGTTGTTAATTTTTTGGTTGATACATCTTACATTCTGCGTACTGAACTGAGAACGTTTTACCGATACTCAATAGAGAATACTGAAGGCAGTTAAGCCATTAACAAATAACCGCGATGCTTGCTACAGTTTCTGGACCCGTGAGAAATGGATTAGTTCGCACTAAACCCCAAGAGCGAACTCTCGAGGGGCCCTCCCTCCCTCCCTTCCTCCACCACCAACACAGGAAATACGTACATTTTATATATTCACTCGTGTCATCGGCATCTGCCAAATTCCAAGCTGTAGAAAGGAGCATCCGTCTCCCACTCAGCAGCCTTGCGCCGTCAGGGGGGGCTGAGAGGGTTTAGCAACAGCTCCCAAGGATGGTTTCCAGGGGCTTTACGCAGACAGACAGACAGACAGAGAGAGAGACAGACAGGCAGGCAGGCAGACGGATGGGTGGGTGGGTGCGCTGTGGAGGTTGGTTGGTGTCTCGGACAGCTTTTTTTTTTGTTTTTTTCCCCCCCGAGTCAGGCTTTAGGGGCAGTAATTGAACTTAAGACCCGATCCGAGACGTCTCCAGCGGACCAGGACACGAACCAACTACTTCCAGCAAACCGTGTTTACATTAATAACGTGATGCGACGAACTCACCCTAACTTTCACATCAGGTATTTCCCATTTTACTAGACTGCATCTCACGTCGCTCATATAGGGCAGTTTCAGCGCCATCTGCAATGTTCAGCAGCTACAGTTTCTTCCTCCTTCTAAAAACGAGTTCTACAAGGGAAACAACTGTTACATCTCTCTAAATAAATAAAAAAAACACACACACATATAATATATATATATATATATACTCATTTATTTTTTTTTCTTCTTTGTTAATATTCAAAATATTCTTTTTTTTTCTGTTAAACGAATTAAAATTTAATTAAAATCTCAGGTAATTAAAAGATGCTGAATAGTAATAATCATAGAAAACATTATCGATTACTAAAATGGATGTTTCTCCCCTTCAGCTGTGTGTGTGTGTTACTAGATAAGCATTACACTTTATTTGCATATTGGATACCATGGAAATATAATATTAAAACTATAGCGAGAATTTGGAACTCAGACAGAAAAAGCAATTTTGATGGATATGGTGGTGGGAGGAGATGATACAGACACCTCCAACAAAACAGATCAGGCAGAAAAGTCCAAAACTTGTTAAATATGCCTGGTTCTCCTAGAGTCATTAACTTATTGAGGATAAAAAAATAAAATAAAAGCAAACTTCTTTCATATGCCATTAAATTTCACCTAAAAGACACACGGTGCACTCACACAACCGTTTTGGAGAAACATAGTATCGTCAGAGTAGTTTGGAATCCATTCACTCTGTCTACAATTCAGACCAGACGTTAAATTACTACATGTTGTTATTGTATTAAGTAACAACAACTGTTACCTATTTTCCACAATAAACAAAATTAAAACCAAATTTATTTATTATTCTTGCATAAAAATTCAAAGTTTTGAATTTTTTAAAGATGGATAGGACATCTTGCTATCGTGTAGGTCCAGGACTAGATTAATTAGTCTTTAAACAACATTACCACAGATGTTTTTATTTATTTACTTTTTAATGAACCAGTGAGTAGAAAGAACATCCTGATGATACAACAAGAAGTTCTCGCCCAAATTAAGTAACAAAAAAAAGTTGATGCTAAAAATAACCTGGAACCTGGGTTCTTGTGCACAAATTGCAGACTGACAAGCTTAAGGATGAACTACCCTTGGTTATATGACGATAGTAATTAGTCACTTTGTTCGGTTGTTTCTGATATTACCAAATTTTGTTTTTAGATACTTCTTTCACTATACTACTCAATCTATGACATCATTTTTAAGTTTTATTTTTTTAAAAAAAGATAGACATTTAGTATGCCAAATAAATTTACTTTAACAAAAGGAAATTACTTGTTGCTGTGTCCATCCAAAGGTGGAAGAAAAAGCTTCAAATATGGTTAGCCAGCGTACTTTGAAGTTTTTCAGAATTGCGCAGGTAATTCGATCTTATCACTATTTTGTTCTCCAGCATTTTGAATGAATTTGCCACTGCGGCGCCAAATGGTTGGTATACATTTTTTAAAAAAAGTTTTCTCATAATTACCTGGTATACTGAAAGGGAGTCAGAATTAGCAGGTAATTTTTCTAGAATTAGGAAAAAATTGCCTAGATTTCCCTTTGTAATTCACAATGAAAAACAAATGAATTTTAATCAAGCTTTTTTAAAAAAAAAAAGCCATCTGGGCACTCTATTCTAATGAAACAAAAATAGTTCAATATAGACGTGATCCTCTGTAAGTTGTTGGTCATGACTAAGGCCCATCCATGGCAACATTTATTCAGAACATCAGAATCTCACTGCATAAATTGGTGAAAATACTGAGTACTTTTCATTTAATCTTTTTTTTTATTCTTGGGGAAGTGTGTCTTTAATGCAAATCTTGAAACAATGTCAAAATGTTTCAGAAATCAGAAATTTTCCTTTGAGATAATATAAATGTTGGTTGCTAATGGTGAACACAAAAAAAAAAAATGCTTCCAAGCACACCTGCTTTTCTTATTTTATCAGAAAATAAAATGACCAAGTAATTCTTATAATACTTTATTTGTCTGTACATACAAATATAACAGTAAAAACAAAACATTACATCTCAACTATAACTGTTAGAATACAAACTCACAAACATTTTCATATACAGCTTCTGATTATACATATGTCTACATATATGGTACATGTAATGTCATTTGATGGAAAGGAAATTAAAATAAAAAATACAAAGCTTTGGAGCTTTTTGCTACCCTTCTTGAACAAATATTTAAAAACAAACAGTGCAGATAGTTCTTTGAACATAACTGATTATTCATCACTCACTGCATTTTTTAAAATATTCTCTTCTTTTTAAATCTTGAAGGTATTGTGGAAGAATGATATATTACAAATATTTGAAAACATTGATTTTCCTCACTCATTTAACCACCTATAGATAATGATTGTGGTGCTAACAGTGAACTTAAATATCACCACAGAAACTTATTAAGATTAAATTCAATCAAGCCATTGATATTGATTCAGTAATTCCAAAAAAAAAAAAAAAATTTCTTCTCTTTCTCAAGAGAGAACAAAAGAAACTTTACAGTTATTAAACAGTTTCTGTAAATGGGACACTTTACTACTGAGAAAAAAAATAAGATTTAAAGCTGATTACAGATGTGTTTATCTTTCCATCTAGCTTAAAAATAAAGTACAATACTACAAGCACTAAGAAAAACCATGGAATTTTTACAATTCTAATCCCAGAGCAATTCTTAGTATTTCTAAGTCCACAAGGAAAGGTTCTCTTTTTTTTTTCAAAATCATAAATTAAATCATTATGAACTGTTTCAATTGGTTGAGAAGTGAAAATGACTACCATTCTGTGACAGTAACTAAGCTACACTTGATTAATATAGTTGCAGTATCTTTTATAATCCAGAAATGACAAAAGGAATGAAATACTAGCATTTCAAGTCAGTAGCCAACACTACTGTGTATAACACATGCATTTGTGCTTTTTTGGAAAAAAGAAAGAAATTAAAAAGTACTTTTGCTTATCTGAAAAATCTTGCCTAATTATAGTACCAATACTATATGTATATATAAATGTACACACACATTCTGCTAAATATTTCTGTATAGCATCCAGCTAACCAGCAGAAATGGTAGTTTAGTGTGTAAATGACTGGCTTATGCTAGAACTAGGGACTAGAACCAAAAATAAATTTTATCCAGAATTGACATATCTAAGAGAACTTTTTAAAACAAATGATACAGTCGGTACAATAGAGTTGTTCGTACATCCATTTCAATGTTGTTTTTTTTTTGGTGAAGCTGGGCATCATGTAAGTAGCTGTTTGCTTCAGGACTTAGTCTGGTAGCATGTTATATCTTTGTTCCCATTTTAGCTTTGGAAGTCTGAAAAGAATTCAGGGGATCCATTGTTAAAAACTGGCCAAGTTAATGAAATTAAGCTCTAAAAAATAGTTTTTGTCCAGGAACGCACCAGCATATTTACTAAAGGAAATAGCAGACGTTTAAAAGAGATTAAATAAAAGCAGGCATCCATACCTATGGTGTTACTACAAAGAAGAAAGCAAAACATTTGTTAAAACTGATTTTAAAAAAAACTTGAAAATAGTCTAAACTATTAAAATTTCTGTATAATGTAACATTCTTAGAAACATCACAAGTTACCAAAGAAGCCATTTACTTGTGAGATCCTCCAAGAAAAATCTGTTAGCTACACAAACTTGATATGGAATGGTACGAAAGTCAGCCATCATTTAAGTTTTTAGCTGATGGGGCAGGCGTTGTCAAAACCGCATGGTGTTGAAGGGGTTCTCATAATAATTAGCCACTACTTAAATATGGGAAAAACAAACTTGTAGTAATGGTTTAAAGATAACTATGCAAATGTGAAAAAAAAAAAGAAAAACATAAAATTCCTGAGTGATAAGTTGTCTTGATTTGTCAAAGGTTTATAGGAAGTAGGTATGAATGAATGAACTCTGTTCCTAATTCCCAAGTTTTAAAATTGTCTTTTGAAAAAAAAAAGAGGGGGCACAAAAAATTAATTTAAAATTACTTCACAATTTCATGGAAACACCACATCAAAGACATTTATAGTTGTGATACATAAAGCAAAGAATTCATATTAAGGAGCCACAAAAACAGGAGAGAGAAAGAGCGAGCGAAAGATATGATAAATATCTTCTTTTTAATTATAAGAAAAAATTAGTGCACTCAATGGTTTTAATAGAAAGGGTTAAAAAGCCAAAGAAAAATTTGGACATAAATTTAGTCTTATGAAAGGAAAGAGCCGACTCCTGGAAAGATACTGAATGATGTTTCAGACAAATTATATTAACAACCTCTGGAATTCAATGAGATCTCAAAAGTGAATAAAAACAAACCTGATAAATCTAAAACTGAAAAACTAAGTTCTACAGAAAATAAATTTGTGGGAATTGGCTTTTAAAAGAGCAACTCAGAAGTGTTATTAAATCCTTTAACAAAAGGATCAAAGCAACAAAACAAAGAGAAGGAACAAGCCATACTGATGCACACGAGCTATCCCTATCTAAAAGAGTATCAACAATCACACCTTTGCGCATGTGCTGCCATCTTTCATTGAGCTCCAATTCCTTCATGAGACAAATTACTGTAAGCAAAACAGAGCAGCAGCTCAGTGTCATTCTCACCTGAAGGATGCCCACAATAACTCCAAACAGACCAATGGCGCTGCCAAAAATCTCCACAATGAGAATCTTCACAAACAAGCTGGCATTCTGTGCATCAGCTAGAGCTGCTCCGGAGCCCACAATTCCAACACAAACTCCGCAGGCCAGGTTGCAGAACCCCACTGTTAGACCTGCTCCAAACATCATATAACCTATAAATAGATTCACAAAAACAGACATATTCCTGAAAAGAGTTGAAAATTTGGTTTTCACACATCCACAACTCTCAAATGTGCGAAACCATTAGAAGAATTTTAAAAAATAATAAAATGGCAGAAATAGAGAATTCATTCACACTAAGTAGATTGATTTGCACTTTGTTTTGGTGACAAAAATCAATTAGAAAATGCAATTCAGCATATTTACTCAAAAATGCTAGAAGACCTTAATAAATTTAATTCTAACATAGGAAAAATACAACAGAAACAAATACATTTTTGTAAAAGTTAAGCTAAATATCAAACAAAGCTTGAGATGAATTTGTGGTAAGGATAATGTAAAAAAATAGGTTATACCAGAGCAGAAAGTAACCCTACTCCTATAATAATAAAACAGTAAAATTAGCCGGCTTGAGAAGCCATCTTTTATTCCCACCTTCAAGCAGTTTTCAAATTTACAGTAATTTCAATGGCCTTACCAAAAAAAAAAAAAAAACTTAAATAACTTTTTTTATTATTATTTGCACAGTATTTCTTGTTTATTCTAATATTTTTTTTTAGAATTTGGTATAATCTGTATGATTTTTATCTACACCAGCTCTACTGGCAAATGTAGTCAATAGATGGAAAAAGAAACACCAGCCAAAGCGTATAACTTAAAATTGAGATAAGAAAGTATCCACTTTACAGTATCAAATATCATGAACAAAGTCAAGTAATAACAAAGGCATCCATCAGTTAGTAGCAGGATTTGAGCATTCAAGAGTCCAGTACATGTCACCAAACTACAAGCAAAATTCTAAAACAAGATGCTAGGTGTCATGGCTAAATTTCCATTTTTCAGTCTATACTGGGAATTAATTATAATTTGTGTTTTTGCTTATGTCAAGTTATTTAATTTATTCAAGTATCTAAGTTTAGTGATTATTTTTGCATGGCATTTTCTGGAGTGGAGTTGGTCCTCTGGGCTTAAAGCAAACGTGGATTTAAAAAATTAAGTACAGATAAAATTTTTTTCCAGATCAAAAACTTTTGATCTGGCGTACATACTCAGAGAAAAGAGCTAGGCAACCATATAATTTCGACAGATGTAATAAAAAGACACTGTGGTCACAAATATCCAAAGATGGTGTCAAAGTTTAAAGTAATCGGCATAATCAAACAAACACTATGATCGTGTAACTAATTCATACTGACATACAACCTACTGAGGATCTTTAGAGATGTTATGATACAAAAAGTTCAGTAACTAGCACCTTCCTTTCACTCAAAAAGCAAAGTTATACGTCCACTCAGGCATTTCCATTGATTACTGATGTAATACCTTAAGTTGAAAAATGGTCGTAGATCTCTTTCCTTTATTATTCAACCTGAGTAGTCCCAAAAATGCTCCAAGGGATTAAGATCTAGGTTGTTTGTTTGCTTGATTTCTAAGTGTAAGGGGCTAATGGCATTCTGTTGTAACTTTCGTGACACTCTAGATGCTTAATGCGAGCTACCAATGCCATTCACAAGATTGGTCTAATAGCAATTGTGTAATTGTCACAGTGAAGTACAATAATCAATGCTTTTGAAACCATAAGAATCCAGCTAGCAGTTATTGGAAAATTATCTCTACTCCATCATGGAACCTACACCACATGCAACTGTCTCAGTGATGTTTTCTTGACTGTCAGTTTGGTTTTAGTTCTTCCACACCTTCATACATCCATCCAAAAGAAGAAACCTGCTCTCATCATGACCACAGATTCCAGTGATTATGCTGCATCCACAACAGTTGTTCAGTAGCAATGGTCAATAAACAGTCTAGCAATTCTTTACTATTCAGCTTCATTGTGACAGCTCTAATGAACCACAGCTACCTGACACTCACTAATGTCCAAAACCCTGGTAGTGGCAAATGGGGCTTTGCATACCACATACCCGGTCTTCCCTGACTTTTGCCTCTTGGGACAGCTCTAACATGGCAGATCAACCACTCATCCATAGTCCAAAGTTTATCCACTAAAAAACTAATCATTTACTAATAATCAGCTAATAACCAATATTTTTTGAGACAGTCCTGCTCTAAGTATTCCAATTATCTGTTGCACCATCTCCCAACATGTTGATAGATGACAACAAATACTTATGGGTTAACTGTATGCCCAGTCTGACATTTTAGAATTTCTACCCCCGATGATCATCAATAAGGACATTCCAGAAGACGTGTGCATCCAGTACACAAATTTTAGCTTGTAATCAACAAGTGATTACTCAAACTAACATCATGTAAAATAATACTTTATAGTTGAAATAGCATTTCAAATTTACTTTCAGATGCTTAATGTTTAGGTGTATTTTTGGCATTTTCTTCAAATAAATCATCTAAATGACTGCCTGAGGTGTCTAGGATTCATTTGATTTTATTGAGAAAAAAACCCAAACAATATTCACATTATTTTCTGGATGAAATAAAATTAACTGGTGATTGATTAGTATCAACATGTAGTTTTATTGTAGGTAATGTCATGGATGGCATTAACTTTTACTTACTGTAACTGTTGTGTTGTTAGTTAATACAGAACTCCTTAAACTAATTACTGTATTTCTGTAAAAAGCCCATAATAGCAAACTTCTATTATTAATACATATTCAACACCATTGTACACTAAGCAGTAAATGGGCCATTTGAAGATAATAAAAATAGCAAGATGTTCTTCCTTACCTGCAGCATAATTTTCTTGAAGAGTCTCTCTTGGCATACCAACAGGATCAAAATACTGAATTAAGAAACAGAAAGCACTAATGGTAAAATTCAGATCAGAATAAAACTTAAAATAACCTCAACAAATGAAAAAAGGAACACTAAAGTCAGTTAATAAAGATTCAACTTACTTCATGACTATAAACATTTTTCTATTAACTTAACTCATTAATTTCAAAAGAAATTCAATAAATTTAAATGTTTTTATAGTTTTCAAAATACATGAGTAATGCATTAGCTCTTCTGTCAAAAGACCACAAACTTTGTTTCTAGCTGCACAAGATGGCATTTGTCATTACATTTTAAAAGAGAGAAAAAAAAGAAAAAAAACAGCACAGAATAATAGCCTCAAAAATAATGAACATGAGATTTCATTAATTGTCTCTCTCTCTCTCTCATATGCATTTATTAATTTGAGAGAGAGAGAGAAAATATCAATAAAATATCCCATATTTAATAAACATAATTCATTAGTGCACATGCCATGCTAGTCCAGTTAGCATTTCTGGAAAGTGAGATAAAGCTAATTCATTTTCCAATAAGAACTCATGTCTAAAGGCAAGCTATGTTCTTTGGGATATAATTCTGGAACATTTTCTATAATAAGAGACACTATAAATTGATGTTCAAATAACATTTAAACATGTATAACTAGTATAAATAACATATACATGCTTGCTTATAGAACTAGGTTGCATTGGAGGGACAGGTGTTGAAGTTAGGGGACAAAGAGGCAGGTTCATTCACAGATGAAATGGGATGTGTTGACATGTGTGGTTGCTAGTCTTGATTTTGTTTGATCTTGAAGAATTTATCCAGAGACTGCTGGACTGACCTTTTTCTTCTACTGATTAAGATATTTGTAACGGTCAATGGCATCAGTCAACAGCCTAGCAATTTGGGAACTGCAGTCTCACCTTGAATCATTCTTGCTGAAGATAGACATTACTCCTTCAATAAGCTAGAAAGTTTTTTGTTGTTAACAGTTCCTGGGGATGGTCTTTTAACAGGAAGAGCTTCTTCATCAGCTCACTCTGATTCTGGATCCATTAAATCTTCATTTGAAAAATCTTCTCCACATGTCCATGTGATGCAAGCAACTGCTCCCTCCTCACCAACCCACATCAGGCTTGTCCACTTCATCAAAACCAACTTTTGCAAGGTTGATGATATCTTGATGAACCACCGGGACAACACCTTCAAACCCCAGACAGTCCAGTAAAAAGATTCATCCAAGCATCATTCATGCATGATGGCACAACTTCATTCCACCAATCTACAATGTCAATAGTCTTGAGGATGTTGTAGTCCTGCCAAAACTGCTTGATTGTTGGCTCATCTTCACCATCTATTGCCAAGATCAGCTGAGAGAATGTACAGTTTAAGTAGTAGCAATCATGCCCTGATCCATGGGCTGGATCAACGAGGTTGTATTTGGTGGCAGAAACAACCTTTACATTAGGATATGAGTCATTTAGATTTGCAGAGTGAACAAGGGCATTGCTCAAGAGCAGCAAAATTTTAAAATCTAAATTTTCTCACACAATATTCCATCCAAGCTGTGAGAGCACAGATTGAAAGCCAGTCCTGAAATACTGACATTGTTATCAAGGCTTTTTTTTTTTTTTTTTGACCATCAAATAACAGGAAGACTCTTTTATGTAGCCCTTTAAAGCCTTTGGTGTCTCAGAGTGATACATCAGTAACGGTTTAAGCTTGAAATCTCTGGCAGCATTCCAATCAAGCAGCAGGGTCAGGCAATCCTTGGTGACAACCTTAAACCTTGGCAGTCTTTTTATTCTCTAAAAAATTATGGTCTTTTGTGGCATTTTCGTCCAATACAGCCCTTCCTTGTCCACATTAAATATTTGCTTTGGATAGCAGTCTTCATCCTATATTTATTATTTCCTTTAACTGGGCAGGGAATGCTTGAGCTGCTTTGTTATCTGTACCAGCTGCTTCAACAGTCATTTTGATGTTATGTAAATTAGAATGCCTCAAACTGTTCAAACCACCCATGACTAACACGAAAACCTTCCACACATGAGCCTTTCCATATGTTTTTTAAATCTTTTCATGAACTTTAACCTTCTCCTGTTTAGCATCTTACTCAGAGGCAGGGTGTTCTGGTTTTCATCTTTGTTCCATATAATCAAATGTTTTTTTCCATCTGCTCCATGAAGCTGCTTCTGGTACAACTTGTTCTCGTTGCACTTAATGCTGTCACATTCTGTGCACCTGTTCTTCTGGTGTTGAGAGTAGGCCATGAGCCGTCTCAATGTCCACGACACATTCACCAGCATCTAAATGTTTCAAAACATTTCATTTCAAGTGTTAACGCCTTTTCTTGATTTATTACTACTAGTGTCACTCTTGTCAGGTTCTTTTGACTCGTGTTTGTAAGAACACAGCCATAAATCAAGATACAAATAGCTGTGAAGGCACTCTACACACGGTCTAAATGGCGATGAAATAAGACTTGAGGCAGGAAGACATGCCACAGAACAAAACAGATGTTATGTGTCTGGTCTCTGTTTACACCACAAAGTAGTAGTTTGCTTGGCACAATAAAAATCCATTTTTACCATTTGTACTTTCCCATCTGTGAACTGTTTTTACCTAGTATTTGTTCTTTTACAAAGTTGAACCACATTTTAATCACTTATACTGCTCTTCACAAAAAAACCCCAAAAAACAACATGCAAAGGCATTCTTTTACTGTTCAACAATACTACTTTTGCTAATGCACCAAATATATGTACAAGAGTCATCAAGCAGCAAGGGTATTTCAAAGCAAGATGTCTTGGGACCATAGTTCCAATATAAACTAACTGTAACATGTTCTGTAGTTAATTGCGCTATGAAAAGGATTATATATGAAAAATGGGATGTTTAATTGAGTTCACTGTCAGTGCATGTTAGAACTGTCTGGACGGTGTTTGAAATTTCTTCAACAGCAACTGTGGCTAAATGTGTTACTTATACCAGAGGACGACAACTAGAAAATGGTTTACTTTCAAAAGCAAAATCAGCATTACTCCTAATTCTGAGTATTTTTTCAGAGACAGACAGACAGACAGACAGGGACAAACTAAGTCAAGTCATTGAAAATGAGGGATTTTTTTAAAATTTATTTTCTAAATTTAAAACTTGTGAAATATTATGAGGATTTGGAAAAAAGAAACAAAAAACTATATGTGAAAATAAAATAATACTGTTACCTCAGCTTGGTTGCTGATTACAATGGCCATAATGATGCCATAGATAGCTACAGCTTCGCAGAAAATGATACTGATGAGATTTTTGGTTCGTATCCGGGGGGCCTTTACACCTCCGCCTAAGATACTGGCTCCAGTGGTATATATACCCCTGAAACAAAAATGTGTCAATGAATCAGTCAGTTAATAAAGTAAAACACTTTAAAACAAACACACTCACGTACAAACTAGAAAGCTAGCTAGTTATACTGGTACTCACCAAGCTGCACCTACAACTGACAATGAAATGGCCAAACCAATTCCAATCATAGCCCACATATACGGAGATGATGCTTCCAGAAACCTTCAAATAAAAAGATTAATTCATTTCATACATTTTCCCTTCTAATTACAATCTTTAGTGAGTAGTGGATTAGTACATTATCTTCATCTTGTTGGCAAAAGGTGTCCAGCCAGCAGTACTTATTATTTAGAAACAGCCTGACAGCATGGTTTTCCTTTCACTTATAATCAAAATTTCACAGACATTTATCATATAAATGAGTTCAAACTCAAGAACCTTTTTTTTTCCATTTAAAACAGGATTGAGATGTTTGAAAAATATAAAGTTTAATTCCTTTTTATTTCTTCCCTTAATTTTTTTCCTTTTCTTTTCCTACTACAGTTTATTTATAATCACCAAAAAAAAAAAAAAAAGCAGCAATTCCAAGCCTGTAGCACTTGTATGATACATTGTTCATATGCATTCATGCTAAAGAGAATCTACATATTGATCTAAATTCTCCATAAAATAAACTTAACTTCCAAGTTGAATTGCTGGACAAAAACAAAATGCCAGCCAGAAATTAGTGTGCAAAACAACAACAAAATCAGTTTAAAAATGATCACAGAA